>OY986046.1:30345054-30410286 GCA_963920215.1 Nineta flava | reverse complement strand
CCTTGTTAGATTTTACCCATTAACGAACTTGACCTTTTATCAAAAGCGCCTCAAATGCAAAATTTCATCCCAATCAGATCAAAATTGTGACCGCTAGAATGATTACAAACACATTTATATGTATACATATATATGATTTTCGACATCTACTAGGTAGGATCATGATGGACATTTGCAAAAATTTTTGCAAAATTTTGAAGTCGGTACGAGAGATCTATTTTCTCTTTACAAATATTAATATTTTATACAGCTTTTAATATTTTATACTAATTAATTCTAAAAAATTTTATTTTGGACTAATTCTAAAAAATCATAAAATTTCATCAATATTGGTGAATTCCCTTTTAATATAATTTTGAAGTACATCACCGCCTCGATGTGATCCGGCCAACTGGTTGTCAGCGACTGCTACTAAGTTCTGCCAATGAATACAATATACACAAAGCATACAGTTGGTTGTGCTGGTAAAGGCACTAAATACCGAAACCGAACAGCTATTGTCATCTAGTGATCAGCATACACACTAAAAATTTTAAGTGACACAAAAATCGTACTTATACGCTTCTATGCATATTGTATTCTTTGACATTAGCACACTTCGGCATTGTGCGCCACTGAGTCGCATTATGCTCTGTAGTTGGCAAACCATAGTTTATTAGTGAGAACCACTGACCTCTATATATGGATTGCTGATACTTTCTATAGGCCGACATTAGCACTTTTAGAGCATATACATCGCCACTCTATACTGAAGGACGAACTAAAATGCAGCTCCACTGCGCTTGCGTGCCCATGTCATGTTTTGCTTAATTTATTTCTTAGTTCAGTATTACTATAGTATTACAGGGCTGTCATCGACAGAGTCTAACTCATATTTGAACATTTCTTCATAAGTATCAGCTATCCATAGTATAGAGGTCAGTGGTGAGAACTAAGCACATATAAAATAAATTAAAAATTTACGAGGAAAAATACAAAATTAGAATATATTTAAGGATGTACGAGCACTGAAGCTTGAAAAAGATTAAGGCTAAATCTTTTGTTTACGTATAGTTGAAGTGCAAAGAATTCAATTATAAAAGTTTCAGGGGGGTTAGACAGATAGATACATATTGGGGTCTAGAAAATATTGCACTTCGACCTTATGGTCCATTGTGCTCCCCCTTCTACCTCAGCCTGACGAGACTCGCTTCTCCCATATATTGGCAATAGCCAGAAGCTTGCTTATCAGGTCTTCCTGAAGGTTCATATATTCGGGGGGAGATTCACCGAATATCTTGTATCTGCTGCAACCTAGAGTTTCGCAGCCAAGGATAATGTGACTGGATGTTTCTTCCTCCTTGCCACACAATCTGCACATAAGGGACCCGTTATGGAGTTTCATTGTGTGCAGATGATTCTTGGAATTCTTAAAAGAGGCTCTGAGCCAATGAGAGGTTTTCCGACTCCCTTCTTTACTAAAGTATCTGTTTTTCGTTTCCTTCGAAACTACTGTGACCCGGAACTCAGATCAATTTAACATTGTGCCGTTTTGCCAGTTTCAATAATTCCTCGAAACAATCCTTGACTACTCTTGAGGTGACCTCAGTTCCAGGCATGGCTTTTAAAGCAGCTTGACTGTCCAAAAGAATACATACGTTCTGGTCTATGTAGCCTCTACGTAGGTTCTCACGACGCAAGCCAGTATGGCGTAGACTTTTGCTTGAAAGGCCGTGGCATATTTTACCAAGTTGAGGCTTATGTTCGCATTAGGTCTCTCACCGTAGATTCTCGCCCCGGCCCTTTCTTCAGTTTTGGATCCGTCTGTATACCAGACGATTCCTTTCTTGAGGGTGGTTCTTCTTCCGACCACATGGACCTATTACATACTATAGTGAAAGGTTTGGAGAAGGAGTGTATCTTGGGAAGTATATCTGTGACCATTTCAAAGACGGGGTCTGAGATAATTGATGTTCCCACGATCCTTGCATGTCCAACCTGATTTTTTTAATCCAGTTATTATTGCAAGATAGTCTATAGGCGCTGGATCTTGCTTTAACTATTATTACAATGCCTTGCGGAAGCAGCCCCAGTATGACTTCCATGGGAGTTGTAGGTGTACTGCTCATGGATCCAGTGATGCACAAACATGCCATTCTTTGGATCATGGACAACTTTCTGCATGCTGTAATCTGGTTAACTTTTGGTCACCACACTAGAGCAGCATAAGTTATAATGGGCCTAACTACTGTTGTGTAAAGCCAGTAGATCATTTTGGGTTTTAGACCCCAGATTTTTCCACATGCTCTCTTGCAAAGCATGAGAGAAGATTTGCTCTTATTTGTTATGTATTCCAGATGACGGTCCCATGTTAGAACTTGCTTCCCTTGTGAACTTTAGTACTTCACCGAAGATGGAGGGTGGTTTTATGTTATCCACTTTCCTTTTCCGTGTGATTGGAATTATTGCTGTCCAACCAGGGTTTATTTTCAATCCCTGATTGACACACCATTCCTGTGCGAATCATAGAGCGGATTGCATAAGCTCCGAGATTGTGCCTCGCAGGGTCCCTGGATTGCAATTACAATGTCATCCGCATACCCCTGTGTGTAGTATCCTTTTTGGTTGAGGTTCGTCAGTAAGCTGTTCACTGTCAGACTCCACAGGAGTGGGAATTAGACACCACCCTTTGGACATCCCTTTGTGGCTCTCACAGTGACAGACTCTTCAAGAAAGGAAGTTTGTATTCTTCTTCCTTTCAGCATAGAGTTTATCCACCTGCAAAAGATGTCTTCTACTACGTGCCAACTTGCAGAATCAACCATGGAACTGTAAGAGGCATTGTCAAATGCCCCCTCTATGCCAAGAAAGACGCACAAGGTGGTTTGTTTTCTTGCGTATCCCTGCTCAATCCTGTATATTAGGTTGTGGAGGGTTGTTTCACTGGATTTTCCCAACTGATACACGTGTTGGTTGGCATGAAGCGGATTTCTCGACAATGCCCTTTGAGCCAAATGAAATACTCGTTCCATTGTTTTCATTAGAAACGATAACAGACTAATTGGTCTAAAGTTCTTTCCCGTGTGGGGGTTAAGCCTCTCCGGTTTTGGCAAGAAGGTCACTTTTACTGGCGTCCATACTGTTCGGATATAACCCGTAGACAGGCTTGCCCGGAATATATGACCCTGCAGAATTAAAAGATGCTCTGCTCCTTTTTGTAAAAGCATTAGGTATATACCATCTGGTCTCGGTGCTTGTAGGGGTCGAATGAGTTTATTGCCCATTTGATCGCCGCTCTTCTCCAATTCTCGCTTGTCGGTGGGAGGTCCTGGTTATTCTGTTCTCGAGAAGGATTTTCACCGTCCACTGCCACCGAATTCGGAAAATGAATCTGAATCAGTGTCTCGAGTGTATTCTTCGCGCAGCTAGTATACTCACCATCGAGTTTACGAAGTGACCCGATGGTGTCAGCGGGTTTCTTCGCTAGGATACGATGGAGTCTTGCTCCCTCAGATTTATTTTCAACATCTCGACAGAGCTTCCTCCATGAGTCCATTTTTGCTTTCTTCAGAGACCTTTTGTATTTGGTAAGGGCTTCATGGTAATTATCCCAGTTCCCTATCCTCCTTGCTTTGTTAAATAGCTGGCGAACCTTTCGCCTCTGACTCTTTAGGCCCTCATTCCACCAACAAGTTGACTTGCTGATGTCTTTTGAGATCTCCGGGCAGTTTTCTTGGAAGGAATTAATTATTGCGTGCTGAAGCTCAGTTGCAGTAAGCTCAATATCCAATATTATTTTAACTTTTTTCGGAATTGTGGCCAGTTTGAACTTTATTGCCAAATTATATTCGTCCCAATTTGTTATCCTCGGATCCCGATAGTGTATATTACATTGGTCCGCTCTCATCTCCGCATTGTAATAGATTTGTCTGTGATCCGATGCAGATGGTTCATCGGATACTAGCCATTTCTTGATATTTCCATTGATTTCATAAGTGCTCAGTGTTACATCAATGACTATATTCCGAACTTTGTTAATAAAAGTCGGCTTGTTGCCTTGATAAACTATATCTAAGTTGTTAGCTATGACATAATCAAAGAGGTATTTTCCCATGCAGTGTGATGAGCGTTTGCATCACCTCCCATGACCATCTCGTGGTTTTTTGCCTCACATTACTGGATCAGGTCTTCCATCTCTGTAAATGGTGGTCGAGTAGATGCATCATAGAGTAGGTAGACCGAAGCGATAATCACCACTACAGTTTCATTCCCCATTTTGTATTTTTATTTTATCGCTGTAAGATCTCTGTGAAAAAACTCTAGCGAGACGACATTTGTGACCTTTCTTGCATAAATGATAGTTCTGGACCTCTCTGAGGTTTTATCGTAAATAATTTGTCCTCTTGTATCTCCTAGTCTAAGAATCTTATGGTTTACTGCCCTAGGTTCCTGAACCAGAGCTAGGGAAATTCCCCTTTTCAGCACATTTAGACAGAAGACAGCGGAGGCCGCCATACTGTGCTGGAGGATTACTTGAAGCATCCGAAGATCTGTCATTGTTTTTTCCCTCTGATGTTTTCAGTGGTCTAAGGTTGATTTGACCAAACTCGAGGTATAATTTAAACCTTCGGTCCTGAATCAACCCCCGATCCGCTGCACTCACAGGTTTGCATCAGTGCACAGGTTTGCATCTGCACTCCTAAAGTTTTGATTATTATGCCAGTTACAACGGAGTAATAGATCTGGGAAGCATACAGCAGAACTTTTGATGTGTCAGGGCTCTTGCATCCCCGACGATAAGTTCCGCTTCCTTCTATGGTCTGATATTCGGGACGTTCTCCATGAGCCAGTTTATGGCTGTTGTGCCTGTGCATCGCACAACGAGGGCAGCCCTGTCCAGGTAGCAATTCCGATAATGTGGGCCCTCCACGAGCTCTTGGGTAATGTGGGTTAGTAGCATCGAGAGTTGCACCCCTTTGGATTATTCCTGAGCCATTTTGACCTCAGGATACTCCCGCAATGCAATACACATCTTTGTTGTTGAGGTGGTATCAGCAAAGATAATTATAGCAGTTGCCTGTTCCCCCTTTCTACGTTTTTTCGAGATCTGTTTCGGGCTTGGAATCCCATTTTCAGATCTCGAGCTCTTCTCCTGTGGGTTTTCCAAGGGTTGATTCACTGAACCGGACCCCACAGGTATCACTGTTTCTGAGAAAAACAGGGCTGTAGGGTTTTTTGTCCGGATATTCCTCTTTATCGGAGGAATTGGTTTCTTCTCAGCCCTGCTTTTCTCTTCAGCTGCTTTTCTCCAGACTGTACCCGAGAGATTCCTCCAAATACAACTACAGGCTCCTACCGTGCCTAGGATAGGTTCAGGTTAGGTCAGATAGGTTATAGTTCGAGTTTTATGGTATTGCTTCTATGGAGAAACCCATATTTTTACACATATTTTGATAATTTTTACTTGGAATAAAATAAGACGAATAAAACAAAATTACGCAATAGAAAATAGAAATATTAATAAAGATATTGATCCAATAAAATTCCGGTATGACGGGCCAAAAAAAGGTATTTAAGAAAACAACTAGGATTTCGGGTAAATTTTATTTCTGTCGGTGGTAGCTTGATTACCCGATATGTCAGGGTTTTTTCTTAAATATCTTTTTTGTTAGACCTGGTATGACGGCCCGGTATGATTCAATAATGAATCATTAAATCAAATAACTTTGACCCGTTTATTATAACACACTTTTTTGTTTTATGTTTAAATATTATGTTTAAATAGTTTAATGGATATTATATAATTTAAAGGAAATTTGATAAAAGGTTTGTTGTAAGCAAAACTTGAGCAATGAAAACAAATTTTGAAAAAAAATAAAGTTTTAATTTTATTTTTAACGAGTGTTGCTTCTCGGGCCCTAACTTCCTGGAGCGTATTTGAAGGACCATTCATGGCATCTTGTATCCGATTAAGGGATATTTTGCTATCCCTCTAATACAGTAAATGGTTTATTTGTAATTTATGGAGTTTTTTTAGTTTCTAAATATATTTTAACAGAATTAACGCTTTTATTTTCATAATAATTAATGTACCTATGTAAGCAATAATTGTTTCAACAATTATTGTGTTGCTACCAGATTAAAATTGTGTGTGCTCAATACTCAAACAATCAAATGAAAATCATAACAAATTGCATATTATTGTGTTTTGATATTTACTGTCTCTCTACAATGTTGTAATGTCTTAATTCCCATACCTAATTGAAATATTGGCATAGTGCACTGGCCAGTATATTTCGGAACAGATCAACAGAATGGCGTCCATTCATGACGTCTTGTGCACAGGCCAGTATACTGGGTTATTTTTCGGAACATACACTAGATAACAAGCTGATTTGGAAGGCAAATGTTGAAACGGTGACAACCAAAACAATGACCTTATGGCAATTTTGCGGAGTGATATGAAGGACCTAGGAAGTCACACCTGGGGTCCTATATTGGCTGTATTTGGCCGTCATTCGACAACGAATCTAATATGGAGCAGTAGTGTGATGACCGGCTATGCGACGGAAAAACATATCGTCGGCGCTAAGTAAAATTTAGAGGCTAGTATACGTTGGCATCACAGGAGCAAAGAGAACCACTCCCACAGCCGCTCTCGAAATTATTGTGGTATCTCTTAACCTGTGGATTGAGAAGGAGGTTTTTGCTGCCCACCTGATAATTCGAGACGAAGGGCTGTCGGGGAGGATAGAAGTCATGTATGGCCAAATGCAAATCTCACATAAGGCGGAAAGAGAAATTCCTCTCTCATGCCTGATAATGACCAAAGTAAGTGGCAAACCTTAGACTTCAGAGGCAATATAAGCTCTCTATCCCGGATGGAGAAAAATGGACAGAAGAGACTACGAGCTTCCCTCAAGGCTTTCTGATATGCTATACAGATGGTTCCAAGCTAGAATAGTGTCAATAAGGGGCCGGATTGTACGTGAAAAGCAAAGACGGCAGAGCCAGTTTTGCACTAGGACTATACGCTACTGTTTTTCTAACAGAGGTTTATGTCATACTCTCAGTGGCAAACATGGGAGAAGTGGTGGGTTTTTATCTGTTCAGATAGCCAAACTGCGCTAAAATCAATCTGCTCCGCTAAAAAAATCATTGGTTCTCGAATGTGCATAATCACTAGAGAGATTGACAAGGACAAAAGATGTCACCTTGATGTGGGTTCCAGGATACTACGGGTTTGAGGGCAACGAAATGGACAAACTCGCCCGTGAAGGAGCCGCACTCCCATGTCATGGACCGGAACCATATCTAGGAATAACTAGGAGACAGACTTACTCTGCCCTAAACGACGTGACGTTTAATTAAATAAAACTATATAAGTACAAAAATTATATAGAAAGTACGAATAATAATTATTAAACATTTAAAATATTATACGTTTCGAATTTTAAATGTAACGTATAACCAACATCAGATATACAAATTTGACGTTTAGAAAGTATATCTGAAAATAACTATTTACTCGTATTAATATAAATGTTGTAGAAAGATATTAATAGTGAAAAAATGGTTGGTTACAAATATTTGAATAATAACAATTTTGGGTATGTATAGTCTGATAAATTCAAATATCACGTAACCATATCATATTTTTAGATTATAAATTTTTTAAATATAATATTGAACAGTGGAAGCGAAAATAAAGTATATCGTATGAAATTGACAAATTTAGTGAACTCATCCTTTGATACTGGAAAGCTTTATAATTAGACTGTGAATAAAGGTTAAATAACTGAATATATACAAAATCAATTTGATTTATCACCGATTTATTAATTTCAATTATAAAATAAATGATACAGATGAAAATATGTAAGAAAATAATCACATGTTGTAACACCGCATATGTTATTGAATTATGGATTTAACACTAGAAATGGAGTAATTACACAAAATAGATGACAAAAGATTCAGCACATGCTTAGAAACAGAAATTATCGGAGTACAATTTAATAAAAATTCAACATATTTAAATTGGACCCATAATGAATTCGAAGCACAGTTTGTTACACCACAAAATATTCCCACGTGGGTGCAAAGTCATTGATTTGAACTCAATCGGTGTAAATTAAATACACGTGGTGTATATCAATGTAACAACAACGTTACCGAAAGTAAAATTTAAAACGAATGACTATGATCGATAAATAGAAAATTTAATAAATATTCAAATGATTAAGTTTAATAAACAATTAATGATATAAAACTCGATTAAACATGAACTCAATGTTAATGGAACAAAATGTACTCACATATCTAATTTTTTGTTACTTACGTAAAAAAAATATAACGGAAGATTAGTTTATTCGAAGAAATTGAAAATGCCACCTTCACGGCTTAAAATAGTCTCCTAATAAGGCTAAAACGGGAAGCGCCATGAGACATGATAAAAAAAAATTATGCCTCGTCAATGTTAAGCTAACGAGAATCTTGACCGAAGTCATTTAGTAGCGAAAATCTAAAACATTCCAACTTCCATTTTTAATAAATGTCAAGAATAATTTCTTACGATTGCACAGATCATCAGGGGATATTCATCCTCTCCCACCCATTTGCGATGGTAACATGTACAAGGACCGACTTCGAAAGATAATTCTTTTAAAGAAGATATATTTTTGTCTTCTGTCATTTACGGTTTAAAAGCTAGATACTTCCCCCACCAAGCTGGGGTGAAGAGTGTGTGGGGTGTAATGGACACTGAGCGAATTCGCCAGCTGTCTATTTTTAAGAAAGAAATATGTTTTGTGTTTAAATTTTTCTTCTATATCTTACGGTATCAAATTTAGATAATAATTCCACCCTCTTTGGAAAATGGATTGATAGTTGCAATGAGCGACTTGTTGAGCAAGTTCAAAAATCGTCTAGGATCATTTTTTGTCTTAAAATAAATCTTTGAATATGATGAAAAACAAGATCAACTTTGTAAGCTGTCAATTTTTAAGGAAGGATATTTTTGTCTTTGAATTTTTCCTCTATCTCTTACGGTTTTAAAGTTTCAGCAATGGTGGTTACGTTCTATCATTGTTCCACAGGAACTTTACGTAGGTACCTACATTTTTCCTGGATTAGTATTCTGTGTTATTACAGCACATAGACTTTTTATAATTAGCTAAAATTAAAAAAAATCCGTTGAGCAATTGCAGAGTTACGTTTTTTTACTATCCCACAGGAACTATACATTTTTCCGGGATGAAAGTACCCTACATGTTATTCCAAGACCTAAAGTAACTATATACCAAGTTTCATGAACATCCGTTACGAATCTAAGTGATAACAAACACACACAAACTTTCCCTTTTATAATATTAGCTGGATTAGTAGGAAGAAAGATAGTAGGATTATAATATTAGTAGGATAGGATAGGATAGGAAATATATGAATATAAAAATAACACGAAAATTCAAAATCATAAATTTCAATAACATCTAATTTTATTGATGTTCCCTAACATAAGTATTAACATAAGTAACATATTGATTTATGATAACTTTTAATTAAATAATAAGTTCTATTCGTGGGTTAACAAATATTTAATACACGATTCAAATAATACTGAGACGACTCTAATATTATTAACATTTAATTAATTCAATTAATAATGTTTTATTCAATACAACAGCTGAGCTAAAAAATACTCTGTGCTACTTAATAGATAGATATATCTTGGGTCTAAAAAGTACTGCACTTCGATCTTGTGGTCCATTGTGTTCCTGCTTCTACTCCTTCTACTGACGAGATTCGCTTCTCCCATATCTCGGAAATAGCCAGGAGCTTGCAAAGCAGGACTTCCTGAAGGTTCAAATATTCTGGTTGAGATGCACGGAATATCTTGTATCTGCTGTAATCTAGAGATTCGCAGTTAAAGTTAATGTGGCTGGATGTTTCTTCCTCCTCGCCACATAACTTTCACATAATGGATCCGTTATGGAGTTCTATTGTGTGCAAATGCTTCCGCAGGGGACAATTACCGATGATGAATCCGGTAACCTTCCGCAGCCATATCCTGTTCAGGTTCAGTGCATTGGGGGACAGCCTCTTGGATGCACTCCGGAGCAGTATTTTCCAGAGCTTTTGCTGCATATTTTCCCAGCGATCAAGGTTCATCCATTCATCCACTGGTTGATCATCTGTTGACATGTAGTCATTGGAATTCCTAGAATAGGCTCTGGGCCTATGTGAGGTATTCCGACTCCCTTTTATGCTAAGGTATCTGCTTTTTCGATTCCTACGAAACCACTCACTGTGACCTAGTACCCAAATCAATTTAACATTGTTCCATTTCGCAAGCTCCAGCAGTTTCTCTAGAAAATCCTTAACCACCCCGGAGGTTACCTCAGTTGCAAACAAGGCTTTTAGCAACTTGACTGTCCGAGAGAATACATTCGTTCTGGTTTATGTAGCCTCTACGTAGGTTCTCACGGACGCAAACCAGTATGGCGTCGACTTCCATCTGAAAGACTGTGGCATATTTCCCCAAGCTGAGGCTTATGTTTGGGTCTTTCACCGTAAATTCCTGCCTTAGTCCTTTGCCAAGTTTTGAAGCTGTCTGTATACCACACAATTCCTTTGTTGAGATAGGGTGGTTCTTCTGCCGTCCACATCACAGACTACAGTGAAAATTTTTGAGATGATTGAATGTTCCCACGATTCTTGAATGTCCAGCGCGATTTTTTGTAATCCAGTCATTACTGCAAGATAGTCTTTAGGCGCTGAATCTCGCTGTAGCTATTATTACAATGTTTAGCGGAGTCAGCCCTAGTATGATTTCCATGGAAGCTGCGGGTGTACTGCTCATGGATCCAGTAATGCATAAACTGTTATTTGATAAATCTTTGACCATCATACTAGAGCAGCATATGTTATGGTTGGCTTAACTACTGTTGTGTACAGCCAGTGGATCATTTGGGTTTTAGACTCCAGATTTTTCCACATGCTCTATTGCAGGGCATGAGAGAAGATTTGCTCTTGGTTGTTATGCAATCCAGATGAGGGTTCCATGTTAGTTTAGAGCCTACATCACTCCTAATAATTTGGTTTTCCTTGCGATCTGTAGTCTTTCACCGAAGAGGGTGGGTGGTTTTATTTTATCCACCTTCTATTTTTGTGTGAACGGAATTAGTGTGGTTTTACCAGGCTATATTTTTAATCCCTCGTTGATACACCATTCCTGTGCGAATCGTAGAGCGTTATGCATAAGCTCCAAGATTGTGCTTTCACAGAGTCCTTGGATATCAATTATAATGTCATCCTCATATTCCTGTGTGTAGTATCCTCCTTGGTTCAGATTCGTCAGTAAGCTCTTCACTGTCAGACTGTCAGACTCCACAGGAGTGGGGATAAGATACCAACCTGCGGACATCATTTGGAGGCTGTCACAGTGGTGGACTCTCCAAGAAGGGAGGTTTGCATTTTTCTTCCTATCAGCATAGAGTTTATCCACCTGCAAAAAGTGTCTTCTACTCCATGCCGACTTGCAGAATGAACCATGGAATTGTTAGAGGCATTGTCAAATGCCCCCTCTATGTCAAGAAAAACGCACAACGTGGTTGGTTTCCTTGCGAATCTCTCCTCAATCCTGTACATTAGGTTGTGGAGGGCTGATTCACAGGATTTTCCCACCTGATACGCGTGTTCGTTGGCATGAAGCGGATTTCTCGACAGTGCCCTTTGAGCTATGTGAAATCCTATTAGCCGTTCCATTGTCTTTAGTAGAAACAATGACAGACTAATTGGTCTAAAGTCCTTTCCCGTAGAGTGGTTAAGCGTCCCCGGTTTTGGCAAGAAGGTCACTCTTACTGGCTTCCAAACTGTTGGGATATAACCTGTAACCAGACTTGCCCTGCATATATGACCAAGCAGAGTTAAAAGATGCTCTGCTCCTTTTTGCAAAAGCACTGGGTATATCCCATCTGGTCCCGGTGCTTTGTAGAAGTCTAATGAGTTGATTGCCCAGTTGTCGGTGGGAGGCCCTAGTTGAGCTGCCCTTGAGAAGGATTTTCAGCGTCCACTGCCACCGAATCCGGAAAATGAATCCTGATCAGTGTCTCGAGTCTATCCTTCGTGGAGCTAGTATACTCACCATCGGGTTTACGAAGTGCTACCTCAGATGTGTTTTCAACATCTTGACAGAACTTCCTCCATGAGTCCATTTTCGCATTCTTCAGAGACCTATTGTATTCGGTAAAGGCTTCATGGTAATTATCCCAGTTCCCTATCCTCCTTGCTCTGTTAAATAGCTGGCGAACCTTTCGCCTCTGACTCCTTAGGCTCTCATTCCACCAACAAGTTGACTTGCTGATGACTTTTGAGACCTCCGTTCAGTTTTTTTGGAAGGAGTTAATTAGTGCAAGCTGGGGCTCAGTTGAAGTTAGGTCAATTTTCAGAACGGTTTTAATTTTTTTTGGGATTATGGTGAGTTAGAACTTAAGTGTCGAATTATATTCGTCCCAATTTGTTCTCCTCGAATCCCGATAGTTGATATTACATTGGTTCGTTCTCACTTCCACATTGTAATAGATTTGTCTGTGATCCGATGCAGATGGTTCATCGGATACTAGCCATTTCTTGGTTTTTCCACTGATTTTAAAAGTGATCAGTGTTACATCGATTAACTATATCTAAGTTGTCAGCTATGATATAATCAAAGAGGTACTCATCTCTTGCATTTGTGCGTACACTTCCCCACGCATCGCATCCCATGATCAGTTGGTGGTTTTTTGCCTCACAATACTGGATCAGGCCTTCCATCTCTGTTGATGGTGGTGGACTAGGTGCATCATAGGTTAGGTAGACCGAAGCGATGATTACCACTCCAGTTTCATTCTCCATGTTGTATTTTACTTTTACCGCTGTAAGATCTCTCTGACAAAACTCTAACAGCGACAAGACATTGATGCCCTTTCTTGCATAAATGCAAGTTATGGGTCTCTGCGAGGTTTTATCGCAATTAATTTGTCCTCTAGTCAATTGATAAATAGTATCTCCTAGTCCAAGATTATTGTGGTTCTCATCCCAAGGTTCCTGGACCAGAGCTATGGAAATTCTGCTTTTCAGCACATTTTGACAGAAGACAGCGGAGGGCGTCTTACTGTGGAGGTATCCGAGAGCATCCGAGAGCATCCAAAGATACTCTTCTTTCCCTCTGATGTTTTCTATTGTTGTGGTGTAAGGTTCACTTGACCAAACCCGAGGTATAATTTATACCCTTGGCCCTGAATCAACCCCAGATACGCTGTACTCACTTCCAGCATGATGGTGTGTCCCACATCGACCCTCGTGTTTTTGATAATTCGTCACTCTTCCGTGCGCAGGTTGTCATTCTGCGCTCCAAGGGTTTTGATTCTTTTGCTCGTTTCAACAGATTTATTGATCTGGGGAGCATACAGCAAAATTTTTCATGTGTTCATTAGGGCTTTTGCATCCCCGACGACAAGTACCACTCCCTCCCATAGCCTGATATTCGGGACGTTATACATGAGCCAGTTTTTGGCTGTTGTGCCTTTGCACCGCACACCGAGGGCACCCCTGTCCAGGTAGCAATCCCGATAATGTGGGCCCTCAACGAGCTCTTGGGTAATGAGGGTTAGTAGCATCGAGAGTTGCACCCCTTTGGATTGTTAATAAGCCATTTTGACCTCAGGATACCCCCGCAATGTAATACACATCTTTGTTGTTGAGGCGGTTTCAGCAAAGGTAATTATAGCACTTGTCTGTTCCCCTTTTCTACATGTTTTCGTGATCTATTTCGGGCTTGGAGTTCCATTTTCAGATCTCGAGCTCTTCTTCGGTAGATTTTCCAAGGGTTGATTCCCTGAACCGGACCCCATAGGTATCACTGTTTCTGAGAAAAACAGGGCGGTAGGGTTTTTTGTCCGGATTTTTCTCTTTATCGTAGAGGTTGGTTTCATCTCAGTCACGGCTTTCTATTCTGCTGCTGTTCTCCGGACTGCATTCAAGAAATTGTTTCTTTCCACCTTCAGGAAAGGATTCTGGAGTTCATCGTCCAGATTTTCTGCTGGGCTGCATGCACCTGCAGTTTTTTGTGTCTCGGTGAGGTTAGCTTGTGCAGCCTAAGTTGATTCACTTTTTGAGGGGATTTGAGCCCCAGAGTTATTATTATTTTTACTTGTTTTTACCATTTTTGATCCTACGAGTAAATCGGGCCGTGTACTACCCCATCGGCCGCTTGATGGGGAGGGCATTTATACAGTGGAGTTCGCCAGTTGCTCCAAAGGGATTGTTTATAACAGCATTTAACCGTGCTGCCCTAGCGTTCGGCTGGTTCTCTAGGCACGATGCCTCGCACCGTAGCTTGGATGCCCCTCTTCTTTTCTCAACCGGGTTTGGGACCGGCTATGGTCGAGTTTTGACAGTCTCACTTATAAAAGTTAACCGCATCCAGTTATGATCCTCAAAAGCTGCAAATGAAGTTTCTAGTAACGTTGTTATCAAAGTTGGATCTGTCAGAAACTTCATTTTTATGAAATTTCAAAACATGTATAAAAATACAATCAAAACGCTTGATGCTTTTGCCGACATATCACAATAAATGTAAAATTATGCCATTATGAGTAGTATTTCAAAATGTACTTATCTGCTAATAGTAAGTTGCAACTCACACAAATATTTCGTGTAATATCGGAGTTTAATTCCATGGCCCATAAAAAAAACTATTTTCTCCCTATATTTTTATAGACTCGTCGGCTTTCTGAACCTCCTGCCAAAGGTGATATAAGAGCGATGTAAATAAATGCAGGAGTAAAGTCTAGTCGTTTATTTAGTTATTTTTTTAGTTTATTTTAGAAGTACTATATATATTATATTTTACGGTAATTTTTATGAAATTGCAATTTTGAAATTATAGCTATTTTTTGCAATTATAGTTACAATTATAAATTTAAATGGATGGAAGTCAATAATAATTCGGGTTATTCAGCTGATATGTACATAATTTTATATTTACTAGATGGACGGGGTTAATAAGTCGTTTTTGTAAGTTTGTACACAAGAAAAATAAGTCTTCGAATAATTTAGCTAGTTCAACATTCTAACTTTGTAGAAGTAAAATCAAATCACATATTTTAATTCATTTAAATAAACTATAAATAGAAGATATGTTTCTGTATACAATATGACTCTACAATCTTTTCCTGTGAATCTTTTCCACAATCTTTTCCTGAGATATTCGGTGTATCTCATCCCACGTTTATGAACCATCATAAAAATCTGATAAGCAAGCTTCTGGCCATTGCCAAGATTTTGAAGGAGCATATTCCGTCACTGAAGTAGAAACTGAAGTAGCAAGGGAAGCACAATGGGTTATAAGGTCGAAGTGCAATAGTTTTTATTCCCCAAGATATATCTATATATAAGTTACAATTCCAATATTTTCGAGTGTTAATACAATCTTTATTTTACTTCCAAATTCACAATTAATACGAAGTTACAAAAACAGTATTTTTTATTTATATAACTTCAAAATATGTCTATTATTACCCCTGACACGGTGGAACGTAATATAGCGAACACAGGTCAAAACTAATTTGTTAACGAATCGAAATAATGAATCAGTTTTATACTATTTCATAGAGATGTGTTTGGCCTTGGTAGTGTGTTGACATATATTTACTTAGCTAAGCAAAAATGACATTGTGTATTTATATTGGCAAATATTCGCTTAGGTAAGTAGAATGGCGTTTGTTGATATTGACTTTAATTGGATATAAACAAACGGTTGTGTATGATAAATAAATAATCAAGTAAGTCGCTTGAATGTTCATTTATTTAGGGTGCCATACCAGAATATATGACTCTTCCCTCTTTACGATCAGGATCTAGGATGACCAAAGACTGGATACTGGTTTTGCTGAAACATCTTTGAATAATTTAACAACAGCAGTGGATGTATACGGTACTGGTGGTGCTGAAGGCTTAGGTTTTTTATCTTTCTTAGAGCATCTGTAAATTATATAAGATATGCAGGTTATAATTAGTATAAGAAGAACAATAACACTTGATCCCATATGGATTATATGTTGAGCCAGTAAGGGCTCCAATCCATTAATGTTTTCTATATTTTGAGCTTGTAGTACATCGAAGTCAGATTGGTTGAATAATTGCGTTATTTTCAGTGCGTTGTAGATTACTTGTTCTAATTGAATATTTGTAGTTGATTTGAATATGGTTCCATGTAATATGTTGTTTATGTTGATTTGGCAGTTTTGAAAGGTTATATAAATTTTTCCAATAAAGTTAGTTATGTTCTTTCCACATGTATTTGATATATTTATTGGTTGATCCGTATAGGCTATGGTGTGATTATCTTCGACTTCTTCTATGAAGTTGTTTTCCATAGTTCGGTGCAATAGGTATTTTGCAGCTTTATTCTCGATTATATTAATTTCACATTGATTGATTGAAGTATTTTGGAGTTGTTGTGGATTACAAAGATAGATTGATTCTATTTGATCTCAAGGTTTTTCTATGAATGTAAATTGCTTAGGATTGTATAAAAGGTATTTGGATGAAGGTTTGATGATTTTATTGTTTTCGGGCAGGGGTCTTAAACGTAATGTTTTAAAAGTATCCGAGGATATTTGTGGGATTTAAATTGCGAATACTATGTTAGAATTGTTGAAATAGGCTTATCGTTAAGTATATTCAATTGGTTAGCCAAAGAACTTTTAACTAGTTTTAATTCTGTTTTAGTGAATATTTGTTTAGATAATATTCCTAATTTTGCTAATGAGATTGAATTTGTAATTGCGTCTACATGGTCGTTAAGTATTTGAATTTGAGATTGCATTGAAAAATAGAATTGACTTTGAAATAGTTGTTGTTCGATTGGAGTATAGTTCTTAATCGATTTTACTATGATTTGTAATTTTGCTTGTTCTGTATTTATAAAATTAGTAATGTTTTGAAATTTTTGTATCATTTGAGTATTTAATTTTTGTTGAGGGTCTGTATTTGTTTTAATGCGAAGTTCGTTGTCTTGAAGATTTTAAACCTGTTCGTTAATTTGGATAGTGTCATCGTTATCCATATTGCCTGCTATTTTCTTAATTACTGAGCTTAATCCGTCTACTAGTCCTCTTTTATTTCTAGTATTTACTGTTAGTCCTAATATTTGTTCCTAATTATTTCTATTTGGGTATTAAAGTGTGTAGGGTTATAAAAGAATATATGGTTAAAATCTATTTGTTTAATAGTATCGTCTAAGTTTTCTAGAGTATCTTGAAGGTTAGTAACATTTAAGTTTGTCCGATTTAATTATCATTTTAGTTTGCCCGAGGTTCAATAGTGTCCGAGGTCCTTTAGTATGCGCAATGTCTTTATAATCAATGTGCTGGCTACCGGTAAACATGCATCAGAAAAAAAGGATAGTTATTTTCTAACCTATACTTTTCCTTTGTGGTATTTCAACCGTTTATTAGTTAGGAAGGTCAATTTGTTTTGTTCTATTGCGTTTACTTCGTTGAAAGCAGGTTGGGTTTTACTACTTCTTTGAAAAATATTCTTTATGTATTTTAGCTAAAAGTAAGAATGTACGGTCATCAGTGTGTACTGAGTTAAGTTTGTTGGGTGAAAAATATTCTTTAAAAAGTTTGATTATGTTTTGTTCATTTAAAGTAACTAATTCTCATTTGGTGCGTTTTCTTGTCTTGAATGGGTGTTCATGTGCTATTTTATTTGTCATTATAACGTTTATTGTTTATTGGTTATTGAATTCGTTCAACGCTCTTTCTGATATACTTAGTCCTTCTCTTGTTTTACTGTCTGTTGAATGTTGAGTAGATTTTTCAACATTAAGGGATTTATTTTTTATTTTTTTTTATTGTTAGTATGGCTGCCTTTCGGTTATATTATATCAACGGAAACGACTAGCGTTTACTTTATTTGACATTTAAGTAATATGTCTGAACATTGATACCATTTTTTGACATCAAAATGCTTGATATGAAAAATCATGCACATCTAGGGATGGTGATCGAACCCACGACCTCTGGCATTCTAGACCAATGCTCTACCAACTGAGCTACCTTAAATGTTATCGTAGTTCTATGCATATGATCTTTTTTGATGCCATTGTATTATTAATTTTGTTTATTTACTATTTACATATTCTTAAAATGGTATTAGGGGATTTGTTTCATTGTTGTTAATTACAACTCTGGATAATGCGCCTGAATTCGAATTTTGTTTTCCAGGTTTATATTCTATGTCAAAAGTATAGTCAGATAATTTTGTTCTCCATCTGATTAATTTAGAATTTGGATCTTTCAAGGACATAACCTAGTTTAGTGGTTTTTGGTCTGCCAAGATATTAAAGTGTCTTCCAAATTAATAAGGTCTAAACTGCTTTCAGGTCCAGACTATAGCCAATAGTTCTTTGTCGATTGTACTATAGTTACATTCGGATCTATACAAAGTGCGAGAGGCATAGCTTACAGGTCGATCTTGTCCAATGGTGCCTTGTAACAATACGGCTCCTATAGCGTAGTTGCTAGCATCTGTAGTGAGGATGAATGGTTTGTCAAAATCTGGGTATTATAGAATGGGATTGATTGATTGATTGATTAATATCGGGGTAAAAATTATTGCACTTCGACCCTATGGTCCATTGTGCTTCCCCTTCTACCTCAGTCTGACGAGACTCGCTTCTCCCATATGTTGGCAATAGCCTGGAGCTTGCTTATCAGGTCGTCCCGAAGGTTCATATATTCGGGGTGAGATGCACCGAATATCCTGTATCTGCTGTAACCCAGAGGTTCGCAGTCAAAGATTATGTGGCTGGATGTTTCTTCCTCCTCGCCACACAATCTGCACCCAATGGATCCGTTATGGAGTTCCATTGTGTGCAGATGCTTCCGCATGGGATAATGCCCGGTAATGAACCCGGTAACCCACCGCAGTTGCATCCTGTTCAGCCTCAGTGCATCGAGAGATATAGAATGGGATCACCTGTTAGTAAGGTTTTGCTATAATTAAAGCATTTTACGTATTTTGGGTCTTTTGTGTTAAAGACTGTTCCTTTTCGTAGGCATTCGGTCATAGGTTTTGTAATTTTTGAAATGTTATTAATGAATTTTCTATAATAACCTATCAGTCCGAGGAATGATTTTATTTCGGTTATGGTCTAAGGTATTGGGAATTTTTTTATAATTTTTTATGGTTCGGTTTTATTCCGTCCGTAGTAACTACATGTCCTAAAAATTTGTCTAATTGGGTCTTGAAATTGTATTGACGTAGTTTGTCGAATACTTTTCGTAGTTTTTAGACATGTTCTTGTAGTGAAGAAGAGAATATTATAATGTCCTCCATATAGATTAATATATTGTGTCAGATATATTATCTAAGCATGTTGTCCATTACCCTTTGCTATATCCCTTTTGTCCATTTCAATTTGATGGAAGCCCATAGCGAAATCTAATGTCGTAAAGTATTGGCAACGTCCTAATTTGTCTAAAATGTCCGAGATGTTAGGTAAGGAGTATCTATCGTCAATGGTTTTTTCGTCTAATTTACGATAGTCGATGACTAAGCGCCTTTTATTTTTGCCTGAGGTGCCTGTTTTTTTGCTTACAATCCATATGGGTAAAGACCATGGTAAATTGGAAGGTCTGATGATATTCTTTTCTAACATTTCTTTAGTTTGTTTGGTTACTTCTTCCTTGTGAATGAAAGGGTAATGATAAGACTTTGTATAGATAGGCATGTCGTCCTTAGTTTCTATGCGATGTTTGATTTCGGAGGTGAAAGTTATATTCTGATTTGGTGTATAGAATATGACGTGATAGTTTGAACAAAGGTTGAGTAATTTATTTGTTTCCTCGTTGTTTAATTGATTAGTTCGTAGGTTTTCAAGTGCAAATTGATAGTCTATTGAGTCATCAATTTGTTCATAAATGTTCAACTCTTGATAATTATTAAGCTGTTCTCAACGTACAGGATGTGATAAAATTAGAGTCTGATCAATGTCGTTGTTATTTACTACGTGTACTTTTGCTTTAAAATTGTTAGATGAATAAATTCCCGAAATTAATTGAATTGAGTTTATTTCCAAAGGTGGAATATAAACGTCTCTGTTTTTGATATTTATTAGTAATTCTATAGTTTTTTGTTCGTACAGCTCTATGTTATGAATTTCTGGTTTAATTATGGATTTTCTAAATAATTTTATTCTATTTTGATCGAAAGTAAGAGTGTCAGTTTTATAGTCGATGTTGGCGTGAAGTTTTCGAAATGTATTATTACCGATAATTCCGGCAAGGTATGTATGAAATTTCAAGATTGAAATCCTAAGGGTTCCTGATTATTGAGTTGAGGAATGTATTCTGTTACTGCTTTTTGGTTGAGGTGGTGGGTTTTTAAAGCTGTTTTTACAGTAACATTAGTTGGTTCTAAATAAAGCCCGTTAGTATTTTTTAGATCTAAAAAGTTGTCGTCTGCTTCTGTATCTATTAAGAATTTCCGGTTCTCAATTTTGATATATGGCTAGGTTCCTTTGATGTTATTATAATTCACTTCTATGAATCCGGTGGTTTCGAAGAAGTTTCGTGAAAATCCTGAATAGTTTCATTTTTTCCGGTTCTGCTCCATTTTGAGTTTGGTAGTCGTATGAATAATATTCTTGATTTTCATCGTAGGGGTAATTGTCATAAGAATATTCGTTTTGATCGTAGCGTGTTGGATCATTATATTTTATGTTATTATGTAATACTTGTTTCGTATTACCAGAACTTGTGTCCATAGGAGTTGGATTAGTTCTATTATAGTTCGGTCTAAATAATTGAATTGTTATTGGTTACCACTGAATAGAGGTCTGTTTTGTTGAACAGGTCTGTATGTTTGTTGGAAGTTATTTTTTGGTAAATTTGGATTTCTATAGGGGTATGTTAGTCTAAATGAATTGGGATTATTCTGTTGATGTTGTGGTCTATGCATTGGAGACTATATTATGAGCATAGTTTGGACGATAGTTGAATTTAGGTGGTCTATTTTGATTTTGTTGAGGTACAAAATTTGGTTTAGTGTCATAAGTTTTAGCATCGCTTTTATTATTTCTGGTGGCATTATTGTATCTAGCGTTAACTTCTTGTTTACATAGTTCGTAAGCGTTTTTCATACTTTCAGCAATTAGTCCGCTAATGAAATTACTGAGTATAATTTTATTTTGTTCTTGAAATCTAGCTAATCTAATATTTAATGCTTCTCACATGTCCATAGAACTTAATAATAAATTAGATATTTCGGATACTTCTTCGAAATATTGGTCTAGTGATTTATTTCCTTGTTTAACTTGGGATAATTGATGGTATAAGGTTTCTTTATTTCGTTGGCTTGCGAAATGTATTTTTAAATATCCTTTGATTAAAGCCCAATCTTGAGGATTTCCTAAATTAATCAATGTTTTCCTTACGTTTCCTATAATTTTACTTTTAAGTACTTTTTGTACCATTAACCGTTGATTGTTTTCGGTTAAACTACCTAGTAAGCCATTTACGTCATTCAAGAATTCAATTAAATTACCGGATGTACCGTCAAAGAGGATTATTGCGTCTATCAATTGTTTAGGTACAGGGAAAGCCATTGTATTTGATTTCTTATTACTATTTTTATTAATATTAGTTTGTGAATTGTTACTGATTGATTTGTTTCTACCAATTTTATTTTTTCAATGATATTTTCAATTTCAAATTTTTCTTTTTTTGTTGTTTGCGTTAGTGCAACTTCTTCCGTAGAGTTACAATGTAAATCTGCGTTATTTGTGTCAACTGGATTCAAAGCTCTTAAGATCTTTGTCTATTGAATCTAGCTTGTAACGATGTTCGTTCGTTACTATGACTTTTTGTTAATTTGAAAGGAAGTTTAGGCATAGGATTTGGATAGAAATTATTCAAATGAAAATTTACTTACAGTTGAAGAATCATCCACTCCCAGATTGTTTTATCAATTAGGATTTAAAAAAACAACCACATTTCAATTGAAATGAATACCACTGATTCGATGTACGTTCGAATTGTTGAGTCTTGAACCAATGCTGCTTTTACTTCTTGGATATAACTTATTTATGTGTTTCGTAGATTCGATCCGGTAAGTGTTGAAACAAAATCGTAAAAATTCGTCGATTTTTGTACTCCAGTTTACGATGGACGTGATAGTAAAGAGTTTTCTTTACGATCCCACGGGTTGCGCCAGTTAGGTACAATTCCAATATTTTCGAGTGTTAAGGCAATCTTTATTTTACTTCCAAATTCACAATTTAATACGAGGTTACAAAAACAGTATTTTTTATTTATAATTACAAAAAAGTGTGAGTGTCAGCTCCGATGTACGATGGAGTTTATTCTTGAAAAACGATTGTCATTGAACAGGCACAGAATAAAAGACTTACTAGACTAAAAAAAGACCGATATCATATTGGAGCTAGAAAAACCTGTCTTTCTATAAAATATTTTTTTCGAGAAAGACGGAAATGGCTTACTAGGTAGTTTAACCAAAAACAATCAACGGTTAATGGTACAAAAAGTACTTAGAAGTAAAATTATAGGAAACGCTAGGAAAACATTAGTTAAATTAGAAAATCCTCAAGATTGGGCTTATATCAAAGGATATTTAAAAATACGCATTTTCATTAAAAATTTCGCAGGCCAACGAAATAAAGAAACCTTATACCATCAATTATCCCAAGTTAAACAAGGAAATAAATCACTAGACCAATATTTCGAAGAAGTATCAGAAATATCTAATTTATTATTAAGTTCTATGGACATGTGAGAAGCATTAAATATTAGATAAGCTAGAATTCAACGAAATAAAATTATACTCAGTAATTTGATTAGCGGACTGATTACTGAATTCTCTAACGCAGTACGCATGCGAAATCCAACAAGTATGAAAAACGCTTACGAACTATGCAAATAAGCCATCAGAAATAATAAAAGCGATGCTAAAACTTATAACAATAAACCAAATTTTGTACCTCAACAAAATCATAATAGATCACCACCTAAATTCAACTATCGTCAAAACTAAGCTCATAATATGCTCTCCAATGTATAGACTACAACATCAACAGAATAATCCCAATTCTTTTAGACAAACATAGCCCTATAGAAATTTAGACTAAAAAAAGACCGATATCATATTGGAGCTAGAAAAACCTGTCTTTCTATAAAATATTTTTTTCGAGATTGAAGTGAACCTTTGAAATAATCCACAATAATAATATTAATAATCGATATGAAAATCAATAATAAAACAAAACTTAAAAAAAAAAAGCTCACTATCCGTATCACTACAGTAAAACTGATATACTATATATGACTTCTATATTGGAACGAACTCAAGTGACTGTTTTAATTACCTAATCAGAAGACATACCTCATATGGCAAACTAGCGTCTCGAAATTATGAGACTACCATTTGACCTTTTAGCTGACGATGACCGTGTGACAGTATGACCGTGTATGAAGAGGACATTGCTGAGCTGAATATAAAATTTAAAAATCTGTTAACAAAGCAGAAAGATGGTGTAAATAGCTTATTACTAAATCTAAAAAGAAAATAATGGCTTAGGAAACAAGTCAAATTTTTTGGGTTTAGTGATGGATTGCTAATTTAAATACAATCCTCACAAAACTTCACCGAAAATCAAATTACTTTTATCCTGTCATCAATTGCGACAAATGAGGAACAAAGCAGACATAGAAATGCTCAATCTTAGCTATTATGCAAACTTTTGTTCAACAATGACCTATGAGGTTCAACAATTGTATTGTGGGGATCCACCACAGAATCCAGACAAATATTTTAACACAAAAAAAAGGCAGTTGGAATAATGTTTAAATTGAAAAAAAAACTGATAGTTGTAAAGAGTACTTTCATAATAATAATTTATTAACTTTTTATATCTTTAAAGCAATAAAATTTGCATATAATTACAAATAACTTTTCAAAGAAAATGGAAATACAAATACTAGTCACATATCTAGAATATCACATATCTAATGACCCAAGATATAAAGGAATTATATAAAAATACCTTGATAGTCCGGAAATAATAGATGGCATGACTTTAAACACACTCCATAACTTTTATAAAAGCACTTAGAAAATGCTTTTTATCATTAAGTCTATAATTAATATTGTATCATATATGTTATTATAATAAAAACAAATATCACTTTTTTTTTAAGCTGAGTAGTAGGTTTTTAATTTAAACATTTTTTTCTGCTTATTTCTGCATACTCTCATTAAATTTGTATTAAGTTTGTACTAGCTCGTGCATGATAAATACGATATATATAATATAAAAATTATGAAAATAATCAAAGAGAATACAAACTGAGTTAAATGCTTAAATACCCCGAATATACGAAATTTATAAAAAAGTTTCAAACAAAAGTTGATTATTTTTAAAAAAGGAACATTTCTTGTCTTTAAATTTTAGTTCTATCTCGTTACAGTTACGGTTTCAATGATAGACGCTTTTGCTCATTTTTTCCAAACATGGTCCGATTTTCCCATTCACGTTTCTTTTCAGCTCTAGAACAAGCAATGCAAAGCCATCTCTTCTCATTTGAGTTATCGTGTTGACGGACAGACAGACAGACGGACATGCGGAAATGGACTAATTATGTCATTTTATGAACACTTGTACCAAAATTGTTTGTCTGCGATAAATATTTTCAACCGTTACAAAGTCGGGACTAAACTAATTATACCCTGAAATATATTATACACGGGTATAAATTTAGAGCTACCACCTCAAAATTATGAAAAGTCGGGAGATTAACATATATTATGTCGATCTTGTCTGGAGATCGGAGGTCCATATTATCTAGTATACTGGGCAGTGGACGATTTACCGGGTAGGCAAGGTAGGTAGCTGTTTAGGGAGGCAAATTTTGATCGTTTATGTTAATTATACCGCTACTTGGGTGATCAAAAATATAATTTTTTTGATCATACTCATGTTATATCTTGTGATATTTAATGCAGCTAAATTTTAGTTCGACAGTTTATTGTAACAAATCACAACGATATTTCTAGTGCCGAGTGCTTGACATTGTAATATGCTTCTGGCTATTACGTAACAGTCCCATTACGTGTATTTTAGATATGCTTGCAACTATTTGGTTTTTTTTTTTTTTTTAAATTGAATATTATTCATAACGCTTTTCTTACAATGTGAATATCTCTTAGAATTTGATGAGGATCCCCATTTGATGATACCGTAGCTCATTACGGATACAGAATTACTGTAGTAGACTCATTCAGTAAAGTAGTACTGAGTAAAGTGTTCTGATTGAGTTTGGTACGTAATTGCCTGAGTAAAAAAGCATACTTGGTTGAGCTTGATTGGCAGTTAACTTATACGAAACTTCTAAATAAAATCATTGTCTATAAAGAAATCTAGAAATTTGACATGGAAAACCCAGCAGTCATCAAAAGTTGCATTTTATCCACATCCTTAATATAATGTTTTTGTTTTCTCCTTATTCCCTGTTAATTTATTGAGTGTGCACCACATAATAGTTGATACCAAGGCATCGTTCACTAGACCATTCAAAGCATCAACATTATTCACGTAAACTATTATCCTGGTATCGTCAGCAAATAAAAAACACTAACGACTTGGGTTAGTAAGATATAAGGGAATATCATTAATGCAATGTAGGAAGTGTAATTGTCCCAAAATACTTCCATGTGAGATAGCATTCATAACTTCAAGCCAATGAGAATTACTAACCGTTCTCTAGCTTTTAATTTCAACTAATAGATTTTCCTCGAACACCATACTTATACAGTTTGTTCAAAAGTAACTGATGGTCAAACACTTTAGAAAGATCCAAGATAATAATGTATACTTTAAAACCAACGTTTAATAATTTCAGAACAGAATCATTTAGATTGAACCTGGCGTTGCCAGTGCTCACACATTTGAGATATCTGAACTGGTTTGTCTTAATGATTTTATTTTTCTTAATAAACGAAAGAAGTCTGTTAAAAATTAACATTTCCAATACCCTAGCGAAAGTTGGTATGCTTGCGATTGGCCTATAAGATGAGAGCTGATTGATTGATAGATTAATATCGGGGTAAAACCTATTGCACTTCGACCTTATGGTCCATTGTGCTCCCCCTTTTACCTCAGTCCAACGAGACTCGCTTCTCCCATATGTTGGTAGTAGCCTGGAGCTTGCTTATCAGGTCCGCCCGCAGGTTCATATATTCGGGGTGAGATGCACCGAATATCTTGTATCTGCTGTAACCTATACGATCACAGTCCAAGATTATTAGGCTGGATGTTTCTTCCTACTCCCCACACAATCTGCACATAATGGAACCGTTATGGAGTCCCATTGTGTGCGGATGGTTCCGCAAGAGGTAATGCCCCGTAATGGATCCGGAAACCCTCCGCAGTTGCATCCTGTTCAGCCTCAATGCATCGAGAGATAGCCTCTTTGTTGCATTCTGAAGCAGTATTTTTCCGGGCTCTTGCTGCGGTACTTCTTCTCAGTGATCACGGTGTTTAGCATTTGACCACTCGTTGATCACCTGTTTACATGCAGTCCTTGGAATTTCTAAAATAGGCTCTGAGCCTATGGAGGGTATTCCGACTTCCTTCTTTGCTAAGGTATCTGCTTTTTCGTTTCCTTCGAAGCCACTGTGACCCGGCACCTAGATCAATTTTACACTGTTCCGTTTTGTTCAGAAGTTTTTTCAGACAATCCTTGACTGTGACCTTTGATGAGACCCTTGAGGTGACCTATTAGCTATTATTACAATGCTTAGCGGAAGCAGCCCCAGTATGACTTCCATGACAGCTGTGAGTGTACTGCCCATGGATTCAGTGATGCACAAATAAGATAATCTTTGAATCCTGGATAGGTTTTTGCATGCTGTAATCTGGTAAACTTTTGGCTACCACACTAGAACAGCATAGGTTATAATGGGCCTAACCACGGTTGTGTACAGCCAGTGGATCATTTTGGGTTTTAGACCCCACACTATTCCACATGCTCTCTTACAAAGCATGAGAGATGATTCCTCCTAAGTGTCCAACATTCTTCCTAAGAACTTTGCTTCCCTAGTGATCTGTAATCTCTCACCAAAGAGGATGGGTGATTATGATATCCACCTTCCTTTTCCGTGTGAATGGAATTAATGCGAGCTTTTTCAATTTCTGGTTGATACACCATTCCTGTGCGAATCTTAGAGCGTTTTGTATAAGCTCCGAGATTGTGCCTTCACAGGGTCCCTGGATTGCAATTACGTCCGCATATCCCTGTGTGTAGTTACCTTTTTGGTTGAGGTTCGTCAATAATTTGTTCACTGTCAGGCTCTACAGGAGTGGAAATAAGACACCATCCTGCGGACATCTCTTTGTGGCTCTCATAGTGACAGACTCTCAAACTCTCTCAGCATAGAGTTTATCCACCTGCAAAAGGTGTCTTCTACTCCATGCCAACTTGCAGAATCAACCATGGAATTGTAAGAGGCATTGTCAAATGCTCCTTCTATGTCAAGAAAAACGCACAAGGTGGTTTGTTTCCTTGCGCATCCCTCCTCAATTCTGTATATTAGGTTATGGAGGGCTGATTTTCCCACCTGATACGCGTGTTGGTTGGCATGAAGTGGATTTCTCGACAATGCCCCCTGAGCCAAATGAAATCCGATTAGTCATTCCATTGTTTTCAGTAGAAACGATGACAGACTAATTGGTCTAAAGTCCTTTCCCATGGAGTGGATAAGCCTCCTCGACTTTGGCAAGTAGGTCACTCTTACTGGCCTCCATACTATTGGGATATAACCCGTAACCAGACTTGCCCTGAATATATGATGAAGCAGTGTTAAAAGATGGTCTGCTCCTTTTTGTAAAAGCACTGGGTATATCCCATTTGGTCCCGGTGCGTTGTAGGGTCGAATGTGTTTATTGCCCATTAGATCTTTGAGCGGTTAATGACAATTGTCACTCTTCTCCAGTACTCGCTTGTCGTTGGGAAACCCTGGTCAAGCTGCTCTTGAAAAGGATATTTACAGTCCCCTGCCAGTGAATCCAGAAAATGAATCCGGATCAGTGTCTCGAGTGTATCCTTCGGGGAGCTAGTATACTTACCATCGGGTTTACGAAGTGACCCGATGATATCAGCTGGCACGATGGAGTCTTGCTCCCTCAGATATGTTTTCAATAGATATGTTT
Organism: Nineta flava; assembly: GCA_963920215.1. Taxonomy (NCBI): domain Eukaryota; kingdom Metazoa; phylum Arthropoda; class Insecta; order Neuroptera; family Chrysopidae; genus Nineta; species Nineta flava. The sequence continues at coordinate 30,382,031 of OY986046.1, read as the reverse complement.
TCAACAGATATGTTGACAAAGCTTGCTCCATGAGTCCCATTTTCAGATCTCCACATCTTCTCCTGTGGGTTTTCCAAGGGTTGATTCCCTGAATCGGACCTCACAGGTATCTTGTCTGGATCTCCTTTTTATCGGAGGAATCGGTTTCTCCTCAGCTCTGGCTTTCTCTTTTGCTGCTTTTCTCCGGGCTGCACCCGAGAGATTTTTCCTTTTCACCTTCAGGAAAGGATTCTGGAGTTTATGGTCCAGATTTTCTGCTGGGCTGGATGCACCTGCAGTTTTTTGTGTCTCGGCGAGGTTAGGTTGTGCAGACTCGGTTGATTAACTTTTTGAGGAGATTTGATCCCCAAAGTTATTATTATTTTTACTTAGTTTTACTATTTTTTGTCCCACGAGGAAATTGGGCCGTGTAATACCCCATCAAAGGGATTGTTCATGACAGCATTTAACCCTGCTGTCCTAGCCTTCGGCTAGTTCTCTAGGCACAATGCCTCGCACCGTAGCTTGGGTTCCTCTCCTCTTTTGTCAAGCGGGCTTGAGACCGGCTATGGCAGAGTTTTTATAACCCGCTTTTAAATAATTCTCAAACTGATTTCTATATGGTAAGAAATTTTACAAATCGTGCTCCTCGTTGAATATCTGAATTTCTACATCAATTGTCAAATTTGTGACGGAACTGGACGATGTTTTTGCACTGAAGTTGGTTCCTGAAAAAGACACTCTTAAAACTTTAATTTGAAAACTGTTGCTGGCCAGATTGTGTTGCTCAGGACCTTATGTAGTCAGATATTCGAGTAAAACTGGGAGGCTTAATATCCGTTCCAGAAATTTAGGTATTAATTGACAGATTAATTCGGGGAAAACAACGCCCGGAAGAAAAATTTTCATCTTTTGCACAAAATATTCGCCGATATACGAGTGTATTACTTGCAAACTGAGTCGAGGCGGCAGACATATCTCATTGGCGTGACTTGACCTAGCCAATTCTTTCGGCTCTGTACCTCACCGTCATATCCGACGGGTATTAGAAGAGATACGACTACCCACAAGATGAAAAGTGTGGTAGCCGAGCTAACCAATACAACAAAAACAATTCGTACTAAAGACGTGAAACCCGTTCTATTCCCATCCGTGTGGATTTAGAGCTAGGTTGCCTACTTAGTCCAATAATTTTCAATTAATCAATCTAACCGCTCAAAAAAGTCGCGTCAGGATTGGCAAGTCAGCATGGTTACAAACTTCACGACCACCATTTTTTCGTGATAGCATATGCTGATGGGTATCCTGTTTATCACAATGCTGACCTGCCAATCTTGACGTCACCCTTAAGAGCGTTTCGGTCGCTAAATTGAAAATTATTGGATTAAGTGGGCGACCTTGTTTTACACCCGCACGGATGGGAATAGTACGAGATTCCCCGCCTTTATTGCGAATTGTTCTTGTTGTAGTTGCATAGCAGTAGCTGCATCTCTTCCAATACCCATCGGATTTCTGCACGCCAAAAACGCTGAATCCTTAAGGATACTTCTAGACTCAGTAGGATCAACCACTGAATGGATGAGTCTAAAGTTCCAACCACCAAAATGTGCCACGTTGCATGTAGATTGCAGGTGCAACCGGGAAGTCTACCCCACATAATTTGGAGGAAGAATGACAGTCCCAATAGTGGGTGAAGAGTACGAACATGTAGAAGGACGACGCACCGAGAAGAAGAACGCACCCCCTGGCAAAAGTTAGTAGCTTTTAATATATTCATCGCTTCAAAGCTAAACTTCCAACTGCGTGGCGCCAATGTGACCAAAGGAGCCTTGACTGACGCAGACAAGACCAAAAGACTGGCCAACAAACGGATGAACCAATCTCAGTGCGGCTCACCAGAGCTGTTGTACATAACATCTTAACAGTGTGGCGCAAATCTTTGGCCGTTAGCTGATTCTGCGGACGTAAGCACTGCAGTGCATGCCTTTAGACTGCTGACCTGAAAATACGCCATTGTGAGGGCGACGGCTTGGTCCTGTTTGAAATATGCAGTGAGACGTCGAATTGGTGGTGATCCAACCGAGGAAATGGTGGCGAAATATCTGCGTGGCTCACTAAAAGATTGTCTTGAATGTAACGTCGGTGACATGGATAGTTTGTGAACACGAACTAGAAATTCGTGTCATCGTCTGATCAATAAATTCGGCGTGAGGTTTCACTGGTGCGTCGAAAAGTATGGCTTGTCGGTTAGCATTAACAGGCCTTGGCAAACACCGGAGCGTATAATTGTTCTGAAGACCGCAAGATCTATGGTTGTTCGAGCTGTACGTTCAGGTATAAGAGCAAGCTACCTTGCAAGATTACTTGAAAAACCTGATCAGGGAAAGGTGTACTTATGTAGCCACTTAAGGGAAACGAGCAACTACTTTCAGTTTAATGGTCGTTACACTCTGTTTTGCGACTACCGGTTTGTATACCGAGCTCGTTGTGAAAATGAAATGGAGCACGTCGACTTGGGAACGGCGATAAGTGGTGTCGACGTTGTGACTATGTCAAAGAGACACTGCCACATGTGCTAAAACATTGTATTCTCCATTCAGCAGAGTGGCAACATCTCCACAAGGCGTCCAAGGTCGACTGTATCACGCAGCACGTTTACCCTTGGGTGCTGTCTTAAACACTAATAGACAGGTCTCTGGCCTATACAGTACACTTCATCCAGACCTGGTGGTTCTGGATGAGACCAGCAAGGTTATCAGAATCATCGACATATGCATTTCATTTGAGAGTGTCCCAGGCGCTTTATAGGTGGCTTCGCAGTAACTTAAAAAATGTAACCCACTTTCTGCTGAATTATCCTCAAAGGGCTATAGGGTTTATTTGGATGCATTTACCGTTGGATCACTTGGAGCTTGCTTAAGGCAGAACAACCTGGTCACGAGACTACTGGGCATAACCCAAAAATATACGCAGATCATGGCATGATTGATGGTATCCGATACGATCCGCTAACCCAACCGGGTAGAGGTAGTACCATGAACAGCCTCAGTGACCAAGCACAGTGGTACTTGATGACTCGTACATCTGCGCCATCCACTCCTGTTACTGCCTTGTAATTGTGAATTACAGTGATAATAAATTATGTGATATGGTTACTATTTTCTTTTTTAACTGTTAAACTGTTTTTAACCATTGTTTTTAGATATGCAATGTTTTTATATTTGTATTCTTTTAACTTTTTATCCTGTTTTTATTCTATATTTTTAACATATATTTTTATCTACTACACTTGATTGACGATTATCTTCTGTTGTTACATATTTTATCTTTTGTAATTTTTTAAATTATGATAATAAATGCCCAGGTAACTCGCAAACCGAGGTGATTAACGTGCTTTCTACCTATTTGAACGAACCCACTGACCATCTTCTTAAATTATTGACATCCCGGAAACATATGATGGACTAGACAGGTTAACTGTCAAAATACAGGTTCAGATCCGACTGGCGAGTTATTCTCGCCTTTTTGATCATATCCACAGCCATCATATCCATAGGTTTCATCTCACCCACTTTATTCACCATATAAACAGTTCTCGTTAAATCCGCAGATTTCATTCCATACGCAAAATTCTAGACATACACAAAATTCATGGCACCCTCAAAATCCCGTTTCTAACAACCCATTTGTAACCCCCCCCCTCCTTGTTCTAATTTCCACCGAGATTAAAAAAAATCCAAATTTGTATTTGTCATCCGCAGTCCGTGTAACCCGTTACCTAGTACACTTAGGGGTGCTAATTGTGTTTTAGATGGTCAATGCCAACCAGCTCTTTAAATCGAATAATTTGGATTCGATGTATCCACTATCTTAAGCTTATTGCGAGTCGTGGTTCTTTTATCAAATTCATCTTGATCGTATACGAATAATACTCTTCGTCATTTAACTAACCAACCTAATGCCATTAAAACATACAAGGTTAAAAGAAACGTCAATCAATACACATTAAAATAATACTACGACTACGTACCATGTAGAGCTCGTTTCGTTGGAAAATCTGCATGTTCTTCATCCACGTGGTTTTGGACGCCTCGTCTTTCCTGCAACATCGATCTGGTTGATGCGTGTCATCTCCTTGGTTCGAGGCTGATCCCTGGTCTCCTCTGCAGCTGAACTTCTGGTAAATTACATCTTAAATATAGATCACATCCTAAGTATACATGAGTCCCGTACTACCAAGTGCTAATTATCATAATTGTACGGATTGTAGCAGGTCAATTCGACGTGGTGAATGCTACAGTTCTAATTTTCACGGAGGTCGTATGTGTTTAGCCACGTTCCCAAACGATATTTGGTTGCATGGATATTATCGCGATTAACCGAGTTTCGGTAACCAATTATTGCGTACCTCAAACGCTCGTCACAAAGGGTGATATCAATCCCCAAAAGTCCGTGATAACGAGGTATTGATACGTGCTGAAATCATACGGCTCCCTTGTTATTTATGTATTTTTATTGTATCGGTGAGTGTTATATTTGTTAAGTTTATATTGTTAAAATCTTTATATTAAAAATCTTTATATTAAAAATTTTTTGAAATTAGATTATGTAATCTCCCTATACTATTAATATTAAACTGTACATACCTTTAATTGCCTTTTTTTTCTTTACGACAACGCGTATTTTTGGAGTAGTCAAATGGTCCACCCATGAAGAATAGATAAATAGGAGATCGATCGACATAGGCAATTCGTCTGTTTTTTCGTCCTCAAAACCATGTAGAGATCATAGATATTATTTTTGCCACTGTGGCAGTGCGAATTTACTCGTACGGAATTATTATTATTATTACATATTAAAATCAACGGTTATCACATCTTACAAATAAAAATTGTAAGTATAAAAATTGTTTAATTTTATAAATGTGAAAACATGGGACGATGTTGTACAGGGAAAGCATAGATATACTGTTATATATCTATGAGTGAAAGGTTGTTTAAGGTTAAGAATGCGTGTCTGCATTTACGAAAGGAATATGGTCTGTAATTACCGGTTTTGTCATCTTCTTTTTTTATCTGATATATGTCAGTTATTGTAAACATATATTGTATATTATTATTATTAATTGCAAAATTATCACTATGATTCTTCATCTTTTTATTTATTGCAGATTATTAAGAATTCTCTATTATTAATATTTATTTAATTATTACTTGATAATCGAAAACAATTTTTTATTATATATAAAACAATGATTTCTTATATTTTCTCGGTGCTAATAATTATCACGAGACCTTTTTTTTACTTGTTATCAACCACTTATAACCCCTTCGTGGAGGGGTGTTATCTCGGAACAGATCCGTCGCGAGTGCCAGGTTCCACGGACACGCACGTAATTTAGGACCCAGCACATTACACCTTAAGGATGTACCAGCACTGTGTTATGCAATCAGCAAAATGAACCGGTTTGATTTTATTAAAAGCACAAATACATAAACACATATACACAACACATAGACACAAACACTGTTCACATATTCAAAATAATGTTGATTTTAAGAAAATAAATAGATTTAAACTTTTATATTTGGAAAACAAAACGGTAACACTCGATTTAAAAAAAAAATTTATATAATAAATATTTAGCTATACTCTCCTAGTTTTTTTTTAAATTCTGTCGATTATTTTTTCTAATACAACTGATAATAATGGACGGGCATGAAGTTTTACATGCTTCTAATGAGAGAGAGTGAGAGAGAATGGATACTTTGATATTAATTATCTCGCGTTCTAAACGGTCAAAAATTCTGAAACTTCGGGATTTATTAGAAAACATTATTTTTACCCTTGAAAAAAAATTAGCAAAATCTATCGAAAAGTTGTAGTATGCTGGTACATCCTTAACGGTCGTGGAACGAACTGCTGGCATAGGGACCAACAACACAAAATATCTCCTAGAGTAGGGGTGGATACGGTACAGTCTGAGTTCGAAGCTTCACTGTTTGGGGTGAACAGTCCACCATTCGTCTGGTATTCTAACACACACTCGATATGTGAACCGTCTGTCGGAGACGTGTCAACTTGGAGTAAAGTTGCAAAATGCGTTTGCGTGTCTTTTCCTCAGCAGTCTCAGCGGACTTAGTAGGAGGAGAAAGAGCTCACAGTGCAGCATAGACTGAACTATCGATCTCGAGTAGGCTACTGACGTTTGTTAAATGTTCGTCGACAATTTGGTTGATTAAAGCAAGGTATTGTGCTTTTGCAAACGTCTTGCGATTCTTTAGACGTTTGCGTTTAAACAGGTTATTATCGGCTATTTTCTGCGAATTTTGGAATCAATGTTTAAGTTCTTCTAAACGAGGGTTTGGTGGCTCGACAGGGGTGTTCTGAACTTCTACGGTCAGTTCAGCGACGGTGATGGGACATTTCTAGACCTTGTTGACGTTGTTGATGTAGCTTCTAACATAGGTAGTGGTGGGATATTTCGACATAATCTTTCTTGTGTTTCAGTATCAGAGCTGTAACTTCCTGACCCTGGTTAATCCTGAGATGTCCTATCCTGTGTCTCAGCAATTAACGTCTCACGTGTGGAATAATCCACACCTAAAGAAGCTGGCCTGTCTTCATCCCTCACATTCACTTCCTGTTCCGTATTCCTGTTTGTGTCCAATATGCTTGCTGGTGAGTCAAATCCAGTTTTGATTAGACGGGCTGCTTGATCTTGTGACGATTCCATCTCACTTACCTAAAATTAAAAAAAAAAAAAGGAGTGTTTAAAACAATAAAAAAATATAAATATAAGTAAATTAAACTGACAGACAATTGTTAATTAAAAGAAAGTAATAGGGAGATAAATAAAAAAAATAAATAAAAAAACAAAAAAAAAACGAATGAATAGTTGAATGACGCGCGGGAACCACCTTAAGATTAGTGTTTGAATTTATTTTTTTCTAGCCGTCTCAAAACACAAGTTTGAACGCACAAAAAAAAACAAAATATGTTACGCGATCTGTTATTGAGATGAGATCAACATAATTCGGGACCCAACGAGATAAAGTCCGCAAATCGGAGTGACGTAAATTGTTTTTCGGTAGTCGAGTGGAGATTATTGAAAAACAATTTCAGTCATGCAGTTCAGATTACGATCGGCCTACAAAGCGGAAAGAAGTAAATCTACGTATCGAGTATCGAATATTTTTTTATTATGTTACTCAAATAATTAGACGAACGCTATACATTATCATTATACGTTATTTTTGGATCAATATTCTGTTCATTTGCGAATATTGTAAAATATAGAAAATACGATTCCGAATTAGTGATCGAATTTATCATCGCGAGCTGGATATATATATGTATACATAAAACGCATATAGCTTAATTGGACTAAGAATAAAAATAAAAAAATAAAAAACATATACCGGACCAAAATTGCTAATGGCGACAATACCAGCATTCTCGTAAATATCTACGTGCTATTCGTATGGGCGGCATTGTGTTGATACAGTCGAATCTCGGAAACAGTGAGGTAATAATTATTTTGTTATTTTCTTTTCTCCATATTTACACGCTTTCCAGTTGAAATCTACGTAGATACAACTAAAATTCTATTGCGTTCAGCTATTCGATTGTTTTTTTTTTATATCGTTCTAAGTACCTGGTAAAATAATAAACATTTAGTGAAATTGATAATTTATTTCAAAAAGGAGACATCATAAGAAATCGTACCGTAGTTACTCGGTGGTCCTAAAGAACGGCCTAAACATCACACCCAGATTTGGGTAGCACATTCGAAATTAGACCGCCAAAAATTATGGCGTCGAATTTACCGGGTGTATGAATGGTGAAAGGACAATTTGTTGGAATTCACGACTGAATATAAACACCACGAGTGAGAAAATTCAGTTGCGAATCCTCCGATAGATTGGGACCACCGAATAGTTATATACAATCTAATACCAATATAAATTATACTTACATATTAATACGAGGAAATTAGATTTATTTTATGATAAAACATTTCACTATTTTTTTTTAAATCATATTTTTGTGTGTTAACCTATAGAATTATTAATTGTAAAATTTGTTCTTTTTTTTATTAAATCATCGCCGTTGAGTGTATTTTTGCTGCCTTTTATTTTCTCTATCAAATCTCTAAAAATATATAATTTCATTAAGTTTTTGGTTCATTTTTCTTATTTTTCTATAATCTTTATTAAATAATTAAAATTTTATCGTACTCACATTCAGAATATGGTAGGTGATTATTGTTTTTAATGTAATTTCCTATTCTGTTCTCCTTTGTGTGATTTTTATCGTAATTTCCGAAAATTCGACACGTGGTAAATTCAAAAAAAACAATTGCGATTAGTTGTCAACATCTGAGTTAAAAGGATTTGAATATCCTTCTAACTATCACCGTTAGGAGTCACTACCTCGCAGTTTTTTTTTTTTTTTAAATATCATAAGTGTTCATTGATTAAGGTGTCCGGTGGTAAACAAAAGGACCCTCACACTTTTTCTCATCTATTGACATTTCAGACCAAAGACAAAATTCGGATCCACCGAAACCTTTTGCACAAGCTTCCAGACTTCATCGCGCGTTTTGGGTATATGTCCCACGGACCATAACCGGTTCTGGGCGATATACTACAATCTCGCAGATGTTGCGAATTAAAATGGGATAGTTCGGGATACTTTTCGCATCCTATGGTGTATATCCTTCCCATATAGCCATGTTTTTTTTGTTTACTTCCTAAATAACCATAGTGAGCAGGTCAGTCTTCAGTGCCTTCGTCCATTAAAGCGCTGATGGTAATGGCGATTGTTTTGGGTGCTCGCTCTACTTTTTTGAGAAGTGCCTTGAGATGGCTATTCGTTTTCAGCGGCATTCCTAGTCTCTTGGATGAACTGTGATCTCAATATCAAAATTGTGCCCTTCTCAGATCCGAAGAAGCCACCCCCTTCAGGTGAGGTAGAAGCGTCACCTGAAGGGGGCGAGATTCTGTAGAAATGAGTAGACAACTACTCGCCTGAGAAAAAAATTCAACCCATTTAGCCGCTGAGTTGATTCACGGTTGAATTCTTAGCTTCCCCTCATTCTGGTTTGCAGGCTTGGTACTAGGACCTCCCACCACGACAAGGTGAATCCGTGGGAGGATTATTATTATTATTATTGTTATTGTTATTGTTATTGTTATTGTCATTGTTGTTGCTGTTGCTGTTGCTGTTGCTGTTGCTGTTGCTGTTGCTGTTGCTGTTGCTGTTGCTGTTGCTGTTGCTGTTGCTGTTGCTGTTGCTGTTGCTGTTGCTGTTGCTGTTGCTGTTGCTGTTGCTGTTGCTGTTGCTGTTGCTGTTGCTATTGCTATTGTTATTGTTATTGTTATTGTTATTGTTATTGTTATTGTTATTGTTATTGTTATTGTTATTGTTATTGTTATTGTTATTGTTATTGTTATTGTTATTGTTATTGTTATTGTTATTGTTATTGTTATTGTTATTGTTATTGTTATTGTTATTGTTATTGTTATTGTTATTGTTATTGTTATTGTTATTGTTATTGTTATTGTTATTGTTATTGTTATTGTTATTGTTATTGTTATTGTTATTGTTATTGTTATTGTTATTGTTATTGTTATTGTTATTGTTATTGTTATTGTTATTGTTATTGTTATTGTTATTGTTATTGTTATTGTTATTGTTATTGTTATTGTTATTGTTATTATTATTATTATTATTATTATTATTATTATTATTATTATTATTATTATTATTATTATTATTATTCGTTCAATCCTACTCGTTCAATCCTCAGGTGTGGTTTTTTTTCAGGTAAAACTTGTTTGGTTGGTGATATTACGTTGTGATTTAGATCTCCTGTTTGGTTTTCTCGTTGTTATTAATATATCCACGAATCCTATTCGAGCTAATCAGAGCTTAATTATTAGTATTCTTTGATGCCCAGGATATGGATATAACGCCGAGTTCCAGGAATTTGGTGAAATAAAAAGCTCCGGAAAAATGGTATCCGTTTACTTTATTCAAATTTGTCGTTCGTATAATTTCTTATACTGGTTCAATCCTCAGGTGTGGTTTTTTTTTTAGGTAAAACTTGTTTGGTTGGTGATATACCAAAGAAGATTGAACAAAAGATGTATCAGCAAAATAAAATAAAGTATCGATTGTTGAATAAAAAAAGTATATTTTAAAAGTATATATTACAGACTATTTCGTATGATATTCAATATAAAAGTGAGTATTTTTCACCATGGATATGTTGTATAGCGCCAAGTATGGTTTTTTTTATATAATGTCAGTTTATACAAGTTTTTTTGTATAATTTTTGATAATACGTTACGTATATTTTTGAAAAATGTGTTTTGAAGTTGTTTCAAATTTGCCGCGAATATTTATTTTAAGTTGTTATCTTTTAATTGTCAAACTCATTTATATTTAAATTATTTTATAAATATTATCTGGCGGGCTATTTGAAACAACTTCACAACATTGCTTTGAAATATCTGATGGTGTTGATATTTGGTCTTGTGTTAGGCTTGTAAACAGAGCAATGGGTGTATGTGAGTTCAAGTGTATGTAGACGGTTGTGAAGTGTTTTTGGTATTTTTATGTATGTTTTTGTATATAAATAGGACCCGCGTTAGTTAAAATATGTAACTTTCTACAACAAAATGATTTTATAGTTGCATTCAACCCGCACCTTCAACTTGGCAACCTTATCATGAATCCAAAAACCAAAATTAACAAGCTGCAAAAATCTGGAGTCTATAGCCTCTGATGTTTGGACTGCAATAGTGTCTACATCGGGCAAACGGGGCAAAATTTTCACAATAGGAAAAATAATATTTGCTCTCTCTCAAGAAGAAACAAACCGATTCAGCGTTTGCAAACCCCGTCAATAAACACGACCATAACCCTGCACCTACCATGGAAATCTTACACGTCGCCCCAAAAAGATACAAGTTGGGCGTTCTTGAAGCTATGGAAATTTTCAAAAATAAAAATGGTCCAAAAATTCTATTTAATGAGCAAAGAGAAATAATGGCATCCACGTGCTTTAATATTTTATAGACCCCCGGTACATCTTTATGTTACTAACTCTCTGTAATTTTCGTTAACAATTGCATTCAAATATATATTGTTTTTATATTTTTATACTGTTTTTAAAATCTGACTCACTTATTATTTTATTAAGTAAATTTCGACTAGTTTTCCTCTGATTGGAGGAATATGACGTTATTTTTGTTTTATTATTATTTTTTAAAGGACCGATATATATATCACACTGGTTTTATTTTTATTATTAATTAATACAAATAAATAATAGGTGAAATTTTGAAGTTAAATTTTGAATTGTGAAGTATTGTTTTTTAATTTTTTTATTAAATTTATAAATTAAAATGTTCTACAAAGTAAATCTCCAAACCATTCAAAGACTTTATACAACTTTGCTTACGGTACAAATGATGAACGAAAAAAATTCTAAAAAATTTTAATTTGAGGATTTTGTAAATAGTTTGTGTTCGCCGATACTGATACTGAATTTCTCGTTTACTGAAATCAATCACACAAAATCATATTACTTAAAATTTTTTATACATTTAAATAAATAGATTTCTGTCGATAGCTCTCACACTCTGACTGCCACCGACCACCGTTATAATTGTGGGTATATATTGATAGAGCCAGGCTTTATACTTAACATGGATGTCATGATAATCACCAATTACCGTGTAGTCACTACAATTTAACGATATGACATAATACTATCATTCTCATGATAGCACTGTCTGTATGAAAACGTCTTGTGATAAAATATTATATTCGACATATATTTGAATCATAGGCATAGGAATCTAGGGACAGAGTATAAAGAGCCACTTTAGACGAGGGATAGAAGAACTACCGGAAGGGTGCATGTTGACACAACCAATCGAATGTGGGATCTTTACTCTTAACAGTCATTACCTCGCTCATTCCGTCCTAGATTCCTATGTCTACAATCAGAACTAACAACCTAAACATGCTAATACATGCATGTTTTGTATCGCTCAAACCAATAGCAATATTAGTCAATGGGTATGAACCATACCATTTTTCGTCTCTTACAGTTGGTGAATTTTTATTATAACTGACTCATACCAATACTTTAAAAATTTTCAAGCATTAAAAAATATCATTAAAATATTTACCTATTTTGATCACAAAGTAGGTAGTATTTATTTTATCATAAAATTAAAGTTAAGTCTGAAATCTGAAATACAGAATCACATTATACAAATATCTGTAATTTTCATAAATATTTCATAAAATAATTAATGCCTAGTTTTAACTACCATTTCAAGGTTTTATTTAAAGCTGTTTTTGTTTTACATTATTTAATCATTAATCATATTAATTTGATGCAAAATAGCTTAAATAGGGATATTGCGTTTTCCACCCCAGCTAAAAAATCGCGTTTTATCAGCAGCCTTACGAACTTTCGGATTAGTTTCACGTTTTTCATTGATAAAGCTGTTAATATTCATCAGAAATTCTTCATTGTCAAGTAAACTGAAACAGACAGAAATTCAAAATAAACTATATAAATATATATCCAAATGATTTGATTCAAGTGCGTAATTGTGACAACGATTTATTTAAAAAACTATTTGTATTATTATTTGTAAAAATGCAAAATCAATTTAGGTAGATTGGTAGCCACATCATTTAAACTTGACCCCACATTTTTCTATATTTATTCAAAAGATTATAATTAAATACATATATAGAAAAAAATCTGATTTTTTTACCACATTGTTGAAGAGATATAATTAATTAAAGTTATGATAAATATTTATGAGCTCTTAAGAATTTGTTTGTTCAATAACACCGGAAATTAATGGTTTGAGAAAAATCGACAAACTTGACCTCAAAAACAAAAAACTTTTCAATAGATAGAGCGATGTTTCAAACGTACACTAGAAAAAATGCGAAACGATTCACCACACAGTTTAGATATAATTAATTTTTTAATATTTTATTTTTGCTTCTATCTCGGTTTTTCACACACAATATGTTATACGTAACATGTTATAACATAAAAATGTTCACATATAATATTTTATTTAAATTGATCTCGGATTGCGACTACCAAACTACCAAATCAAATCAGTGAAACAAATTGTACATAACACAGTTAAAGTTGGTTGAGTATTATAAATTTTATTAAAAAATATCAGCTTCCAAATATGTTAAACCATTGAACGAAAAAAAAGGTGTAATTTCAATTTTTTACAATTATACGTAAAATTATTGGAACGCCAATGGTAAAAAACTCTGGTTATTGAACATTTCAATCTTGTTTGGATCTAAATTAAACTTGATTTTTTAATTGTTTATCCTCTTTCTATTATTTTGATGAGCTGTGAAAACATTTATTTTATTTTATAACTCTATACATAGTGATAGAGAAGATAATTCATTGTAAACTTAAAAAAATTGTAATAAAATGTCTTTGAGATTTATTTTATAATCAAGAGTTATTGTGAAAGTGTGATCGCTCAAACCAAACCAATAACATCTTAAATTATTACCTCACTAATTAACGAATTAACATAAAAAAAATAGGCCGATATATGACACGTAGAAACACAGGGAATAATAATCTGCTTTGTGTATGCTTATGGATTTTTCGTGAAACGAGGCGTGTGTACAAAGATATTGCACAAAGTCCAATCGAAAAGCAAAACGGCTTATTTAAATTTTCGGTTCTGTCATTACCATTATTATCACTTGAAGACAATATATACATACATATACATTCATGAAATTAAAAGTAAAAAATTCATTTGATGTATTAATCATCGTTATATTGCATGCTGTTATGCATCTTTTATACAGAATTACGAACAAATTCCCTATCATACTATCGTAGTATCTTGGCTCTCTTTAGTCTTCAAAGGAGCGCTGTAGAACCTACAACAGATTCCGATACTCGACACACAAAAAAACACAAAATTTCGTCAATTTAAATGGACGCGCCTAAGCTTGTAACGTCCGTGGAGTGGACTGTATAACTAATTAAAATTGGATTCTAAAACCTAATGATGGTTAAAAAACAATTATACCAATTTAAGTTCTCTTCGGACTTACCTTGACTAGATTCTGCCGGTGTTCACTGGTGATATAGGATAAAACGGGAAAAGGGGGATTATCGGTAAATCACCAATTGTTGGCTTGTAGATTTTATTACCACCAAATTTGGTGTGGTCCAAGTTCACTTTTATTTTTATAATTGTTTCTACTAACTAAATGTTTTTTTGAATCACTAATGCTTCGATACTAATTTTTTACTCACTATTTCAACTAACTGAAAATAGATTATACGAAAACAGTATGTATCCCAAACTAACTGGATGTTACTACTAACTCACTTACTACAAATTTATTCCTTTTGTGTCCAATTCAAAATTTTGGTAAACACAAAATTTACGAATTTGTAAATATATTTACAAAACGAATTAGTTGTAAAACAATGAACCAGAGTATTACGAACAATTCAATAATTTTGAATTTTGCATTAAAAAAAATTAATTAATAAAATGGTGGTTATAAAAAAAATAGATGAAAAACGCAAAATATTATTGTGACTGGTCGTTTATACAGACCGGATTTAGTTTTTACCTCCACCACCCGAACAATGCCATCAATGCCGGGGAATAGTTTTTCTACTATGCCGACGGGCCAACGAAGGACAGGTATGTTATCTTGTTTAATGATAACAAGGGTTCCCAGTTTGATAGGAGAACCAGAAACATTCCACTTTTGCCGTACTTGCAGTTGCGTCAAATAATCATTTTTCAACCGTTGGATCAGTATTCAACCAAGACAAAGGCCTCGGATTTAATATTGCCTCTATTTTAACTAATACCGTATTTAGTTCCTCATACGACAGAATTTGATCCCCAACAGTCTTGTACAAATGGGTCTCAACACATTTTATTTGTGATTCCCAGACTCCCGAAAAATATGGACTTAATGGAGGTTGGAATTTCCAGGTAATTTTCCGGTGAGCAAACTCATTAGCCCATTTTTTCTCGAATTCATCGGAATTCAATAATTTGTATAAATTATCTAATTCATTTTTTGCTCCAATGAAATTCGTACCATTATCGGAATATACCACTGAGCACGCACCTCTTCTGGACAAAAAGTGCTTGAATGCAGCCAAAAATAGATCGGTTGATAAATCCGACACAAGTTCCAAATGGAGGGCTTTGGTGTACATAGGCATATAAATAAACATAAATATTATATATATTAGAGATAATGAATTTATTGTGAACGAATCCCTGTAATGTTGGGCTTCGAATCTCAAAGGGTAAAAATCGGATTTAATATATATCAAACACACAAACAAATAAAAATGATCTGAATCCTTAATTGTCCACAGATTAAAAAAAATATTTCAACAAAAGAACAAAAGACACTTACCCCCTGAAGTCACCTTTAATAACGTGGTGATTTAGATCTCCTGTTTGGTTTTCTCGTTGTTATTAATATATCCACGAATCCTATTCGAGCTAATCAGAGCTTAATTATTAGTATTCTCTGATGCCCAGGATATGGATATAACGCCGAGTTCCAGGAATTTGGTGAAATAAAAAGCTCCGGAAAAATGGTATCCGTTTACTTTATTCAAATTTGTCGTTCGTATAATTTCTTATACTCGTTCAATCCTCCGGTGTGGTTTTTTTTAGGTAAAACTTGTTTGGTTGGTGATATATCAAAGAAGATTGAACAAAAGATGTATCAGCAAAATAAAATAAAGTATCGATTGTTGAATAAAAAATATATATTTTAAAAGTATATATTACAGACTATTTCGTATGATTTCATAAATATGCCTTTTGGCTCTTTACTCCACGATTTCGACTCATGGTAATGAAAAAAGGTCCTGCAAAATCGATTCCAACATGCAAAAATGATTTAGAAGCTTCTGCAACTTGAACCGAAGGTAAATCCGCCATTTTGGGAAAAATGGGTTTCGGATTTAATATGAAACAATGATTACATTTTTTTCAAATTATGCCTAATTGTATTACGGGCGCCAAGCATCCAATACTTTTGGTGTAATATGGATGAAACCAACGATAGCCCCGTATGTAAGTTTTTTTTATGACAATTTTCGATTAATAAATTCACAACATTATCTCTTTTAGGTAGGAGTAGTGGGTGCTTCTGCTCAAAACTAACATCAGCATTTTTTAGCCGCCCACCTACTCGTAGCATCCCATCGTGCAAAAATAGGCTCAGTGGTCGAAAATTTGCAGTAGGCAAACTACCTTTTTCAACGATCGAATATCTTCTACAAAATGGTGATTTTGAACCACCCTAATTAAGGCTAATTCCGCCCGAACAAAATCCGAAGCACTAATGCTTCCCGAAGAGGACAAAATTTTAACAAATCTCAAAATATAGACTGTTGTTTGAATCATTTTACGCCAAGAAGAAATGTTTTTGATAAAGGAATATAATGAGTTTTCCGGCCTTTGAGTAGTCACCATGACCATTAATTTTTGTTCATGCATAACGTCCTGATTAGTAATGATTTTACTAATTGGCCAAGATGGAGGTTCTAATTTTAACCAGCCTGGACCCGTAATCCAATTAGGAGTTTGCATGAATTGGGATGGACTTAGTCCTCGAGAAAGCCCATCGCTAATGTTTTGTATTCCCTCTACATGGAACCAATTTTCGCTTGGTACTAACGATTGTATTAAGGACACTCGATTGGCGACAAATGTTTGCCAACGATAGGGTGGTGATTCAATCCAATGCAAAGCTACCGTCGAATCGGAAAATGCGAAGATTTTTCGAACATGAATGCGCGGTTCCAAACTAGACAAAGAAAATTGCAACAATTTTGCCAACAAAACAGCCGCACACAACTCCAATCTTGGGATGGATTCAGTTCGCATGGGAGCTACCTTGGTTTTCGCGCAGACTAAATTAACAGATATTTGATTAGTTCGCGTAACCGATCTAATATAAATCATAGCGCCATAAGAATCCAAACATGCGTCACAAAATCCGAGCAACTCTACCGGTAAATCTTTAACCACCCCAAAATGACGAGGAATATTAAATGTTTCTAAACATTTTAAATCGATTTGGAAATTTTCCCAAAATGTACAAATCTTCTTATCAGGAGCCTCATCCCAATCCAATTTTAAAATTAATAATTTTTTTATTAATACTTTTATTAATAGCGTTACGGGTGCTAGTATACCTAACGGATCAAATAATCTAGCGACTGTCGAAAGTACATTACGTTTAGTGCAGGGTCTAAGTTCGGCATTGATACTAAAAGTGAAAACATCTGACTGAGGGTACCACTGCATACCCAATATTTTCAGGCTGTCTGAATCAAAGGACACTATTTTTAGTGAACGGTCCTTTTCAGGCACGAAAGAAAATAATTCTTGAGAATTTGTCGCCCATTTTGTTAATTCAAATTGGGTCGATGCAAATAGCTCAATGAGCTGCGAATATAATTCCGTAGCTTCCTTGGCTGAATTGACACTTGTGACTAAGTCGTCCATGAAAAAATCCTGTTGAACAATTGGTGAAGCTAACGGGTATTTGTCGGCTTCATCTTACGTCAATTGTTGTAACGTTCTCAAAGCTAAAAATGGCGAACTCTTTACACCAAAACTAACGGTGTCTAACGAATATACCGAAACTTTGTCGGTTTTTGAGAAACGCCATAGTATTAATTGATATTTTCTATAGTGTGGATGCATTCCGATTCTCAGATACATTTGACGAACATCTGCTGTGAATGCGACCGAAAACAACCGAAAATTCAAAAATAAACTGACTACATCCGATTGTAGCTTAGCACCAGTATAGAGCAAGTCATTCAAGGAAACTTGCTTTGTAGTTTTGGCGCTTGCGTCGAAAACGCATCGAAGGGGAGTGGACACACTGTCCGGTTTGAACACACCATGGTGTGGAATGTAATAGTGGGGGGTAGAAGGATTATTTTTTATTAACGATATATTACCCTTTTCTAAATGTTCCCTCATTACGGCACTGTATTGTTGCTTCAGGGTTGGGTATTTATCAAATTTATTTTTAGTTTTAGAGCATTTTGATACGATTCGCCTAATTTATTGGCGCTATGTTTAAATGGTAAAGATACCATATATCGTCCAGAAATCTCACGCAGCACGGTCGATGCATAAAGTTTTTCGCATTCCACATCATCTGGACTCTCAAGCTTTTGTGTTGGTATGTCCTCTAACTCCCAAAACTTACGCACCAACTTTTCTAATGGCTGTTTCACCTGAGTGTGAAAAGATTGTACCGACGATGTTTCCAATGGAAAATTAGGTACACAGCCCATTACTACGTAACCCAATTTTGTTTCAAGGGCAATAAGTGAATTTATTTTACTTGTGACTTTACGTGATTCTAACAAAGTGGCAAACAACTGAGCCCCTAATGGTAGATAACTAAAATGTTCTCACGTCTCTCGTAAAATTTCGACATTAGGTAACCGGTCTGTGATCTTTTCGATTACAAAAACATTAACTCTATAGTTAACACAAGAATTAAGGCGTGAATAAATAATCAAATCCGAGGCTCCTAAAACCTGACTATCACCACAAAAGCCCTTAACAACCATCTTAGATAACCTTATATTTAATTGAAGTTTCTTAGCACAATTTTCCGTCAAAAAGTTTCCCTGACTACCTGAATCTAACAAAACACGTACGCTATGCTTGACACCGACATGATCGTAGACATGAACAATTACCGTTGACAACAATACTGTTGAACCGTATTGACTATAGAATCATCGACTGTCGAACAAAATGCTGATGTATCACTTTGAACTACACCCGGACAGAACCACCTTGACTTACAACGGAATCATTTTGACATACGCCGACTTTTACGTCCTTGTTTGGGGGCTTAGCGAAGTGTAGCAAACTATTGTGCTTGTATTGACAGACGTTTCATACGGACGGGCTTATACATTGTACGACTTTGTGACTAGCACAACAATTAATACACAAACATTTCCCTTTTATTATTTTAAATCTATCCGATGCAGATTTATCTAGGAATTTTTTACAATGCGCTAGATCCATATGATGATTGGAGCTACAAATTAAACATCGATTGCTTACCCGATTGGTTTCCCCAAAAAATGTGTGCGATTTCGATTTTGCATTTTGGTATGTCGAATTGGATTTCCCATGGCCCAAGGTGCTATTACAAATCTGAATTTGTTGCTTAATAAACTCAGTAATTTCTACATAAGTGGAAATACTCGAATTCCTACTAGTATTTTCAAACAAATTGCGTGTTTCCGAATCTAATTTCGATCACAATAAATACGCGTATGTGAAATCCAATAAATCACCTATATCCAATTCTTGTAGGGCACGGTATGATGCATCTGTCCAGGATGTTATCCAGATTGTTGACGGAAACTGACTGTGCAGGTTTAAAATCCAAAATTTGTTGCAAGTACGAACATGCTAGGATACGTGGATTTTGGTACCTTTCACAGAGCTTGCCCCAAATAATTTTATAATTTGATCCAATAGGGGATAAGCCTATACAAACATTTTTAGCCTTCCCCGAAAGCTGCCCTATTAAATAATTTATTTTGTCCACATTACTCAACCGACTGTTGGTGTGGATGGAGGACTTAAACACTCATAAAAAAGTGGCCATTCTTGAATATTACCGGAAAATGTAGGCAGGGATAATTAAGGCAGCTTAGGCAACATTCTAGATGATGCCTCAAAATTGGAAGCAGATGCTTCGTTTCCCATAACTTCGACTTTTGGGTAATATCTTCTGCACAAGTCAATATTTCGCAATATCGTCGAAAGCCTCGAGTAATTGAAAATTGGGAACAAAATCAGGGTCTAATTTCAATTTCAATTCATTTATCCGTTCAATAATATCGATGTAATTGGACTTGGTTTCCTCCAAACATTTTAATTTCGTAAGGAAATTTTTCCGCACTGTTACATTATCGATATCCTTGTATATTCATATAATTTCTGAATGTGCCTGAAAAACATTTCTTTTTTGCTATTCAGAACTTTCAGTTTTCCTTCATTACTCGACATGTTGTAAAATATTATTTTTACCAAAAGTTATTCGAATGTAATTAAATGCAACTAAATATTAATGTAAATTAAATATAAATTGGAAACGGAATATTTATCAGAACCTAATAATAATTGGAATAAGTTCTTGAATCGAAAGTATAAAATAAATTTACGTCGAAAATAATCAATAATAATAAAATAATTATAATTGAATAATAAAATTTATTAACAATTCAATAAACAGATTTTTGTAGGCTCACTGTTATATAATTTGAACAAATAAATTTTATTTTTTACAATACAGCAATATGCAAAAACAAGTCGAATAATAATATAATACAACGCGTGTATTTCAACTGAAAAATAATTTTGATAAACTAATTTTGAAAATTTAAATTAAATCAAAGCTAATAACAATATTTGATTTTATTGAAATCTATGAAATATAATATTTCGAACAAATTTTTAAACGAATTGAACTAAATATGGTTCCTGGGTCGATGGACCAAAATATGGACGCGCCTAAGCTTATAACGTACGTGGAGTGGACTGTATAACTAATTTAAATTTGATTCTAAAACCTCATGATGGTTAAAATACAATTATACCAATTTAAGTTTCCTTCGGACTTACCTTGACTAAATTCTGCCGGTGTTCACTGGTAATAGAGGATAAAACGGGAAAAAGGGGATTATCGGTAAATCACCAATTGTCGGCTTGTAGATTTTATTACCACCAAATTTATTTGTTTATTATTTGTTCAATAATACGAGTATATACCTCTGATATCAATTATCATAGGCGTCAACACAAAATATTAGTAAAAGTTTATTATATTTATGTCAATTGGACAACACGCACTTAAAAAGAATTAAATAAAACAAAAACTTTATGAAATTTAAACCTGAATTTATTTGATTTGAAAAAAAAATGTTAATTCAAGTTTTTATTTCCAAAATTAATTGAGCCTCTTTCTGGTTTTAATTCAACAATGTACAGTTGTTAACTGACTGAACTGAACAAATTTTACTTTTAAGCTGATATTACTCGAACAATGGTTAATTTTAAATTTTGATATTAATCGAACAACGCCAATTTTAAACTTAATGATGTTACTTGAGCACCTGTTCAATTAAAACTCATTTTGAACTGGCGAATGTAACTGCTTATATACCGATGATAAATATTTCTAGAAACATGCTTGTTGACAATTTTAGAAAATATTGTTTTTGAAAACGTGTTGTTTTATAGATTCTTCTAGAACAAATCAGTTTCTCAACAACCATGGACGCATTCAGAGGGTCCGATAATTGATAAAACTTATTAAAAATTATATTGGTTCGTCTGCGGTACGAACCACCATCGTCGTGATACCCCTCTGTTATAATACTCATTTAGCACGTTCGCCCAATGCCAGATACTTCTCCAGCTCAAAATTTACAACATATAATTCATAACAGTACAACACAATAGCTGTTTGTAAGCAATCTAGCGATTGACTTGTTTATGTATTTATGTTATTGACAAAATTCAACTTGTACTTACTTTCAAAACATGTTCAAATTTATAAACTAAACTATAAATTTTGATTGATTTGATTTAAAAAAAAAAAAACTTTGTTGCTTTAAGGAAAAAATAAAAAAATAAAATTAGACCTTAAATGCTTTTCTTTATAAAATACTGTCAGGTACTAAAAATTGTAATAATAATTTTCAACATAACAATACTTTCGATTGCGACTTGAATTAATCACTCATTCTATACTATTCTGTTCACGGAGTTCTGTTTCAGTCATAACTACATGTTTTGAAGATTTGATATGTATATATACGCATCACAAAGGAACATAACACTAGTGAGTTACTATCAATATTTTTTTAATTATTTTATACCGATTACTAATACTTTCTTAATATTTTGAAACTGTTTATTTATTATTTAAGCAAAACAGGCAATTTCACAATTTTTTTTTTGATTTGATATCTCGTAATTCTAACATAGAATCACAACTATGTCTTGTAGTTCAACAAAAAAAAAAAAAACATTATTTCAATTTTCAGGTATGTAGCGTAAGTGGTATTCATTTACCTGTAGGTAGAATCGACCAAGTACCTCATATTGTTGGGTGCACTATTTTATTTTTTACAGTGTGTAATAATGATAGAAAATATTAACGTCAGTATGCAAATGCCAACAATGCGTGGCATGCTTCTTTCTTATATAGCAATAACGATTTATTTGTATTACACCAACAAAATGTTGTGTGGTTGATTAGAAATTGATAGAATAATTTCAGCAATTATTGGCACAATTTTGCAGTAATAAGAAAAATGTGTGTAACACACTATACTGTTTAATTCTGTTAATAAAACTAATGCAGTATTCAGAAACATGGAATAAGGGTTTTTAGAAATCTTGAGTTAGGAAGGTCTGTCTAACGTTTGTGATAAACCTTTAATTTTTTTAGATACTATCTCACCTGTACTATTTTGTTTTATGGGAAGATCGCGTAATTGTTAATCTTAAAAAGTCATTAAAATTGGATTAATGCAAGATTGATCCCGATTCGAAAATATATAATCTTACTGCATTAAATATCCAGTTTTAAACAAATATTTAGTATACTTATCTAAATGAATGTTAAAAAATTTTTTTTGGCACAATTTATTACTTAATAATTAGTATGAAATAATTCGAGCGATCATTGTTTAAACAATGATACTAGCTGTATAGATTTTACAAAACACAAATCCTTCTGAGTTGGAAATTTCTTTAATGGTCAAGTTACTGGTAACGTTATTCAAATCGAACAATACTTTTAGTTAGTTCACCTTGGTAAGATGAACTCTCGTATTGTTGAGTTTCTATTCTCATTTCTATTCTTAAATTATTTCAACAATCAAAGTTATGCAGTCGACAGTAAATGATTTACTGTAAATTATGCATTGAATATCAAGATTTTATAATAAAATTTATCTCCATAATTTGTGTAAATCAACTCATTTAAGCACTTTATTGTGCATAATTGATAAAAGTAATTAAATTAATGGTGTATTATAAATTCTGCAATGTTATACGAAAAGTTTTATTAAAATGATTTTGCTTTTCTGGGTAATTTAACTTGTCGTATACAAATTGTATGATTAAAATTTTAAACAATTATTCCGATAAGTATACAGAAGGTTGATTATACTTTTAATCGAATGATACGAATTTAAATTTAAGATTGTTAAATTGCTCAAACCTGATAAAGTCCTAGAGATCATATCGACTTCGCACTTTAACCTAATGTACAGACAATTAAGATGCATAGAAAATTTCACGTGTAATAGACAAACCTGATTTAGTTTCAAGATATGAACCATGAAGAATAGATACATTAGGAGATTGAACGACATAGGCAATTCGTCTGTTTTTGTGTCCTCAAAAACGTGTAGAGATCATAGTTATTATTTTCGCCACTAGCGGCAGTGCAATCTGCCCGTACGGAATTATTATTATTATTACATATTAAAATCAACGGTTATCACATCTTACAAATAAAAATTGTAAGTATAAAATTGTTTAATTTTATAAATGTGAAAAAATGGGACGATGTTGTACAGGGAAAGCATAGATATACTGTTATATATCTATGAGTGAAATGTTGTTTAAGGTTAGGAATACGTGTCTGCATTTACGAAAGGAATATGGTCTGTAATTACCGATTTTGTCATCTTCTTTCTTTATCTAATATATGTCAGTTATTGTAAACATATATTATTATTATTAATTGCAAAATTATCACTATGATTCCTCATCTTTTAATTTATTGCAATTATTAAGAATTCTCTATTATTAATATTTATTTAATTATTACTTGATAATCGAAAACAATTTTTTATTATCTATAAAACTAAGACTTCTTATTAACTGAATGAAAGTGATTTCTTGGCGCCTACATTTAAACATTTAAATTCCGTACGGCACTGACACCAGTGACCCCTACTGATAAAAGATAGTTACACCAATTCTTGACCGTTTTTTTAACATTACGTTCGCTCTCCTAATATATCTATTCTTCATGATATGAACCTTACGATATTGTTTTAAATGGCATGCACAAGGTATTTTCTATAAAGTGGCACACTTGTTGGCAATAGCTATTAAAAATAATCCCCGCGAATATGAACGCATATGACTTATATACAAATTTATTAATCTAATAGCCTAAATACGAACTTCTAACTATAAATTTTATTTAATCCTTTGGAAATTCAATCAAAATGTGAACACTTACCATCGTTTATGTAATTGGAAGCGATTGAATCTAGTTAAACAGAAATTTGTATATTACTCAAGTACGAGATCTAGATGGTCCATTTTTTTGCCAACTAAATTCACCTTTTTTAGTTTTTTATCAAATTAGGATATGATTTTTCTAGATCATCTAGATTCTAGATCCTAACTATAAGCTACTTACAAATTTTAAATCATATTGTTTTCCACATTTTCAGTGAAACGTGGAGGAAAAATTTTTGTCGATATTGTCTGTTTTTTCCGCATTTATATATCCGATCCATAACTTTCCGAAAGTTATGGATCCGCATTTAACGAAAATTTTTACAGAATGATGAGATTGGTTTACGAAAATCAACTCTCATGGGGGTTGTGGGGAATCAAAGATGAAAATACTCCTGTTAACTATTATATATCCAGCCGAATTCTCATAAATTTACTTCCCAAACGATATGAAAATTTATAAATTAACTCTTCATACAGAATAATTCAACGTACGATTTAGTTTCAATTTTTTTATTTTCAAGTAACGATTTTTTTCTAATTTTTCAACTATTGCAGGGGTAATGCGGATTGCCAAAGCATATGGCGATATATTAAATATGCGATTTAGATTTAGATTTTTGACATGAATTAAAAATTTCATGGTAAAAGCACGAGGTTTAAAAGTAATTTATTTATCATTTGACATACTATTTACGTCATTTTTATTTCTCTGGTAATATGATCAGTGACAGAATACATAATTCTCGAGATCGAAACCACAGACAATTTCAACTAGATTATAATAGTAAACTGTAGCTCTTTAAAGTATATTTGAAAGTTTCATCAATTTCTACAACGTATGTTTCATATTCAACTTTTCAAATATTGAGGATAAACTAAGTTGTGAAAATATGGTATAAGAAAGCCATATTTACACAGCTAAAATAAACTGCAAAGTTGATTCACATGCCGAAACATAAATTTCGGGCAAAAAACTAGGTACTAAATAAGAAAAATGTCTAAATGCTATTAGAGAAATCTGGAAAATTTAGTTTAGAATAGACTATCACAATCTTTAACCGACTAAAACGTTCTTGACGTAAATTTACGCAAACCAAAATTAAAAAACGATAGTTTGGACCTCAATAGTGAAAGCGTACAATTATGCCAATGTATTAATGTATTAATAATGGTTTTCAATATCGCAAATAAATGTTCAAATATTATTATAGGTATTATTGGGATTTCTATATTAGACAGTTACTGCTTATATATGAATAAATAAGGTGCAACTAAAACACGTGGAATTTTAAGTTTTTGTAAAAAGTAGTTCCTTTATTAATTTAAGAATTTTTCAGGGGATAAATAATTTGAACATTTTCAACCATCCTATATAAAAAATAAATAAAATTAGAAATCGTTGTAAACTTTTAATATTGAAATTGTCTATATCAAAGTTTCACCCTATATATCTTTGGGCACATTGTGCGTGAAATGTTGTTGAATGTTGATATGAAATAGCTGTTGAATAATACAGTTTAATTGACTGTTAATAAACTTTTTACACATACAAATATACACATACACATTTACACATATACATTTTTATTTAACAACATATGATCACTAAACATAAATATCATCAACAATATTTTTTACTAATGAAAGCAATAAAGCAATTTAATCAATTAACAATATTCCACTAGAAATAATATAATTCCCCTTTTCTGTGATATTGCAGGTGGAATATTACTGATTTTAATAGGTATAATGCTAAAAATCGAAATAAGACAAACATATTTTTTATTAATTATTTTTTTTAAATCACATAAATTAGGCGTTCAAGTAGAGGGATTAGTGTATTTAACTGTGGTATTGAACGGTGGTATGATACGCCAAAATGAAACAAAATTAAATTTCAAAATATCACAAAATTAATAAAAACTAATCAAATATTTAATACCATCACGGACATATAACAGAGAACATTTTACGTAACAGAGAAAACAAGTGAAAATAACAATTAACTGAGTTAATTCTTTAAATACCTAGTATATATATTGAATTTATGAAAAAAAGTTTTAAAAAAAGTTGGTTATTTTTAAAAAGGAACATTTTTTTGTAAAAATTTTCGTTCGATCTCTTACTGTTTCTTTGTATCGTTCTCTTACCCAAACATTTTTGCTCATTCACCATTGACCTTTGTTTTTAGCTCTAGAATATACAGTCAAAATTTCAGCTTGCTACCTCTTTTCGTTTTTGAGTTATCGTGTTTACAGACGGGTGGACGGACGGACGGTTAGTCAACGCGAAGCGTTGGTTGATACGAAGCGTTATGTAACGAAGCGTTATATAAGAAGCGTTACTTAACGAAACGTAACATAACGTGAAGCGTTACATAACGCGAAGCGTTTCTTAACGTGGAACGTTACATAACGTAAATCAAACGTTACCTTACACAATAAAACTGATGAAACATAATGAAACAAACCGTTAGTTAACGTTAAGACGCAAAGAGTTATTCATACCCGAACCTGGACGCCCAAGCTACGGCGTCGCAAAAGACTTTAGGCCGATAAGTCTGATGTCATTCTTGCTCAAAACTCTTGACTAGCTAATAGGCAGGCATATTCGAGGTACGTGTCTTGTAGAGAGACCGCTATCAGAGTGCCAATTTGCTTACCATATCGGCCTTTCAGTGGACGCTGCACTTCATCGACTAGTAGGGTCGATAGAAGGTGCGCTATCAGAAATGGCCTTAGGGATCTTCCTTCATATTGAGGGAGCCTTCAATAATACAACGGTTGGGGCGATACGCACTGCTTAAGTTGAGCATGGGGTAGAGCACATCTTGGTAAGATGGATCTGCCACCTGCTCGCGGTGAGGTGCAATACCACAACTTTAGGGGGACAATTAGTTAGAGGCTTTGTGGATAGAGGGTGTCTGTAGGGTGGAGTTCTTTTGCCATTACTGTGGTGCCTCGTCGTGGATGGCTTTTTTTGCTCAAGGCTACGCTGACGACATATCCATACTTGTCAAAGGCAGAGACGAGAGCACTATGTATGATCTGATACAACAAGCGCTTTCATGCGTGGAGGGTTGGTGCATTGACAAAGAACTCTCTGTCACACCGGAAACAACGGGCTGTATACTGTTTACAAGGAGACTAAGAGTTGCTCAACGGATGATTAGCATATCTGGCATTCGAATTAAACAAACCCGAACGGTTA
The DNA here is from genome assembly GCA_963920215.1 of Nineta flava. NCBI lineage: Eukaryota > Metazoa > Arthropoda > Insecta > Neuroptera > Chrysopidae > Nineta > Nineta flava. Next base: position 30,354,420 of record OY986046.1, on the reverse strand, counting down.
AGCATCTGGGAGTCATCGTGGATGCAAAACTGAACTAGAGTGATCTTTTGGATTGGAGTCTAATCAAGGGAAATGGTGTCGTCGATGTACAGGAGTGCTTTGAACCGTCTTAGGGACTCCAATCTCACATGGTGTACTGGTTATTTACAATGATCATAAAGCCAATGCACACATTTGGCTATGTAGTATTGTGGACAAGAACTTCGATGGCCGTAGCCAGGAAAAACTTGGACCATCTGCTCAGAGTCGTATGCTTTATGGTAACTGCGCACAACTTATGGCCCATGCGCACAACTCCAACTGCTGCGCTGGACGTGCTTCTAGGTATTCCGGCAATTTATTTATTGATTGAAGCGGAGGCCATGACAGCTGCCTAACGACTTAGGAGTTGCAACATGATTGGGGCTGTGACCCCACTTGTGGAAATGGCACAAGATTCCACTGTTCTGACTTATCATTTTGACCGCAAATTTAGGGTAATCGTCCCCACTTGTGGAAATGGCACAGGATTCCACTGTTCTGACTTATCTCACTTATCTCACTTATGTCACAGTGTGTAAGGGGGATTGGGATGGGTTTGGGGTGAAGTGGGAGGTGTGTGAAGGAGCCACTACCAGTGACCACAACCTAATACTCATCACCATCGAAACCAGAGATCGAGGTGTTCACTGCAGCCACATGGGGGATGTTCGGTGGTCGACGAGGGGTGCGGACTGGGAGGCGTACGCCGGGAAGCTCGGGGACCGTGCCACTGCGTGTGGCATTGACTCCTTCAGAGCGATGAATCTGGAGGACAAGTTGGCGACCTTCCAGGGGTGGATTGTGGACACCAACGAAACGCACTTGAGGAGATTGGTGAGGTCTCGTCAACGTAAGGTAGGGTGGTGGACACCTGACCTTGCAGCTAAGAAGGGAATGGTGAAAAAGGCCCGTAGGGCCTATCAGCGAGAGAGGACGAGAGGTGGAGAGGAAGTTCCGGCTCGGAAAGCGGCATACAGGAGGCAGGTCTCGGAGTACCACCACATGGTTGTGGAAAGTAAGAGGCAGAATTGGGAGGAGTACGTGACCAGGGAGGGGAGTGACCCCTGGGGGGGCGTCTATAAGATCTGCAGGGGTGGGACGGATAGTGAGGTCCACTCTCTGGAGACAAGGGAAGGATGGACGCGGTCTTGGGAGGAGGGGACGCGCGTACTGCTACATGCGTTCTTCCCGGATGCCGAGGAGTTGGACGACGCAGTGGAGGTGGAGGAGCGGGAACGTGACCATGTGGGAAACGGCAACCAAGAGTTGGAATACAGCGTGGAGGAGATGGAGAGGGCTATTGAGGCGATGAGGAAGAAGAAGGCACCTGGCATGGATGGCATCACGAACGAGATGCTGCTTCGTGTATGGGGTGCCATCCCGGATGAGATCGTAGAGCTCCTAAATGCATGCCTGAGGACAGGAACCTTTCCGTTGCCGTGGAAGCGGGCAGTGGTTGTGCCCCTTCTGAAGCACCCGACCAGGGTCAGAAGTGATCCGGGATCGTACAGGCCTATTAGCCTGTTGAGTGGTATGGGCAAGATCCTGGAAAGACTGATGACCAACCGGCTGAATGCCAAACTAGAGGGTGGCTGGGGTGGGGCGCAATTTGGTTTTAGGAAGGCAAGAGCACTGAGGACGCGTATGTGAGACTCCAGGAATGTGTGTGGAACAGCGTCGGGAAGTACGTGCTGGGAGTGTTTGTGGATTTCCGGAATGCGTTCGGCTGCTTGCAGTGGGACGTCATTCTCGGGAAATTGAGAGAATATGGATTGGATGAATGGGATTTGAATATGTGGGGAGATTACTTTGCCAATCGGTGCGCCTGCGTAACTGGTAAAAGGGGAAGGGTTTGGGTCAGGCTGATGAGGGGATGCCCACAGGGTTCCATTAGTGGGCCAGTGGTGTGGAACCTCTGCATGGAGGAGCTCCTGCAGGCGCTGGAGGACGCTGGATATGGGGTAGTGGCCTTCGCTGATGATCTTCTCATCACGGTTGAGGGTAACTCAAGGAGGCGACTGGAGGTGGGAGTGAATGGCGCCATGGGGATGGTGTATGGTTGGGGGGAAAGGGTTGGAGTCGAGGTGTCCGAGACAAAGACCAAGTGTATGCTGCTGAAGGGAGGGATGAACCCAAGGTCCATGAGGGTCGATCTCCGGGGAGGTGATGTGAGGAGGATTGGAATGGTCCGGGAGGTGGTGTACCTGGGGTTGAGGATGGAGGAGAGGATGAGTTACAGACCACACTTAATGGGACTCCGCGAACGTATACTGAATAACGTTGGAATGTTCAGGCGTGCTCTGCGGAAAGAGTGGGGTCTGAGGGGAAGAGCGGTGCGCGCGCTGACTTGTGGACTGTTCGCGGCCTATGCACTCTACGGAGTGGGGGCCTGGTACGACTTTATGCGATTTGCATACGCACGTGCGGAGCTAAATCGCGTACAGCGGGTCGTGCTGTATGGGGGCCACAGGGTGTGCAGGACGGTCTCTACAGAGACGATCCAGGTCTTGGCTGGATCGATACCCTGGGACCTGGAGTGCCTAAGGAGGGGGGGACTTTTCAAGGCCAGAAGGGGCTACACCATGGGAGAGGTGGATGAGCTTGGAGAGGAAGGAGTGGGTCGGCGGCTAATGGAGCTGGTCTTGGAGAGAGGGTGGGAGCGATGGTCCACGAGCGAAAAGGGTATGGTCACACGCATGTTCGTTCGAGACCCAACGATGAAAAATAATATGTCGCCATGGGAGGCGGACGTGGTATTACATGTGTACAGTGTAAAAAAGGTATCGATCGATATGGTGATTCAGTTTCATGTGAAAAGTGTGATGAAAATTACCATATCGAATGTGTGAATATTAGCTTAGAAGAATTCAGAAAGTTAAATGACACGAAAGAAATTAAAGACTGGAAATGTAAAAAGTGCAACATAACCACAAAAGTTAACGTCAATGCTACAAACAAAAATAGTGAAATTGAAAAAGTGTATTTGCCAGAACAAGACCGGTACGTACCGATAGAAGTAATAATTAAAGAAAATAAATTTTTCAAACAAGAAAACGAATTGCTGAAACTTCTTGTTCAAGAGATAAGAGACAAAAACAAATTACTTGAAGAAAAATTGATAGTAAAAGAAAATTTATTAGAACGTATACGGAACCAAGCTATCAGCAACAATACCAACAATAGCTGTAGCATCCTACAAACGCAAGAGACAAGTAAAGAAAACCCTCAAGAAAATTTAGTTGAAATTACAAAAAATTGTAACACAGGAAGTATAGGCAACGTAAGTGACAAGCAAGTACCTTCAAATGTAAAAAATCGAAGGGATATACCAACACAAAGTACAAGTAATCCTAATATAGGCAAACCTACGTACAAGCATGCACTTACAAGTGCCAACACTAATGAAGGAAATGAACTAGGTAGAAGCAGAAACGAAGATTTCGAAATGGTTACCTACAAGAAAAAAAAGAAGGAAACGATTATTGGAACAGGAAAATTAGATGCGGATAAAGAATTTCAAGCTGCGGAAACAAACATCTGGGTCTACGTTGGAAGAGTTAGTCCGAACGTTACAAAAGATCATGTAATTAAATATATTTCAAATAAAACAAAAGAAGAGAAAATCATCTGTGAGGAACTCAAAACAATAGGTTCCAACAAAGCTTTCAAAGTGGGTGTAAGCCATATATACAAGGATCAGATGTACGATCCAACCTTCTGGCCAGTAGGTACAATTATCAGAAGATTTAACCTGAATTTATTTCGGAACAAACAAAGCACGGATAAGCAATGGACACAAACCACAAACAGCATTATTGAAGAAAATCAATAATGCTAATATTATGCATTTCAATGTACAAGGCATTACAAATAAAGCACCCCTTTTAGAGCTATTAATTTCAGAAACACAGATATCATTAAATATAATGTGCATCACAGAACATTGGTTGGTTCAGGCTGAAATAGAAGTATTAACTATTAATAACTTAATAGTGAAATCCTATTTTACTAGAAGTATAAAAAAGCGAGGTGGATGCTGTATTTTAGTCAACAAAAATTTGAAAGTGGAAAGCTATGTGGAGCTAGAAAAATTGTCAATTGAAATGCATTTTGAGTGCAGCGCGGTCAAATTGGAAGATCAAAGCATAATTGTCGTGTGTATATATAGAACACCGATGGGCAATCTTGAAATATTTTTTGAACAGATTCAGAAATGCCTAAACTACGTGTCAAACAAGAATAGTTACAAAAAGGTTATCATTTGCGGGGACTTTAATATAGATACGCTTCAAACGAGTGCCTGTGCAAACACAATGGAACAGATTCTTGCATCATATAACTATAAAATTTCAATCAAAGAACCCACACGTATTACAAACACAAGTGCCACATGTATTGACAACTTTTTTGTGAATTTTGATAACTACAAAGTGAATGTGCTACATAGTCCATTATCGGATCACACTTACCAAATACTTAGTACAACCACAATTAAAAGCCTGACCAGTAACGGGTATTACTGTAAGAGAAGAGATTTCTCTACAAGCAACATCACATATTTCAAGACATTATTGGAAGCAGAAAAATGGGAAGAAACTTTGTCGAAATTAGACTCAAACAGCGCCATGGACACATTCTATGAAACTTTTAAATATCACTTTGATGTAGCATTTCCTGAAAGAACTGTCTTCTACAGCTACAGGGAAAAAAATGAGTGGATTACCCCAGAAATTAAAAAATTATCCAAAGAAAAGTACAAGATTTGGAACAGACTTAAATTTAACACCAAACATCATTCTGTACATGAGACATCAACGAAAAGGCTCTATAAAATATTGTGCAACAAACTAAAATCGACAGTTAAACAAGCAAAAAAGGAATATCACTGTAATCAAATAAACTCCTCAGAAAATAAAACTAAAGCGAGTTGGACCCTAGTAAACAGTCTTACCCAAGCGAAATGCCCAGAAAAAAATGAAATAAAAGCCATTGGGAACTCTGCAGGCGAAAAAATTACTAATAAAGGTGAAATAGCGAATGAATTCAACAGATACTTCTCCTCAATAGCTGAAAACCTTAAACTAAAATCTCCAAATTATGATGTAAAAATAGAAAAAGTTTATAATACATTATATTTATACCCATGCACTGAATCAGAATTGGTAAATTTAATAATGGAATTGAAAAATAAGAAATCTTGTGGATGGGATGAGGTTCCAACTACAATAGTTAAGCAGTGTGCAATTCAGTTATTAAAACCTTTGCTGGACATCATCAACAAGACATTGTCTACTGGTACTTTTCCAGACGCTCTTAAAAAAGCTATTATTATTCCGGTTTTTAAAAAAGGTGATTCAACAAATTTAAGCAATTATAGACCAATTTCACTGCTACCTACCTTTTCAAAAATATTTGAGAAATTAATTTATAACAGATTAATATCCTTTTTGGAAAAATACCATATAATCTCTGACGAACAACACGGATTTACCAGAGGTAAATCAATTGATCAAGCAATTTTTAAGGCGTTCTCAGAAATTTTTGAAGCTTTGAACAACAACGAAATTACAGCAGTCGCTTTCTTAGACCTGAGCAAAGCATTCGACAGCCTAGATATTGATTTACTGTTACACAAGCTTAAATTTTACGGTATAAGAGGTAAATCATTGGATCTGATTACATCATATATGACTAATCGTAAACAGTGCGTAAAATTAAGATATATTGTCAACAATAATAAAAAAGAATCTCTTTCTGACTATACAGCAATGGTTAGAGGCGTACCGCAAGGGTCTATATTGGGCCCCTTGTTGTTTATCTTATACACCAACGAGCTTCCTAAAAAAACCCAGAACAAAATAGTCTTGTTTGCCGATGATACCACGGTACTTCTTCGAGGGCACAGTGCAGAAGATGTTAAACGAAATATAAGCCAAACTTTTGTCAACCTGAATAAATGGTTTGAAGAAAATTCCTTAAGTTTAAATATAGGAAAGACTAATATTCTCTGCTTAAAAAATAACATTAAACATGTAGAAATTGAAAACATGACTACAATAGATGTGTCCCAACATGTGAAGTTCTTAGGTCTGTATTTGGACAGTAACTTAAACTACAAAACACACATAGATTATTTAACTAAAAAATTATCTAAATTAGGATACCTATTGTACAAATTAAGGGATGTCGTATCATCGGAAACAATATTGCATGTTTACTACGGACACATCCATTCAAACTTAAAATATGGTATACTGTTCTGGGGGAACTCCTCGGCAGTCGACAAAGTTCTGAAGGTCCAAAAAAGATGCTTGCGAATAATGGATAACGCCAAATCGAATGAACACGCTAAACCTATTAAAAAAAATTTGGAATCCTGACAGTGATAGACACATATATCCTGGAATGCATGTTATTTGTTAGAAACAACCTTAATCTATTCAAAAACCACCACTACGAACATCCATATGACACAAGGAATAACGAAAATTTAATCGTTATGCAAACAACCAAAGGGTACATTGATAGCGGAACTCTGAACACATCCATTCGCATATACAATAAGATACCAAAAGAAATCAAAAATTTAAATACACGCAACTTCAAAACGAAATTAAAAAACTGTTACTAACTAAAAACTATTACGCCCTCAAAGAATTTATGGCAGAACATCAATGGAAACCTTTCTAATTAACTGTCATTGATTGCTTTTTAGTAATCAAAGATCTAAAATTTTCTTTACTTATATTTATTTGTTACTTATATTATTGTTAATGTTTTAAATCTAAATTATTGTTATTATTGTTATATCATTGTGATTGTTTACATATTTATATTCCATTGTTATTGTTATTATTATTGTTGTTGAAATGATTAGTATCATGTTTATTATGGTTTACAAAATTTGTTTATATTTATTTGTTACTGTTTATTATGGTTCTCAAAATTTACTTATATTTATTAATGTTTATTATTGTCAACAGAATTTACTAATATTTACTATTGATTGTTACCATTACCGTTAGGATTTGTCTACTAGAATTATTATTACTATTCTTGCATACTAAATCTATTATTATTATTTTTCTAAACTTTAATATTGTTTACAAATTTATTTTTGTCAAAGATGACGCATTCTTTGTACTATGTACGTTTTTAATTTTTTTTTAAGAATAAAGTCGATTATTATTATTATTATTATTATTATTATTATGTTCCTGAAGAACAGAGACTGGCAGTTCAGCTTATGGGAGGGGTTCATACTGACGGGGCATGGCACCCTGAACGGGTACCTCTTTAAGCGGGGACTAAGCGAAGATCCGGAATGCTACTGCGGGGCGGAATGGGAGGACTCGGTCCACTTTCTGTGTGACTGTGGTATATACGAGAGGTTCCGGGACCTCCGAGGAATGGGGATAAGAAGGAGGGGCACGGAGTGGGACCTAAGCTTGGTCCTAGCGAAGGGGTCCAGCAGGAGGTACTTCTCGCAGTTTGTGGCCAAGGCATACGAGATGCGAGGCAGAGAGGCGGAGAGGAAGGAGAGAAGGAGGATGGTCGTTTAACCTTTTTTTTTTTGCGTTTGTTGCTTAAGACAGCAGGACGGTGGCCATGGAAGTCGGAATCCGCTAAGGAGTGTGTAACAACTCACCTGCCGAAGCAACTAGCCCCACACCCCCTTTTTTTTTTCTTTTTTTTCATTATTATTTATCTTATTGCATTATCTTTATTTCATAATTATTAATTTGTTATTTAATTTTATTAATTCATTTATCATTATTTCATTTATTATTATTTTTTTGTTATTGTATGTTCTTATTTATTATGTTTTGTCTATTGGGGGGACGCACTATTTTATTTTATTTTATTTTTCTCTTGCTTCATTTCACGATTTAACCCATTTTTATCATTCATCATCATCATTCATTTATTTATTATTATTTTATTTCTATCAAGTGCACCAGTTGTATGCGTTTGTAAGGACGCTGAACTGGTCCAGGGTTCCTAGGATTTCAGTTCTAGGTCCGCTTGGGGAAAGCCCCCACCAAGGGTCAATTTGGTACTACGGGTTGCTTGGTCCGAGCCCCGCACATCGGCTTGCATTGCTTGTGTGCGTCAAGCATTTGGGATGAACTCGTAGTGTCAGTGGTAAAAGCCTACATCGCGGGCTAGGAGGGGCGCATATCTGGTGTTGATGAGTCAACTTGCTCCTTCAGAGTGATGAGTCAACACTAAGTAGTTCCTTTTCCGACGTGTGAGTTGCGGTATACAACTCGGGTGTTAGCCTGCAGAGCTAATAGGGGTTTAGATAGTCCCCGGCCAAACCAAGGTGCTGCCTGACTTACATCATAAAGCAATTGGTAGTCCTGAAGGATACTTAGATCACAGAATGCGCTGATTGGGCGTATCCCAATCCCTCTCCCATGGGGGATAGTGGAGGTTGGGCCGAAAGGCAGGTACTTCACGATAAACTCTCCCGTTGTTGTTGTTCTGACTTATCATTTTGATCGCAAATTTAGGGTAATCGTTCCTTCCCGCGAGGAATGGAATCGAGATGTACCTCGAAGGACCGGAGATTTATCTGGTGTGGGGGTTTATGGACTTAGAAAGGGATCGATTCCTCTGGTCAATATGCGATGATTTTTCAATAAGAAATCTTCGTCATGCTGAGAGGTTCCCAGATTTGAGAGGCGCACAGTTTACAGTGGGGCACATATTAGCATTTTCTCAGATAGCCAGGCAGCACCTCGGACCTTTGAGGCGTCAAGATTCCAATCCAGGATAGTCCATGAATGCTTCGAGAAACTGAACCACCTGAATAACACAGTCAGGCTGATCTAGGTACCGGGTCACTCTGGCGTTAGAGGAACGAAGTAGCGGACTCGTTGGCACGAGAAGGGTCACCTTAAACGCCTCTTTTACCTGAGCCTATCATTCCCATAGCCGGATGCTCCGTAATTTACCGAATTAAGGGGTGGCTGCGACAAGCTCATTTCGATTACTGGGAATTTGCGCAGAGCATGCGACAGACCAAGTTGTGCATAAGCACAGCTAAGCTATTCGACTGTGCTCGGTTAAAACTCAATAGAATGCAGTTGAGAAGGGTGGTGGGGCTCTTGACAGGAGACTGTCGATTGAACTACCACCTTCATAACTTGGGGTTCTCTGATGATCCCACTATTAGAGCCTGTACGGAGGACGATGAAACCTCCACGCATGGTATTTGCATCTGCAGAAACCTGCAGGGTGTCAAGTATAGATTATTTGGGTTCAAATCCTTGGATCCATCAATCCTGGAAGCCATTTTGTCGGAGAAGTTTGTGGGCCTTTTGTGTGGCGTCTGGCCTC
>OY986046.1:29966153-30344854 GCA_963920215.1 Nineta flava | reverse complement strand
GGCCTCGACAAAATCTTATTGCTTCATATGCTAAATAACACCACTTGAGACGTCTCGCCTTCGGGTGACAGGTTGTTCTCTATGAGGACCCCTTGGTCTAGGTGCTAGGGACTCATTTGCAGTACCCCTCTTTCTAATTAATATTATTATTAGTATTATTAACCTATGGCCACCAAACTAGAGCAGCATATGCTATAATTGTCCTAACTACTGTTGTGTACAGCCAGTGGATCATTTTGGGTTTTAGACCTCAAATTTCCATATGCATTCTTGTAAAGCATCAGAGAAGATTTGGTCCTATTTATTTTGTATTCCGGATGAAGGTACCATAGTCCAGCATTATTCCTAAGAATTTATTTCCCTGGCGATTTGTAGTCTTTCACCGAAGAGGATGGGCAACTTTCTTTTATCCACCTTTCTTTTTTGTGTGAATGGTTAGTGTGATTTTACCAGGGTTTATTTTTACTCCCTCGTTGATACACTATTTCCGTGTGAATCTGAGAGCGTTTTGCCTAAGCTCCGAGATGGTGCCTTCACAGGGTCCTTAGATTGTAATTATAATGTCGTCTGCATATCCCTGTGCGTGGTATCCTCCTTGGTTATTTGAACAGTCGAAGCGGCCGAGCGGTCTAAGGCGCTATGTCGGCGCAGTATGCCTACTTCGAAACTGGGAGGTTATGGGTTCGAGTCCCGACATCGACAGTTTGTCAATTATTAGAAGAAAAAAACGGAGCGGTTAATTGACTAGATTGTCGGCGTATGGACAAGAAAGAAGTAACCGGCTATGCTTGAGAAGGTTTTCTGCAGTTTCCTTCACGAACTCCATATGAATATCGGCATAGTTCCTATCATAGTCGGCTACAGCAGCATATCCTACGAATTCCTAGTCTATACACAAAAATTTCTTCCATTCCAATCACATCGTCACATTCGTAGACATCACAATGGACCCTATGGTCGAAGTGTAGCCCGTCCAGGGCAGCTTCTATAATCTATCTATCCTCCTTAGTTGAGATTCATCAGTAAGCTGGGGATAAGACACCACCCTGTGGACATCTTTTGGTGGCTCTTACACTGACAGACTCGCAAAGAACAGAAGCTTATATTCTTCTACCTATCCGCATAGAGTTTATACACCTGTATAAGGTGTCGTCTACTCGTGTTGACTTGACTGCGTGCAGAGTTAATCATGGAATTGTAAGAGACATTATCAAAGGCCCCCTCACTGTCAAAAAAGACGCACAAGGTGATCTGTTTCCTTGCACATCCCTCCTAAATCCTGTATATTAGGTTGTGGAGGGTTGGTTCACAGGATTTGTCTACCTGATACGCCTGCTGGTTGCCATAAAGCGTGTTTCTCGACAGCGCCCCTTGAGTTAAGTGAAAACCTATTACCCTTTCCATTGTCTTCAGTAGAAACGATGACAGACTAATTGGACTAAACTCCTTCCCCGTAATAATACTGTTGAGACATATCCTGTAGCCAGGCATGTCCTGACAATGTCACCATGCAGAGTTAAACGATGCTCTGCTCCTTTTTGTAAAAACACTGGATATTTCCCGTCTGACCCCGGTTCTTTACAGGTGTCCAGTGAGTTTATTGCTCATTCGATTCTTTGAGCGATTGAAGGTACTCGCCGCTATTCTCCAGTCCTCGCTGATCGCTAGGAGTTTTTAGTAAAATTGTGCGTGGGAAGGTACCGAATCTGGAAAATGATTCTGGATTAGTGCTTTGAGTGTATCCGTCCTGGACCTAGTGTATTCATCATCGGGCTTATGTAGTGCCCCTATGGTCTCCGCGGGTTTCTACGCTAGAATAGGATGGAGTCTTGCTCCCTCAGATGTGTTTTCAATATCTTGACAGAGTTTCCTCCATTAGATTTTTTTTGGCTTTTTCCAGACACCTTTTGTATTCTGTAAGGGCTTCATGGTAGTTATCCCAGTTCCCTATTCTTTTAGCTCTATTAAATAGTTGACGAACTTTTTGTCTTTGATTCCTTGGGTCATTATTCCACCAGCAAGTTGACTTCTGGGTACTCTTCTGATGTCTTTTGAGACTACCGGATAGTTTTCTTGAAAAGAGTTAATTATTGCATGCTGAAGCTCAGTTGCAGTAAGCTCAATGTCCAGTATTGTATTTCCCAGTAACTTTTTTTGGGATTGCGGCGAGTTTAAACTTTAGTGTCAAATTATTTTCGCCCCAATTCGTTTTTCAGATTGATCATCGGATACTAGCCACTTCTTGATTTTTCCACTTTAATAATTTTTCGATTTTTATATATCATTTGTTTCCCAGAATTTCCTAAAGTAAGAATTTTATGGCATACGGCCCACGGTTCCTGGACTGGGGCTATAGAAAGTCTCCTTGCCAGCATATTTTGGCAAAAAACAGCAGAGGCTGCCTTACTGTGCTGGAGGTTTATTTGCAGCATTTGAAGAGAGGGCATTGCTGCCCTCTTGTGCTTTTTAACAGTATATGGCTGACTTGGTCAAACTCGAAGTATAATTTAAATCTTCGGTCTTTAATCAACCTTAAATCCGTTGTCGGGATCAACCTTAGATTTTCTACTGGGTTATGTGCGCCTGCAGTGTTACGTGTCTCAGCGAGGTTAGCTTACGTAGCCTCGGCGGATCACTTGTTGGGGGGATTTGAGCACTTGAGTCATTATTTTTACATTGGTTTACCATATTCGATCTTTTGAGTAAATCTGGGCTAGTAAAGATGGGCTAGGTTCCCTACCCTATAGTGAATCTTGGCGCCTCAAGGGCCCCAAGTGCGTGCTGCCTGGCTATCTGAGAAGATGTTGACATGTGCCCCACTTTAACCATTCGTGTTACAAATCTGGGCAACTCTCAGCATGGCGAAGATTTTTTTCTAACTCATATCGTTACAATGATAGATATCTTCCCCTCTTACCAAAAAAATTGAGCAAAAATTATGAGAAATCCATAAAGTTTATAAAAAAAAAGTTTCAAACAAAAGTTTTTTTTATTTTAAAAACACATTTATTGGTCCTACAATTTATTTAAATCTTTTACGGTTTTAATAATGGGTATATTTTTCCCTTTCCAAAAAAACTTTTGAGCACAAATTATGAGAAAACTATTGACTTTAAGAAACTAATTTTCAAGCAATAGTTTATTTTAAAAAGAAGATTTTGTGTAATTAATATTTTTCCTATCTCTTACGGTTTCATAGATGTATATTTTACCCCTAGCGGGGGGAACCACGGTCTCATTTTGCACATTAACGAGATTAGATGCAGCACTTTCAACACATTCAAACGGTCAGTTTGTTCATAATTTATCCACGTTTACATCTAACTATCATACTGAACGAGTCGCTTAAAATTCGCACTAATAGGTAGAACTTGGGGTTTACAAATACTCCCAGTAATTGGTACATGCGATCATGGATGGTACAAACCATTGTCGCGGTATCTGGGCTCTCTTTAGCCTTCAAAGGAGCGCTGTAGAACCAACAACAGATTCCGATACTTGACACAATAAGAAAACACAAAATATTGGTAAAAGTTTACTACATTTATGTAAATTGGATAACACGCACTTTTGAAAAAAAATTAAATAAAGCAAAAACTTTATGATAGTCTAACCTGAATTTATTTGATTTGAAAAATAATTTGAATTTAGTTTTTTTTCCACAATTATAATTGAGTCTCTATCTCTGTTTTATACAACAATGTACAACTGACTTTACTTGCACAAATTTTACTTTTAAACTGCTGATCTGACTTGACCTAACATCAATTTATAACTGTGATCTTAATCGAACAAATGTCAAATTTTAAGTGATGATAATCTAACAATGCCAATTTTAAAACTGATGATTTTCATCCATCAAATAGTAATTTTTAACTTATCTTGAACGTGGTGTTGATGCATCATAGGGTAGGTAGGCCGAAGCGATGATTACTACTCCAGTTTCGTTCCCCATGTTGTATTATACCTTTACCGCTGTAAGATCTCACTGACAACGACAAGACGACTCTCACAGCGACAAGACATTGATGTTCTTTCTTGCATAAATGCAAGTTCACGGTCTCTCTGTATGATAATATTTTTCTAGTTAATAATATTGTCATATTGGCAAGTGACTTTTGTTTATTTTTAGTGATTATTAACTTCGAAACTATTCATTGTTTTGTGTTTTCCAATTATTTATTTAATTATATTAAGTTTCTCCCCTGATTATTATTTTTCAAATATATAAATTCGTGACGTCACGTTGCCTATAAAAAGAAGTCGAAATCCAGCATGGGTCTCTTGGATTCTGTACTCTCCTTGGTGATGGTCGGAAACTTTGGGCACTTAAAAAAACTTATTGTTGCGTTAAAACGCATGGATAATAAAATGGCTTTGGCAATTTTCGTTCGTTGGGATTTTTATATTGAGAAATATTAGGATTGATTGATTGATTAATATCGGGGTACAAACTATTGCACTTCGACCCTATGGTCCATTATGCTCCCCCTTCTACCTCAGTCTGACGAGACACGCTTCTCCCATATGTTGGCAATAGCCTGGAGCTTGCTTATCAGGTCCTCCCGAAGGTTCATATAATATTAGGATGGTTCATTATAACATTTATTTTTCTACATATTGGTCGGAATTTTCCATATACATATATTTTATTTTTCTTAAATGAATATGTAAATAATATTTTCGTATCTAAAACTGTGAGTACATTTATTCATATTTTATCTACCACATCATGACTTTTTCGGTAATTATTTTTTGATTTACGTATATCTGATAATTGTGCTATTCGAGTTAACAAATATTTACCACGTGGTTATTTTTTTATATTAAAATATTACACATGCATTTTCTTATTGTGAATACCCAAAAGAAATTATAACATGCATGTTTTGTTAAATTTTTAACGTAACCACTTTCACACATTTCTGTTTTTGAGATGTAAATTATATATTTGTAATTACGCACAATTTTTGGTATACATTTATCATTGCCTCATGTCCAGTCAATTTAATTTAATTTAAAAAATTACAATTCACAAATTCGCCGCATGGTAGAAAAATTCTATGATGTATCAATCACTTTTGTCTATCTCATTATTTTATAAAAGGTACTTTGTTAATGTTATTTATTCAATTGTGAAATCTCCATATGTTTAAAAATCTTGTTAATGTTATTCATTTAATTGTGAAACGTATAATAATAATAAGAATAATAATAATAAAGGTCTTTATTTAAATACTATACAAATAAGATACAATTATCAATAATAATTTTTCAGACATACTCTATGGTTATTGCAGACCGTCAGAGGAGTTGTCTTTTGAAAAACAAAAGCCACAAAGAAAAAGGAAGAAAAAAGACAAACAGAAATACATATGCAAAATGAGAAAATAAATACTTAAAATTAAAATAAAAACAGAAAGAAAATAATAAGTTAATAAATTAACATAAATTTCATGATTATATTATTAGGAAAGAGTGAAGGCATTGAAAATTTCATTACATGAAGCATGGTCTGCTCCCAATTAGAAGTTAAACTCAGATATCAATTCAAATCTATATCTCCATGCACTTGTGCAGTATTGTGCAAGCTTCATCCAATCTTTTCCATTTAGAAATTCCATAAAATCTTCAAAGCAAAGTATAAACTTATTTAAATATTTGATACGGAATTCTGAGAGAATCGGACACGAAATGGAAAACGGTTTCTTCTTCTAGAGTGTTACATAACGAGCAGGTTTTTATTTTTTGACTATACGAATAACTATTAAGATATATTAACTCACCTCTGGCCTTGGGCTTCCAACTGATCAGATTTTAATTAACATCGAGGTAAACAAAACTATTCCATGAATTCAACTGTTTATAAAGAGGATGTTTAAACTATTCAATGCCCTCACTCTATACTCATTCATGATCACTTAAAGAGTTGATTATGTTCGATACTCTGATGGAACCATTAATTAGGTTATGGATATTAAACCCAGCTTTATTGCATAAGTTTAAGACGTCATTGTAAAAGAACAGTTTTTTATCAATTATTTGATTAATAAAAATATTAGGATATCGGCCAGGCGGTAAATTTATGCATCTTTTTATGTACTGTAAGTGAAGCTTAAAAGCAAATAAGACTACTCGAGATATGTTAGTTTCTAGATAAATAATAAAATCCGGTGTGTTACCAGGAAGATTAAAACATTTTTTTATGAATAGTTTCAAGACTTTTTCAATGTCATTAAATTTCGGAAAACCCCATACTTGATCTCCATAGCATAAAATTAATCGTGTTACCGCATTAAAGATATTAAGCTTGGCGGGAAAACGGATGGTCTTATTTAAGATTATATTGCTAAAAGAGAGGGTTGCAAATTTTGCACTTTCTGCTTTCTCCGTAAATTGTTTGCCCAGAGACAAATTTGTAGATAGGGTAAGACCTAGATACTTATATTTGTTGACCACATCTATACTTTTACCTTTATTAAACCATTTTTCATTTGAAGCAGGCTTTCCCCCATTTCTAAAAACCATTATCTTAGATTTTTCTAAATTCAGTTGCATATTCCAAGTTTCACAATTGCGAAACCTATATATATACTCCTTTAAAAAAAAGTATATTTTTGTTTCTTATTAATAAAATTAAATGTTTCAATAAATTTCATTTTTATGATATAATTATAATTGCTTCCACTGTTCAATTATTTATATCAAATTTTCTGGGTTAAAAATTATCTTCAACTCTAACGGTACTCAAATGTACACGGTACTCAAATGACAGATTACTACTGAGTAATTCGATAAATTTATTACAGACATTTGCCACATGGTAAATACTTCACACAAAACCATTATTTAAACAATCGTAAATATAAATTCAATCATTGATTAAAAAAATTGACGTGTATAAAAATTCATTAAACAAATTGACGTGTATAAAAATACTATGCACGTAAATTTTTGAGCATATTTTCAATTTAGTTAGTTCATTTCATTTTTCACTATATATTTAGTTATCAATAAAACTTCACTGTCACATCTGAGGTTTTATCGTAAATAATGTGTCCTCCAGTATCTTCTAGTCCAAGAATCTTATGGTTCCCAGCTCGTGGTTCCTGGACCCGAGCTTCGGAAATTCCTCTTTTCAGCACATTTTGATAGAAGACAGCGGAGGCCGCCTTACTGTGCTGGAGGTTTACCTGAAGCATCCGAAGATCTGACATTATTTTTTCCTCTGATGTTTTCAGTGGTCTGAGGTTGACTTGACCAAACCCGAGGTATATTTAAACCCTCGGTCCTGAATCAACCACAGACCCACTGAACTCACTTCCAGCACGATGGTGTATTCCACATCGGCCCTCGTGTTGTTGATAACTCGCCACTCCGCAGTGCCCAGTTTTGCATTTTTCGCTCCTAGAATTTTGATTATTTTGCCCGTTTCAACGGAGTTAAAGATCTGGGGAGCAGAACTTTTGATGTGTTCATCAGGGCTCTTGCATCCCCGAGGGCTCTTACATTTTATGGCAGGTGGCAGCCCTGATACTATGTTAGTAGCATCGAGAGTTGCACTATTTCGGATTGTTTCTGAGTCATTTGGACCTCAGGATACCCCCGCAATGCAAAACACATCTTTGTTGTTGCGGCGGTTTCAGCAAAGGTATTTATAGCACTTCCTTGTTCCCCCTTCTACGTTTTTTTGTAATCGGTTTCGGGCTTGGAGCCCCATCTTCAGATGTCGACCTCTTCTTCTGTTGGTTTTCTAAGGGTTGACTCCCTGAATCGGGCCCCACAGGTATCACTGCTCTTTGTTTAGATTAATTTTAAGCTAGCAGAGCGATATCTAAAAAACCAATTAATTATATTGTTTTCACAAATCAATTGTTATCAAATTATTAAGCTAATTAAATGCTCCAATTAAAAATTAAATGCTCTTTCATGCACTGTGTAATCGCATGCTCTGCTAGCTTAACCAGCAGAGCAATTTAAAAAAAATCAATTAACTATATATTGTATTTAATATCAAATTATAAAGCAAATTAAATGCTTATTTAATGCTCTAATAAAAAATTAATTGCTCTTTGTTGTACTGTGAAACCGCATGCTCTACTATCTGAAGATTGATCTAGCAGAACAATGCTTTAAAATTAAAAAAGTAATTATGCAATGGTCGTAATGTGCTTCAGATAATTAAAAGCACTAATTAACAATAAATTTTTCTTTGTTTCAGAGGGACAAATAAACCTCTCTCCCAGATAAATCCCATTCAATGAGTGGATATCGATATATTTAATTTTTACTGGGTACTTGAAAAAATTGGTTCCTGGGCACTTCAAATGAGGCCGTTTCAAATATGAGCTCTTAATATTAAAATATATATCATCCTCATCACAGTTTTCTATTTTCACGTCAGTCACATGAGCAAAATTTTATGTCAATACATATTTTTATAGGTCTCTTTCACTCCAAAAAAGATCTGTTACACGTTTTCTTTAACCCAACCATTCAAATGATTCTGTAGATCAAAATTTGAAGAAAATATAAAAAAAAACATTTTGTTTCTTCTTAATTTTATAACTTATTGATAAAAAAAAAGCGTAACATTATTTTATAGGCAATTAAACGATTTATAAAATAGGTTTCGTACACTTTTTTCATTTACTCATTTTATTCAAATGTCACTGGAGATCTAACTTAATGGAGAATTAAAAAATGCAATGGTTTTATACTTCAAAATTTTATACCTCGCTGATTGGTAAGCATTAGAAAATGACTAATCTAAATGCATGGAGGAAATTAATGGTTTTAGAAAAACGGTCTCTTTTGTTGAATCAATAATTGTAAGCGCCTAAAAGCTAACTGAACAAATATTCAACTGAAAAATTATATATACGGTTATAAAAAGAGGTTAAAATCGGGATGAGTTGAACTTTGTTTGCGATTATATTTTAATGGCTCGAACAAAAGACTAATTTTCTAAGGAAATATGTATTACTCATTTTCTAATGCTCACCTTGCAGAGAAAAAATAATATTTAGAAGCAAAAAATAGTTTTTCTTATTCCTCAAAGTTTCATTTCTAATATCTTTTAAATGGGTAGCGAAAAAAAAGGTACGGAATCCAATACGTGGATCGTTTAATTCACTACAAAATATGTATTGGGATTTCCTATGTGTTTTAGCTATATTTTCCTACCTATTTTAACAAGATATAAAATTTTGCTCATGTGACTGAAGTGAAAATGGAAAATACAATGAGGATGATTTATATATTAATATTAAGAGCTCATATTTGGAACAGCATCATTTGAGGTGCCCAGGAACCAATTTTTCCAAGTACCCAGTAAAAATTAAATACGTTTGTACCCACTCATTGAATGCCCATGCATTGGATGGGATTTATCTAGGAGAGGGGATGTATTTGTACGTCTAAACCAAAGAACAATATATTGTTAATTAGTGCATTTAATTATCTGAAGCACATTACGATCATTGCATAATTACTTTTTTAATTTTAAAGCATTGTTCTGCTAGATCAACCTTCAGCTAGTAGAGCATTCGGTTACACAGTGCAACAAAGAGCAATTAATTTTTTATTAGAGCATTTAATTAGCTTATTAATAATTTGATATTAAATACAATATAGTTAATTGATTTTTTTAATATTGCTCTGCTGGTTAAGTTAGAAGAGCAAGCGATTACACAGTACAAGAAAGAGCATTTAATTTTTAATTGGAGCATTTAATTAGCTTAATAATTTGATATAAAATACAATATAATTAATTGATTTTTTTAAATATTGCTCTGCTAGCTTAACATTAAGCTAGCAGACCATGCGGTTACATGATACAAAAAAGAGCAGTTAATTTTTAATTAGGGTTTTTAATTAGCTTAATAATTTGATATTAAATACAATATAATTAATTGATTTTTTAAATATTGCTCTGCTGGTTAAGATAGCAGAGCATGCGGTTACACAGTGCAACAAAGAGCATTTAATTTAAATTAGAGCATTTAATTAGCATTTAATTAGCTTAATAATTTGATATTAAAATTGATATAATTAATTGATTTCTTAAATATTGCTCTGCTTGCTTAACATTAAGCTAGCAGAGCATGCAGTAACACAATACAACAAAGAGCATTTTATTTTTAATTAGGGCATTTAATGAGCGTTTAATTAGCGTCTAATTATGAGACAATTGTATTTATGTTCTACTCAGGTTGCTCTGCTAGCTTAATGGACATCATCAAAAGTGAGATAAAGGCTACTTTTGAACTCTATTAACTGTTCAGTCATAATCCGCAGGCAATTTAAATTATCCACACAGCCCCTATGTGGTCGAAATCCACTTTGTTCATCCCTTAGATAGATAGATAGGTTGTAGAGGCTGCCTTGGAGAGGGTATACTTTGACCATAAGGTCCATTGTGATGCCTAAGGATGTGAAGATGTGAGTGGAGCGAAGGAATTTTTGTGTATAGACTAGGAATTGGTAAGATATGCGGCCTGCAGCCGACTATGATAGGAACTATGCCAATATTCATCTGAGCGAAGGAATTTTTATGTATAGACTAGGAATTGGTAAGATATGCGGCCTGCAGCCGACTATGATAGGAACTATGCCCATATTCATCTAGAGTTCGTGAAGGAAACTGCAGAAAACCTTCTCAAGCATAGCCAGTTAGTTCGTTCTTGTCCATACGTCGACAGTTTAATCAATTAACCGTCCCTTTTTTTTCTTAATAATTGTCAAACTGCCGATGTCGTGATTCGAACTCATAATTTCCCAGTTTTCATAACGCCTTAGACTGCTCAGCCACTTAGACTGGTTGTTCATCCCTTAAGTGTGGTGTTATGATTGGTTCCATACTTTTCAGAAGAAAGTAACTAAGCATTTTCGATGCTACACTTAACATGACAATGCCTCTCCAGTTGTCACACTTTTGCTGGTTTCCCTTCCTAGGTATTTTGATAAGGATACCTGTTATCCAATTCTGAGGAAAAAATTCTTGCTC
Source organism: Nineta flava (assembly GCA_963920215.1). Classification (NCBI taxonomy): domain Eukaryota; kingdom Metazoa; phylum Arthropoda; class Insecta; order Neuroptera; family Chrysopidae; genus Nineta; species Nineta flava. The sequence goes on along the minus strand of OY986046.1, from coordinate 30,333,846 downwards.
CCAGATGTCACTTATAATAGAATGAAATTTTTGTGCCGAAAAATCTTCGTCTAGTTTAAAACCTCACTGGGTAGCATATCTATTCCCAGAGCTATATTGCTTTTCATGGCTGCAATAGCGTTTTGGATCTCTATTACGGAGGGTTCTTTGTTGCTGATTGAGTTGTTCGCAAGGACATTATTTATTGGGGAATTAATATTCGTATCAATATCGTCCGCTGTTTAATTGACACTGAGAATATTTTGAAAGTATTTTTTCCAATGGTTAAGCTGCTTGTGTGCGTCAGTTATTACTTCTCCCTTATCATCAATAATCGGTTTGTTTTGCTGAAAAGATCTTTTACTGAGAAGTTTCTTGATTCGATAAATGTGCGCGTATCGTTTATATCCGCTGCTTTTTGTGTAATGTCAGCAAGAGTCTCCGTTACTTTCCGTTTGTCACGCTTGATATTCTTTTTTACTTTATTCCTAATGTCTTTTAACTCAGTCTACAACATGTCTTTAGGTTCAGCCTCATGCACACCTGTGAGTGCTGTTCGGAACCTTTTTCTCTCATAGATTAAGTTCCAGCTTTGATCGCTAATCTGCGATTTCCTATGTTTTGATTTAGTGCCCAAATGCATACACTTCATTGGATCCCTTCTTAAATTATGCCCATTTGTGTTCTACAGAGCTGTCAACACCGAGGTTCGCTTCATTCAATACTGCAAATTTACTATGGAGCTCAAGTTTGAATTGCGCTACTGATTCATCTGATAATCTAGATGTATCGTATTTAATGATCGGATTTGTAACTTTCTTTACAGATGCGATTTTAATCTGAACTTCAGCCACAACATGGAAATGATCTGTATCGGCATCGGCTCCTCGCTTTACCTGCACATTGAGCAAGGATTTCCTCCAGTTACGGGAAATAGTGAAATGGTAAATTTTATTTCGTGTAATACCGGCAGGGGAACTCCAGGCCGCTTTATGTATTGAGTTGTTTGGGAACACCGTTCCACCAATAACTAGATGGTGTTGACCGTAAAACTCTATGCAGAATTGTTTAAGGTAGACAGGTTTTTAGCCTACCGTACTCGAGATCGACTGTGGGGCTGCTACCTATAGCTTACGAGTAAGCCTAAATCTGAAGGTTGGCGATGGGAGTTGGTATTTCCTCCAACATTTATGCTTTAAGATATGCTTATCCCGGCAATTCTCGGTCGACATTTCCGCGTTTGCGGAATCAGGCTACACCAGTGGGAAGGTGAGGTTGTCGTTTGGTAATGAGAGACTCTAAGTTACCCGTTAACTACCGATTAATAGCCCCCTTTTCGTCTTTCGTTGTCTTTAATTCATGCACGACTTCGCATCCTTCGTTTCCATCTTCTTCCGAGCTCTGCACCATTAGCCGATTATTAATACTTCCTCCCTCTTTCATTTTATTACGTCGTCAAATTTAGGCATTTCTCACTCGCATTTCATTAGACAGGTCCTCATTTGTATAAAAAGTAGTCCCTTTAAGCTTAATTCGTTTGCTGATAATCTCCCTTTTTGACGTATATTCAGTTAAACATTGGCACTATTATAGTTCCCGTATTTCTCCCTATTCTAAACACATTTTCCACTTTGTGCAGAAAATGCGGCAAGTTTTAAAATATTTGAATCAAAAGAAAAAATAACTTGCCGCGTCAACGCCCCGCACATAATTGAGGAGAAGGTATCTACGTCTCAACCACAATAGGGGAAATCCTGACTCTTCACATACACTCGTAGAGGGGCTCGTTCGAAAGGCACCTGTAGCAAGTCGCATGCCTGCGTAGTAAATGGGATCTAAGATTTTGAGAGTAGAATAGGTGGAGGAGAATATCATAGTTCATGCTGGTTAGAACCTGCGATGAATAAAGCCACAGCAGCGTCTCCCGGTCCGCATTCCACGATATACAACAGACAATCCCTTAAATACGTTCATTGTCTAAGGACCATTCTCTACCAGGGATTGGTAGTGTGGACGTCATGGCAAATTATTGTCAAAGACAAGTCCTTGAAACCGAATAGAGTCCCTATAAGCAAAGGACGGGATCAGGATGTTCTCACGTTTTCTGCAGTTATGATCCACTTTAGTTTTAATAGGAGGGAAACGAAATCTAAAACTTTCTACAGAATGCACCACTTCTTAAATATCCTGCTTGAGTCTCTTTTCAATTATATCCACTGAGGGTCCCAAAGGAAATTGTAAGGTCATCAACATACAGACATTCGGGGCTGAAGCTGCAACATGATTTGCCACTATAGCAAAAATGGAGACATTAAGTACAGAGCCCTGAGGAATACCATTCTCCTGGGAATGGATCCCGGATTCAGTGCCATCCAACCGGACACGTAATTTGTGGTCAAATAGAAAACTTTTAATGAACTGGGGAAGAGATCCTGTTAGACCTCAGTCATGCAGCTTTCTGAGAAAACCATTTCTGCAAGTCATATCATATGATTTCGAAGGAACGCCAAGTCGAAGAACACTCCTCCAAAGTGATTACTATGAGCAAAGTTGTCATGAATGGCATTCTCAAGGCGAACAAGTGAATCCGTCATCCAATGGTATTGACAGAAACCAATCTGGCATTTTCTTATAAGACGGTTAGTTTCCAGCCACCAAACAAGACGTCTGAAGCAGCAACTCAAGGGTGTTGTACGGTGGGTTGATGATTGCGATGAATATTTATCCTCTTTAAAATAATAATAATAACCTCCCGCTATTGTTGAGGGTAAATGCTCTGCCAAAAAATGTTGTTATACAGATTCAAGTGGTGTATTGGGGCTATGTAATGTATCCGTTGACTTCTTAAGCGCTATCAGTAACTCGTTTTTCGTGATGAGTCTTGGTCCGCTGAATATCCGGGTCCTAATGTTGGGAGCGGCAGACGTTCACGAAGTGCTCCGCTTGATACCACTACAAGATGATACGGCTATCCAAATGTAGTAAGGCCCGTTATGGGAAAAATTTTCCCGAAATTGCCTTCACTCTCCATGTCCCCGAAGATGTTCTGGAGGTATGGATCTTCGAGGCTATTTTCCTGCGTGGATAATTTTTTTATTTTGTTAAACACCCTATTTTTCAGTGCAACCGCTACTCTCACCGCATTATTCCACCAGAGAAATTAAATACCAGAATACTTGGTTATAGCATGTGAAGCTGCTTCAATAACATTGTAGGACATTTTGTACACATCTTTTTCCACGCCATTTAGTAACAGAAATGGTTGTGGAAGTTGCAAGGTTAAACCTTCCAGACGTTCCAATTAAAGTATGGCAGATAGATTGTACATACTGTGTGTTTGAGTATTCTATATATTTTTATGATGATAGTTTTAGTGGAGATTGAGGTGAAGGTCCTGGTTAGACAGGCCTTCCATTATTAATATTGTGATACGTCCCTTTTCCCAAATATCTGACAGAAAAGCATGCCGGCAGGTAGTATAACTTTAAGGTATATAATTCCGCCTATTTTAGATGTGTTTCTTGTAAACATACACACAGAGGGGTATGTTCTGCCAGGTCTTCCTTCGTGCAATGTCTCCTCGCACACACAGACCTTTGATTTGGCACCTAAAGCATCACAGCGGTGCCGGAATATACAGATGTACGGAGATCATTTTTTGAAAAATGAATCTGAAAAATGACGCCGACTGTAGCTACACGTAGTGCATCGGATGGCAATATGTCGTTGAATTGAATATTAAAAGTACTTTTGACATGGTGTTAGCATCTGAGGAATTTAAAATAGTGATGAGTGAATTAATTAGAGCAAGTGTTGAAGCCAGTGTTCAAGATTTAAAATCGGAAATTCAAGAATTAAAAGAAGTTAACCTCAAATTGCTTAGTGAAATTGACACGTTGAAACATGACACCAAAGTAACGACACATGATATACTTAGTCGGGAAACCAACCAACGCACTAATACTAATAATATTGTTAATAACTACTCACGAAAAGTGAGTAGTAATCGGATTTGCCGATTAGACGTGAAAAGTCATTGTCTCAAATAACTCCTAATGTTTCCGAAGAAATTCATAGTGAGCAGAGAGGCGATATGGAAGGATGGACCAAGATAAGAAGAAGGAAAAGGACGGTAATTATATGTGACTGTGAAGATACCAACACTATATCAGCAGTGGAAAGATAATTTATTATCTTTATTGGGCGGATGACTCCAGACACTACTGAAGAGCAAGTTGTAGGTCATTTGGGAACAAATTTTCCAAATCAGAACTTTGAAGTTACGAAACTGGAAACAAAAGGGAGTGAGTGCATGCTTCAAGATAGCAGCTAATGCGAGTTTGACAGAGACAATGTATGAAAGCAAAAACTGGTCCAAAGGATCATTTATAAAAAGGTACTTTTTTCGTCAAGAAGGACCTGGTATATTCTAAATATATCTGTCAAATTAGTAGCTTCGCAAAAACTAGTGAAGTTTTATCGGTTTTGCATCCAAATATCCAAAGTTTATTCAATAAGACTGAACAAATTGAAGTGATTGCTAAACAATATATTGTAGATTTCCTTTGCTTCACTGAACATTGACAAAATAAAGTGTCTATGCAGTGTTATGTTCTTGATAACTACTCGATTTGTGCCGGATTGATGGTGGTGCGGTTATATTTGCGAAATATAATTTGAATAAGTATATACGCAAAATCAATATGGAAGTACTATGTTTAGAATCTCATTTCGAATGTGTTGGAATAGTGTATGAATCAAAATGTTTCATAATTCTTATTGTGACCATATATAGAGCACCCAATGGAGACATTTTAATATTCGAAGAATATAAAAATCGGATCTTTGACATACTTAATCAGAAAAAACAATATAGTGATGTTTGGGCAAATTTGGCCCCCTGGCCACATCAGTCGAAATTATTTAGAATTATTGCGATTGATTCTAAAAATTTATTTGGAATCGGTTATACCGACCGTGCGATACATATTTTCATATAATTACACTTATTATCTAAACAAGTTTTATCTGTTTTATTTGGTTTGCGCATAAAAGTTGTTTTCGCTTTTAGCAAGTTCAAAATTACTTTTTTTTTAGTCTGGTATTACAACTATCTCGTCCGGTTCAATTCGTTTTAACAATGCAAGACAACCGTTTTGTTATGTCTCTAAAATCGCGACAACATATTTAATCTTCATGAAAGTTTTAAACTTTATTTCCTTTCGTTTTTTTTTAACGTTAAAAAAGTGTATAAAAGTGACTCATAATTACTCTAAAATAACAATTTCTTTACCAAAAAATTTGCATTTAAATCTCGTCTACAACATAAATTTTTTACTACGTGAATTTAACATCAGTGATAATTTTAACGCTATTAAATCCTGGTCATCCTTAACTTTACCTAAATTACATTGTGGTTTTGGATTCTGGACTCAGTAAGACGACAAGTAAGAACAAAATTTTAATCCCTAATATACAGTCCACTAAATTGACTATAAGGCAGCGTTTCGGCCTATTAACTGAACGCACAAGTGATATGTGGTGATCTAAAGATTGATTATTTAACCAACACGTCAGCGAAACGCGGATTATGTGATATATTAAATTCCTATAATTGTAAGAATCTTATCAATGAACCAACGCGTACAACCACATCTACCAGTAGTTGCCTCGACTATGTTATTATCAGTAATAATTTTAATAATTATAAAATAACAACTTGTGAACGTGTGTATCAGATCATGACAAAGGTCAATTTCTTCAAACACATGTTAATGAAACAATAAATAATAATAACACTGTCGATAGTATTCGCAAACGTATATTTACAAATTCTAACACGCAATATCTCATACATATGCTTAAAAATGCGGACTGGAGTGATGTGTATGAGTCCAATGATATAAATATTGTATATAAAGCATTCTAGAAAATATTTCAATTTTGTTTAGATATTTCTATTCCAATAATGAGAACGCATAATAAGACACCTAATAATTGGATCACCCCCGATATAGTACAAGAAAGTCAAAATTTAAAGGGCCTGTACAATTTAGTTACTATCTCTAATAATCCCGACTTAAACAATCTTTACACAATTCGAAAAAAAGAATATAAGACCACAATACGTGGAGCAAATGCTGAAATTCTTTGTGAATATTATACTACGGCTGTCACGAATAAACTATAGTCACTATAAAAACAATTTAACAGAAAATATTACTTCATCGATCTTCAAATTAAAATTATTTTATATTAATCTAGTTGCGAACCTAGAAGTTTCTAATGTTGTTATGTCAATGGACAACAAATATTCCTTGGGATAGATGAAATTCCTATAAAACTGGTTAAAAATAGTATTTCCCAAAGTACATGCATACTAAGTGATATATACACCCTTTCATTTGAAACCGTGAAGTCTCCTTAAAAACGTCGATTATTTAATCAAAATTCAAAAAAGGAGGCATACTAAAAGTTGAAAATTATCGTCCTATATCATTATTGCCCCAGTTCTCTAAAATATTATGCAGATGACACATCTATGCTTTTGTCATCAGATGACTTGACTGATATTATCAGTCAAATGAACTGTGTGGTTGATCAGTATAGTGATTCAATCAATCAAGAGTTCCGTATCACCTAGAGGACGTTGGAGACCACTTCGTTCCATTTAATTCCGTCATGAACAGTACGGATGAGGTCGTTGAATTTAGTGTTGGTTCATTTGATGATATTATCCAGCCATGATATTTTTATTCTTCTCCTCGTTCTTTTCTGTTGGTGTTTACCCATCAGGATCAGCTGTTGTGTACTATATTTATCTGAACGCATTATGTGACCAAGATATGAACAATGTCTTTTCTTTATTAGACTCACTACTTTTCGTTTTTCATTCATTATTTTGAACACCCCATCATTGGTCACATAATCCGTCCATTTTATACTAAACATGCGCCGATAACACCATATTTCAAATGAGTTTAATTTTTTTAAATGATCCTCTTTTATAGTCCAAGTTTCACAAGCATACAAAAGCTCTGGCCACACATCCGCTTTAAGAAACCGTACTCTTAGGGGTTTTTTAATTTTATTGTTGCATAATAAATTTTTTAGTTTGCAAAATACTGTTTTTGTCTGTCCAATTCTTGTTTCAATTTCGATCGTTTGGTTGTTTTCGCTATTAAAATTAACGCCGAGATATTTAAATGTGTTAATTTGTTTAATAGGCACGATATCTTTATATTTAACATTTAATTTAACTTGATTGTTTTGTTTTATTGTTCTCGAGAAAATCATTTCAACGGTTTTTTTCAAGTTAATTTTTAAGCCCGGTCACTGCACTTTACGACACTATTGAGTCGTTCTTGCAAACTTTCTTCAAAATCCGCAAAAAGTACTGTATCATCTGCGTATCGGGTGTTGTTTATGATTTAACCATTCACTGAAACTCTCATATTTAGATCTTCTAATGCTTCGTTCATAAGTCGTTCGCTATAGAGATTATATAACAAGGGGAATAGCACACAATCTTGTCTTACTCCTTTTTTAATTGGGATCCATTGAGTTTGGTTTGCAGAACATTTCACAGTAGCTTGTTGATTGAAGTATAAATTTTTAATTATTCTTATTAATTTTCTATCAATTCCTGCATTATATAGGTCCTTAATCAACATATCATGCTTTAAACTGTCAAATGCTTTTTCATAATCAATAAAGCATGTATAGTTGTTTTGGTTGCATTCGAGTGAGCGTTCGATTATAATTTTTAGAGAGAAAACACCTTCTCGTGTACCTATTCCTGTCATAAAGCCCATTTGAAAATTACTTATATCTTGCGATAGCTTTTTTTGGATCCTATTTAAAATTATTTTCAAGAGAATTTTTGATGAACGACTGGTAATACTTATTCGATAGTCTTTTCTTTTTTTATTTTGAGCAATTTCTTATTTTCATCATTTAAAGCCTTGATAAACTCGGAGGGAATCTTATCATTACCAATTGCCGTTTTTCACATATGATACTGCTTTTTGCAATTCGCTCATAATTATCGGCAAATTTTCCCCTTCGGCATTGTTTAGATTAAAAGACTGTTTTAGTTAAGTTACGCTCATCGTAGAAAAGATCAGTAATATATTCTAGCCATCTGTCTTGTTGGTTACGAATAATTTTTTAAATTTTTGTCCAATATAGTTCGGATTGCTTTTTCATAGTATTTCCCCGATTTCTTTTACTTTTTCGTATAGTTTTCCAACTAAGTGCGATGCTGCTAGTGTTTCGATAGTTTTACACTTTTCTTCCATCCATCGTTCCTTAGCTTTTTTGATTTCCTTTTCTATTATCAACTGAATCTCTTTGTATTTATGTTCATTAAAGTTTTTATATTTTTTTCTTTCTAGCATGCAAGTTTCTTTCTAAGTGCAATATTTCTTCCGTCATCTACTCTTGTTTCTTTTTTGATGTTTCATTATTAAGGACTATTTTAGATGATTCGAGGATTGCATATTTTAATTTATTCCACCAAGAATCTACGTTATAATTTTCAACTATACTTTTATAAATGGTTTTATTTATTTCTTCGTTAAATTGCAGTCTTATGTTTTCTTCTTTTAGTTCGTCTAGCTTCATTGTCTAGGGTTTTGAACTAGTTTTAATTTTCTTAAGTTTCACGCAAATGTGTGTCACTAGGAGTTTATGTTCCGAGCCTATATCTGCACCTGGTTTAGTTTTCACATCGGTTATGTTGTTTTTATATCTATCGTTGATGAGAATATAGTCAATTTGGTTTATTATAGTTCTTTTTTTGAGTCTGCTGGATATTTCCACGTGTATAATCATCGAATGTGATGTTTAATCTAAGTGTTCTTGACAATAAGCTTATTTTCTATGCAAAAATTTACTAGCATTTCTCCTCTACGATATCTTTTCCCAGTTCCGAAATCTCCAACTATTTCATTTTCTTTCCCATTTCCAACCTTAGCATTGTAGTCACCCATTACTATTGTTCGTTCGCCATATTTGTTCATGTCTAATGTACATTGTAATTTATTGTAGAATTCATTACATTCGGCTTCGCTATAATCCATTGTGCGTGCATAAACTTAAATGTTGTTTGTTTTTATGGGATTAGTATTCAGTTTAATTGCTATGATGCTGTCGGAAATCGGTATACATGTTTCAATTAAATGGTTTACTATTTTATCGACTAGAAACCCAACTCCATTAAAATGTTTATCTCCCCCAGAATAATACAGCACATGTCTCTTTTTCCATTATTTGTCCACCGTACTTTGCTTAATCCTGTTTGAAGTATTTGTTGATATTTTATTTCTTGTATTAGGTTTTCTAATTTTCCGACCTTATAGAGACTTCTAACGTTCCATGTTGCTATAGTTTCTTTATTATTCTTTCTTTTCAAATTCACATTTCCGCTGTTCATTGCTTTTGTGGTCATCCTGAGCATCTTACGACAGTAGTTTGCTGTTGCCTTCTGTCGGATTTCATCTCTGTGCTGTGTTGTATCTATTGACTCATTTTTCTTTGATTGGGCAGCCGATGTTTTGGGCCAAAAAAAGATGGTATTTTTTCATCTCTACTTGTTGTATTTTCCGTATTTCCTTGCATTCTACTGCTTTTTTTTCTTTCTTGTCCTGCATCTTTGTTATTGGTTGTATTCTCATGTTCTTCACTTCTTTGTCTCTTATTAGCTTCTTCATCTGTTGCATGATTATTATAATGACTTTTTCAAATTTTTCTCTACTATAGTATTATTCATCTATAAAAAGATTGATTCCCCGAACGCTGGCTTGTTTACCTTCGTTTCTTAGTTTCATTACTATTGCACCTATTTTTTCCCGTTCTTCTCTAGTTTCTTTTGAGAAATCTTCTTTTATAATAATATTGGAACGTTTTATTGTCGTTTTATTTCGTAATATTTCTTTCTCCATCCTCCAAGTAGTACAAGACAAAAGTATTGGACGTGGTTGATATTGTATTTTCCCCATTCTAGTAAAAAAATTAATGTCTGAATTGTCAGCGTTAATTTTAAGATATATGGTCAACAGCTTTTTTCTTCTATTTTCAAGTTCATAAACTTCCATATATTCTAATATCTTGTCTAGTTTAGCATTTGTTTCGCCCATTTTTATTGTTGTTATTGTTGTATAGTTTCAAAATTGAAACAAGTTGCAAACAGGTGTTTATGATATAAACAGCAAAATTTTATTTAAGATTACACTTGTTTGTTTTTGTATTTTAATATTTATTATTGTTATTTATAAAAAATAAAAAAAACAAAACAAGGTAATGATTGTTTATAAACACAATTGTTGATATGACTTTTGTTAATGTTTAGTTGATGCAAAAATTTTTTATTTTTGAACTCTTTATTGACTGTTGTTTATAAAAAATAAAAAATAAAGTTTCAGCGAGATGAGTCTATCGCACAGGTTTACGTCGAATATCTACGACCACATGTTTTAGAGGTTACACATTTTTTTTTTAAATTCAATTTATGCTCAATCGTTGAAGATTTTGCCCTTCTTTTCGATTTTTACTAAGGTATTTTGTTTAATCTATCGTCTATAAAAGAGAATTATTTGATTATTCACTAATATCTATTAAAACACAATTTATTCTCACAGCACTTTTAGGCACGTTTTCATCTGACAAGCACAGAGACCTTTTGTGATTGGTGTGGAATAAATCATTTAATTATAAATATGAGCAAAACTACTTATTTACTGTTTAATAATAAGTACATCGACAATACCATGCTTTCAAATATCAGGAATCCGATCAGTCGAGTAACAGTACAGTATGTTACTATATAAGAAAATTGAAGCAAACGCATGATTCAGGCGCACTTTTGGCTCTGTATTACGGGCTCGCTTATAGTTGTATGCGATACTGTGTAATTCTTTGGGGACAATGTTCGAAAGTTAAAACAGTAGTGGACATTGAGCTTACTGCAACTGAGCTTCAGCATGCAATAATTAACTCCTTCCAATAAAACTACCCAGAGGTCTCTCATTTGCTCCACCAGCAAATTTATCTCACGTCTTATGATGGTACAATCACATTAAATCCTTTTCGCCAGCTGAAAAACAAGCATTGGGTGCTGGTTCACCGGCTGCTGCATGTCCACTAAAAGCCGGTGAAAAACCAACTACAGGGCCAGCTAAAGATGATGATGACAATGATGTCGATCTATTTGGCATCCAGATTTAGCAGATCAAACCTGGTGAAGGTCAGTTGGAGGAGAGGGGATCCTGCCTACACAAATTTTGGAATATTATTTATCTAGGATATGTAAGATCCGTGCTACTAATATGTTTGCCCTACGCATCCTTCTCTATTCTTTTGGTTCCTTCAAACTTATGAACATTTGTCGCAGTTGGCCCTCTCGTGCACCTCGGTACCTTGTAATTACCTCCCAAGCCAGCAAGAGGGTAGGGGTCTGCTGTCCGTCGAATATCCACATGGCAGAATAGTCTTAGGTATTGCTTTTTAGGTTCTCAAATGTTTTGATCGATTAATGGCGCGATCACGAAGGATAAAGGAGCATTCTTGTTCTCTGCAGCACCATATGCTGCTCCAAATTAAAAGAGCTAAAAATAGCTCCTCTTTCAAGATCATCGGTCCCGGGACCTCAGAGGGTATGTTCTACCGTCATCTAGACTTCTGTGGTTCTTCGTTGATCTTACGTTTTGTTATCTTCAATCAGATGAACTCAATTTGGAAACAGAAGGATTTATCATCGCTGCCCATGTGATAGCTACTCTTGCAGTCTGGGAGGGTATACGAGAAAGGTTCGATCTGAGCCCAATAGGAAATTTTGTAGGTTGAGGAATTTATGCCTGAAACTATTGGTCACATTGATCCATCTTTTTGGTTAGTTTTTGGCAAGCAATATAAACGAACTATTACAGGATTTGAACATTGTAGACGAAAATTTATTTATTTTTATATTAACTTTGGACATGAGCTTATGGTGTCTTTTACGTCATTTATAAATGTGGTCATTGAATCTGTTTAGATTCGATATGAACCTTAATCGAGCATTTTTTTCACTTTATCAGAGTAGTCCTGTTTACTTATTATTACAATTTCGTTACCTTTTTCCGCTTTGAGACAGTATACCTCTCTTAGTTTCAGCGATTTCACTGAAAAAATAAATAAATTGAAATTTAATTTAAAAAAACCTAGAGTTCACTAAGATTACCTTAATAATCTGTATATGTTTTTTAAATGGTTTGATGGCAAAAAACAGCTTTGGAACTGTCAAAAAGCACAGTTGATAAGGAGAAACTTAACTGGATTTATTAAAGATCTCAAGCGGTTTTATTTTCGGGTGGACTCTGATTTGATTGCCGAATCTAGATACGCTCCTCTTTATGACCGTCTCTGCCATGATGCCTTGCCTGAGCTGTTTGTACCGATCCAAAAAGTACGCATTGTCTACCAACTACGAATGACTAACACCCGTATTATTAGATTCTATGCAAACGGCAACTCGTACCAAATAAACCCGAATGTACAATGCACTATATGGAACACTTTATAATATGCAACACTCTTTTTCATTTATTGATTGAGTGCCCAATATATGGTTTCGCATGCTATATTCACAAGTATTTGGTGGGTCCGGGTAGCTTCTGTGAGAGAAACCTCGCTGAAATTTTTCTGAATATTGCTAATGTGCACCAATTGAATGACTTTTATAATTACGTGGAAAATATGCTGAGAATCAGATCATTTATAGTTAATGAATAACATTCAATATACACACTTAGTTTTTTATTTGTGAATATTTTATTTTTGGTATTTTATTTATTTATGTATATATTTTTGTTTTTATTTTTGTTTGTTGTAGTCAATTCCGGTAATAAGCCATTAGGCCTTAAATACAGTATTAATAATAATAATAATAATAAATGGTTTGATGGAGATCGTTTACCGCTATGAGTATGAATGAAATAAATTTAAAAGGTTAAACGCTATTTCACTCTTTTCTACACAGCGTTTTGGTATAATTAAAAAATATTTTTATTTTTTATTTTTGAGAAAAATCGGGAATAATTAGATAAAAACGAATCATCTTATTTCGATGAAATCATCCGATTCATCGTGTTGCGGTATCTTGGCTCTCTTTAGCCTACAAAACGAGCTCTTTTAAACCTACAACAGATCCCGATACTCGACACACGTAAAAACACAAAAGCCAATTGGACAAAACGCATTTAAAAAAGAAAAATTAAATAAAACAGAAACTTTATGATACCCAAACCTGGATGATTTGATTTGAATTAAAAAAAAGAGCTTGAATTTTAATAATTTTTCTTTTATTTCCACAATTCATTAATTATTGAGTTTTTTATCTCTGTTTAATACCGCAATGATAATTTTAAACTGAACGAATGCCAAATTTAAACTTGATGATAATCCAACAAATCGTAATTTATAAAACTGAATATACTCGAACAATATGTCAATTAGATTTTATAACTGTTCATTTAGAACTGAATATTGAATTGGCAAAACTGCGCCATTATACATTGCCAAGACAACAGCGTGTTTACACGAATAAAAAAGAAACATTGACTTTTTCAAACATATTTTGTGTTAGAAGGCCTTAAATAATTAGTACAGTCCGCTAATTCGACATCCATATATACAATTTGTAGTACAACATGATATTCTGTGTAACTTGCTCGTGTGATTTGTTTTTTTTTTTTGACATAATCATACTTGAATAAATTGTAATTTTTTTTTCAAAATAATTTCTTTGATTTTATTTTAAAAAACTTTTAAAAAAATTTTTAAATCAATATGCAACAATTATTAGATTTCTTAGATTTTTAAATCTGATTTTATAATTTTTTTTTTCAACTTTTGACTTAAAAAAAAAAGTTTGTTTAAAGAAAAAAAAATCAAAACTAGATATCATTTTAGTAGAAGTGTCATGCCGGTCCTGAGCCAAGCTTCCAAATTTGTCCACCAGAGGCATTGGTGGCACTGCGATCGGTGGTTGTGGTTCGGACATTGGTGGCGCTGTGATCGGTGGTTGTGGTTCAGAACTTTGCTAAGTGAGTGGAGGGGCATGGGCGTGTGCTCTGAAAGGTTCTGATCTCGGCTAAGTTTGCAGGATGTTTTGGTGGGGGCGCTGCGATCGTATTGGCGCGATATTTAATTTGGAGGAGTCAATTGATAACCATTGCAGGTATTTTGTTGTGACGTAAGTGGTAACCTTGAACACGTCAGAACTAATTATTTCTGCAGTTAGTTTTATTGAAATGAACTAGAACTGAATTTTGCTGATTCGGTAAATTTGCGTTTATTGCAATAATATATCATATTACATAAATTTTGTCTATTAATCAAAATTCCAATACAGTTTATCGTTAAATATGATTTTTTTTTTGTTGTTAGAAAAATGCGACAAATTCTAGGAAATATTAAACATTTATATCAATGGTAAGCATTTTTTAAAACAAAATATTACACAATATCCGCTGTACAATCCAAAGCCACGTGCATTTTATAAAATTGATGATCAAGCAAATTCACACGTGCATTTTATAAAATTTCTGTAAATAGTTTTGTTGAAATTAACTAGAACTGAATTTTGCTCATTCGGTAAATTTGCGTTTATTGCAATGATATATCATATTACAAAAAAATTGCCTATTAATCAAAATTCATTTTTTTTAAGGAATCAAATTTGAATTCTTTTTTATTGCATTTTAAGGAATTTTGCTGATTCGGTGAATTTGCATTTATTGTAATCATATATCATAATAATAAGTTAATTATTCAAAATTCCAATACAGTTATCTGATCATATTATAATGTATTTGTTTGCATTTTTTTTTGTCGGCGTGTGCTTTGATATATAAAAATGGTTATTAATTATTATTAATAGTTATTTGAATATCGTTAACGATTTTTAGCTAAATGATAATGAGACAAAATGGTTGTGTGGTAGATAAAAATTAGAAGGGGATAATTGTATAATGGGATAATTGGATAATACACAAAGTTAAAAATAACATATCAAAATTACTTCAGTTTTGATATATTTTTCTCTTTTAAATTAAAAGAAATAAAATAAAAGAATAAAAGTAGAAAAATGGATGCCTATGATAGAGCGCAATTACTACTTATAAGTGATGGACATGGTAGCAGTAGTATGGAGATGACAAAGAAAATAGAACAGGCGATGAAAATGATTCGGACGGTAGAGGAAGCTGATCGATGGATACTGTTGTACCCGCACTATAAACATCATTTAAAAAACGATGGATTAAATTTCTCCATGTCTGTGGATCAGATAAAAAAATTTGAAAAGATGAATCCACAGTTATCAATTAATATGTATGGCTATAATATTGATAGAGGCTTGGAAATTTATCCAGTACACGGTAGCTCGAACCCTGCTGGTAGAAAAATTCATATTTTGGCCATAGAGAATGGGCCTAGTCACCACTTTTGATGGATAATGAATTTGGCAAAGTTGAGTGTATCGAGTTTGACGAGAAATGAACATAAAATTTTCATCTGCAATCGATGCCTCAACTATTTTCAATCGGAAATCAAACTCCAACAGCATTTAATAAATTGTGGTGAAAAAGAGGCAGTTCGGGTACGGATGCCAAAAGCTGATGAGCGTTTCATTGAATTCTCGAATTTTGTGAGAAAGGAACCCGTTCCATATATTGTATACGCAGATTTTGAGGCCTTGCTAGTACCACAACACCATGAAAATATGGAAATGGTGTTGTGGGGTGCTATGTGAATTGTATCCATGATCCAAACCAGCCATTCTACAAGGCGTATCGTGGTACTGATTTCGTTAAGTGGTTAACCCATCAAATGCATCAAGTTGCGTATATACTTGAAGAAAAACTCACCAACAACAAACCAATGATTCCGCTCACCATCGAACAAGAATTTTACTATATGTCAGCAGAGAAATGCCATATCTGTAATCGAGATTTTACACCTGAGCATTTCCGCGTGCGTGATCATTCGCATAGAACAGGATTATATAGAGGTCCGGCACACCAATCATGTAATTTGAACTATAAGGATTCAAAAGTTGTACCTGTTGTGATGCATAATGTAAGCGGATATGATTCACATTTTATTATTGAAACTCTGCTGATGGAATTCGATGATCAAGTTGATATGTTGCCCATCAACAAAGAAAAATATATCAGCTTCACAAACCACCTGTCGGATATACAGTTGAGATTTATTGATTCCTTCAGATTTTTGGCTGACAAGTTAGAAAATATAGCTTCTTATTTGAATAATAACAAAAAATCTATATTACATAAGGAAATAAGTTATAATAAAAACAGGGGTGTATTTATATATATATATATATATATATATATATATATATATATATATATATATATATATATATATAAATACTGCACACATTATAAGAGAATGACCATAAAATCGACAAATCCAATTTAAAACTTGTTAAGGCTGTACAAAATCCCTCAGAGCTGGATGCATACGAAAGCATATACATTCAGAAATTCAAAAGAAATATTATGAATCTAGACAATGGACCGGTACCAAATTCAGATTTAATCAAAATCTTACGATAAAATCAGGTGCCAATATGTCCATCTCTCTCTAAAGATGTCAAAATACAAAAACGTGTTCACTGCGCAAGGCATAACTCAGCACCAATCAGGTGCGGTCTTAGAATAGCATCTAAAGTCGGGAGAACATATATAAATAGCGTAAAACCAAGATAGTTTGTGAAACTGTCACCAAATTAGCAACAACCAACATATCCTGCGACAATATAAGAGTAATTTTAATAAGAATAAAATTAACAGGAATAAATGTGAATGAACGAAATTTTAACAAGAGCAATTTCAATATAATTTAAAATTTATTATATTTTAAATCTAGTATATTTTAATCTAGATATTTTTCTATTTATTTTTATTTTTGTCTGTTGATCTCGACTTTATATCTATTTCTAACTGTCAAAGAGTAAAGTACGACTAGCTAATTTATACTGATGATGACTACATTGTAGTCGAAATACGTATTTATAACTCAAAAAACTGATCTAGGTAAAGGGGGCGAATTTGAAATTTTATTTCAAAAACCTAGAGTTCTCACTAATTATCATTCGATAATATAATGTTTAAACTGGAATTGTTCACAAACATTGATGACTTGCTGTTTATCGAAAACGGAATCAGAGGTGGTGTAAGCCAATGTTCAAATCGCTATGCGAAGGCTAACAATAAATACATGACAGCGGGGTATGATAAGATCGGGAGGATCATTGTCTATTGTACAATGATGTGGTGAATTTGTATGGTCACACCATGTGCCATGTGCAGTATCTACCAACAGGCAATTTCAAGTGTGTGGAAACACAAACATTGAAAATATTTCTGATGATTCACCAGTCGGGTACATTTTAGAAATGGATCTGGAAATACCCCAACATCTTCATGATTATTTTAGTGATTTGCCACCATGTCCGGATTTGCATCATCGTATATACGCCATCAAACAACAGAAAATTGACTTATCACCCTTCGATAAGAAACGATATATTACTGCGAATTCTTACGAAACGAGATCGTGGGGTCATTATAGTATAAATCATTGATTCATTTATTTATTTATTTTATTTAATTTTTTTTTGGTGAGAGTGAAGGAACGCATTAATATGAATGTTACCGAAAGAAAAAATTATTTAGTATTGGTTTAGACAACATGGATGATTTTGGTAAACATAACAGTTTAAATGAATCTGTGGTTGCAGCTATTAAACAAAATTATATTTTACATACAATTAAAAACATATCATCGAAAGATTTTAAAATTATGGTTAATACAGCAATTAAATGTGGTAGACCAGAAACTTTAATGTACTTAATTGAAATGGGAGAAAAAATGGAATTAAATTTAATATTTTCTCCAGCATCAGACAAAGATATGGTAATTTGGAATTGGGTTCGGAAAATTATTCACTCTGGACAAACGGATGGAATTGTTGGTTTATCATTATTTGAACAGTCTTATTATAATGTTTTTCCATCGGGCAAATTTTCTGACTATGTTCAAGTCAAAGAAATTGTTGAAAATTATTTACTAGGAAAATGAAAAATAATGATATAATAACTTAATTTATTTAATATTTTAATTTTATATACATCATAATAAATAACATTATAAATCAATTATATAATAACTTAATGTATTAGGTAAGATAACAAAAATTTGTATGAATATTATAATAAATAACAGTAGTATATGATTCTTTTTTCTCTATCCTAATAAAATATTATTAACTGTAACATATGTGTGTTCACAAAAAAAAAAACTCAACCTTACATTTATGTGAGTAGACTTTTTTCATCAATACATGAATTGTGTGAAGAATCAAAGCCCAACCATTTAACTTTAACCTTTGAACCACGTTTAGCTAAAACTTTCTACTAAATACACATTTGGATCTTTAGCTTTCTGTAATTCTTCAGCATAAAAACCACCCAAGATATTTTCATTCTTGTAATCCTTAAGTAAATATGTTCTTTGATTAGTTAGTTTTACTTCACGAATTGTGAATATTTCTGGTGTCCAAGATGGATGAAATCCACGATCAAACACTGTTCTAAATTTACTTATTCTCACATGATCACCAATATCAAATTTTTGTTTTGGTCCCACCATCTTAATGTGATTGTATGAAGTATTTAAAATCAGTTTTTCGTTTCGTGTGTTAACTTGCACCGGTTTCATTTTAATTATGCGATGATATGAATTATTGTAGCGCGTAATTAAGTCAGGTAATACTTTTATGCATTTATGATTACCATAAGGACTGAAATGTTTATACATCATCGAATTCAGTGTGCGTATAAATCTTTCCACAATACAGGCTTTTTTATTCGAATACACAGAATAATGGTTTATGTTGTAAACTTTCATTAACATTTTAAATTTTTCATTATAAAGTTCAGTACAATTATCTGTGAAGGTTTTTCGATGTATGATCTTTTATAATCTGCTCCATAGCGGTAACAACATCGACAGCGTTTTTAGACTTTAGCGGAATCGCCTAGCTTTACTTGGAGAAACAATGAAATACAGCCAATTTATATTTAAAGTTGGTATTTTGTCTAGCGTACGGTATCATCTCTATCAAGTCAGCCTAATACAAATCATTTATTCCTTTTATGAGAACCCGCCTTCTTTTGAAATTGCGGCGAGCTAATTTATGTAACTCATTCACAACAATTTGTTTTTTATTCATTTAGTAATTTATATTGTAAACTTATAGTAACATTTGAAAACAGAGATTCTCCTAGTGAATACGCTTTATCTTTAGGTAGGCCAAACAGTAAACGATCCTGGGGTTTAATTGTAATAGATTGATTTCTATTCACAGTGACACCATTAATAAGGAACACACAGTACGATGGTGTAATGTTTAAATGATGTATTTTCGCTGATATCGGAAATTCGAAATTTTTTTATTTGCATCTATTATATACCAAGAGAGGTTAGTGGCTGCATCTTCATAAAATTGTGTAGGCAGCGCATTCCGTATTGATATATGAAAATATCCATTTAATTTTTTCAGAATATTGTTAAACAACTGAGTGCTAGCATCAGTTTTTTCATGTACAAGCGTAGATAGTGTATACAAATCGACAGCATCCGTTGAATATTCCGGACTTGCTACATTAGATATCCTTTTATTTTTTCCATCAAAATATGACTCAGATTCATTTGTTGATCAGCACTTTGTTTCAAGAGTTTGCAAGTTCACAGCATCATGTATGTCTATAGGATTTTGTACATTTATAATTCGCTTGTATTTTACATCGAAGTTATCATCTAATGATACATGATTAGTTTTTAAATGATAACTTTTGAGGAGAGAACGACCAAATTTATCTACACTGT
Organism: Nineta flava; assembly: GCA_963920215.1. NCBI lineage: Eukaryota > Metazoa > Arthropoda > Insecta > Neuroptera > Chrysopidae > Nineta > Nineta flava. The sequence continues at coordinate 30,313,908 of OY986046.1, read as the reverse complement.
CCATGATTTAGTTTGAATATTGAATGATGCATATGTCAATTTTATATTACTATATACCATCAGCTAAGGTTCAATATCACTTTAAAAGAGGTCTCTTATAAACAGGTTTGAAAAAACCTCATTATATAAGAGACCCCTTTTAAATAGATTTTTTTATAGAAAAACCTCTTATAAAGTGACCTGTTAATAAACTGACCTGTTTAAAAATTTTAACAGACCTGTTTGTAAACAGGTCTATTTAAAACTGGCCTGTTTACAAACTGGTTTTTAACAGACCTGTTTATTCAGTATATTATATTTTCTTCTCTTAGTTCTAATATGACAGAGTTTATCTCGTTCACATGACTATTATTTCCGGCTGCTTATGATGCATACAAAAGGCGTAATCTATCAACCAATTCATCAGCTTCATTCCAATATACATAATTTGTAGGTTTATTATTAACTGTAGATAACGTTAAACCATCGCCAGAAACGGATAAGTGTTTCTTTAGCATATTTTTATATTTCAAACTTCTAGAACCTTGAATTTGTCCGGCTGAGTCATAATTCCGCTTATGAGCATTAGTAGATTTTATAATTTCTATATATTTAATCAAATCTTCTTCTGTATAATTTCTGGGTGAATTTTTTACTAAAAGTTCAAATAAACCCACAGTTCCTTTATACCACTCATCGCCAACTTGTATATCGTTATGGTTAATGTGAACAGAAGTATTACCTATATACAATTTATCTTCATTATTATTATAGCGCAATCCATAATAATGATCGATGAGTTTACCATCTTTATTTGCAAATATATCATAAATGTATTTACCAGCAATTTCACCGTACATATCAGTGAAATATTGATGTACGCGGTGTACAATTTCTTCCGATTTTATCATATCCCTAAATACATCATCGGCAGTACGTGTACCTTCATCTACGTATTCAGCAGAATGACTTGGTAGAGTGATAGTATTTTTACCAACATGAAATAATTTTCTTTCCTTAATTGGCATGTGAGGTAATTGTTCTTCTTGGTTCATTCCTTTCTTAATTGATGTATACGGTAATTGCTCTTCATGCTTCAATTTTACCTCTTGTATTTCCACCAGTTTCTTCAACGGCTCAGTAATGGGCTTAAATGTCTTCACTAGGGTAAAAGTGGATACTTGATCACCTGCCTTGAGTGTGTTGTACTTTTTACGTATAGCATTACTCAATTCAACCAACTCTTTCTTTGACTTGAACATGTTATCTCATCAAAATACACAACTTAAATGACTATAATTGTTATAGACATATCCTAATAAAAGGGCTTCGAATAAATAAATAAAAATTTTTATGTTTAAATATATATAGTTTTATTGATTATCATATAAAATATTAAAACACAGTTTTATTGAAAAAAAATTTTAACAAATAATTTACATTGGATGTTGTAAAGTGATTATGGTGAAAGATACAAAGGACTTTCGAACTAACATTATTGTTATGAAATGGAATTCCACCTTCTAAAGTTTCAATATGTACTGCCTTTGTTGATTTTGGTGTTAGTTTTTCAATCCATAACTTTTTCTCATCGCGTTTGCAATATATAGTATTGTTGTTAACAATTATGTATGATAAAACCTTTGATATTTCTCCATAATCGGTGGATCCCTGATTTCAATGTAGACCATGATAATTTTTGGTTAACCAAAACACTAGTTTTTTATCGGAATCACTTAAGATGTTGAATGCAAATGGTGGTTTAAATATATAATGACCAAAATGATTACCATTTGTATCAACAAAACTGAGTTCCTTAACAATAAACTCATTGTTATCTTTAAATCGTTGTATGTCCACAATGTATGCCATCTTAAACCACTTTGTTTACAATGTTTGTGAGTGGGTTATATTTAAATAATCGATCATGAAAAACTAGACAATATGCACGTATTTTTACAGGAAAATGAGTAGTAGCCTCAAATTCAACACGAATATCCACTGCTGTTGATTTAAGTGATTCAGTGTGGTTTGAACAATCAATAACAAATAAAGGTGCATTCTCTATAAATTCATTTTTACCTAACAAAGGTTCAGCTATAGATCAATTATAGTAGGATTTCTGGAATCTACAATACATATCATATAGGATTGCTGTTTGTTTTTTCCGAAAATGAAGATTTAAATTTGCGTATGGATAAACTTCACCATTTAAATAGACTTTCATGTTCGTAATATCACAATCATCAAATTGTCTGGAATCTTTTAAAATATTCCTATCACGATCTACTTGGAAGCATACAACAACATAGTTAGGAAATTTGGAACTAGTCATGACACACCATACTTGTCTGTCAGTTTGTTGCATTTCTGGGATTGTTAAGCATTCCAATGATCTAAACCACAAATTTACATCAGTATTTTGATTTACTACCTTATATAGTTTTATACGCATGTCATCAGAAACTTTTACATATGGAACGCACCATTCTAATTTGTTAATAGTAATTTTAGGTTTAACTGTTGCGATTGATGGAGTAAAACAATTGATATCATCATTTGCACGAATAATAATAAGTTATTGTTTCATGTTTACCAGAGTTCTAGGATAATCTTCAAAGAAACCTATATATATTTTCAGTGGTATACGAACATTGAATAAACCACCGGTATCTTTATTGAATTCATCACCAAAACCAGCATTGAGTATCGCTTTACTCTGATTTTCATTTAATGTTAAGTAGTTTTTTATAGTGCTTACAATACCAACGTTGTTAGTATGATCAATTACTTGACCACCAATTTCATAACGAATTTCTTGGAACATAAATGATATAGCGTTCGATATGAATTGTGCTTTATTTTCAGGATCGTTAGCTACTTAACCTTCAATATTTAAAATACTTTCACATGGTAATGTATATAAATTTTGTGACTGAATGCAAATTCTTATCTCACCACTAGGCTCAAATTTTGTTGAATTATACGCTTGATGATTATGATATTCTAGTCCTGTAAGCGTATTATCATACTCAGGTACGTTGGTTACTTCTAAAATTTCTGTTATGTTTCTTTTTAATACAAGTAAATTTTACACGTATAACTGATTTTTTTAATTTAAGCCAACAACTAAATTTTAACTTACAACCTGTCGTTATTTATTTTTTAGTTTTAAACCAATTGACTGTAGAAATTTTCGATTACTGAGTGATAATCGGTTTCGATTGTTATGCTGTAATCGGTTTCGATTATTGTGCTTTATTCTATTGTTGTCTGATAGAACTTGTTTTATCTGACGGTTTGTTGAAACACTACCTCCAAAGTAACGTGTAAGGTAATTAAATACGAAACCCATTATACAGTTTTGAGATGCAGTCCAATAGTTATATTTTCACCTCTAAAGTTAACTAATTTACCTGATTGATCCACCAAAGAGAGCGTAATGTTGTTAATGGCTCGACAATTGATGGGTAAATAGATAACATTAGTGGGATGCACTATAATTTTATAGCCTGGGGGTAAATTTGGTGAGAAATGAAAAATTGTGTGATTGATTTCATTGTTAAGATATGAACCACTTATAATATTACAAATAACATATATTGTCTCTGCAGAGAGAATGTTAACACTTGATTCACCCACATGTATTTTATATGGACTAAGTTTTTGATTTTTGAAGCCCAACAATTCACCAATTGAATCCGATGGTTCGAAATTTATCATTTTTGTGCACTTTATTTCATATTTAAGGGTGTATGTGTTGGCATGCAAAAGAATAGTTACTTTTCCATCTAGAGAATTACTTAAATAACATGAAATGTCATCAATCTTATATGATCCAACAGGTATTTCAATTACCTTATTATCAGTATCATAATAAAATTTATTATTCGTAGTATCAACATTAGGAATAGCATTTTATATTTGTAAGTCTACTAGTCCCATCCCATAGTTTGAATTTTTATCTAAATCAATAGGTGGGAAATAGTCTATTGTTAAAAGATAACTATTACCTGTGAACGTTAACATGAAAGACATATTGATAAATGATAAGTTTGTAGCATGTGATGATTTATTTATCCAACAAAAATTTTTAACATAAATGTCCACATATTGTAGTATTGAATTTTTGTTCTTTATTAAAATTATACTAGATATCACATCCTTTAAAGTATTTAATTAACTCTTGCGGCGGCTGAAGGTTACCAAAGCTATCGAAATAGATAACATTCTTATTAAATTTTTTATACGCCGTCCAATGAGTTCCACTATTCATAGCTATATCATGATTGATAATTCCCGTCTCATATTTGTTTGGTGATTTGGGTAGGGTGTCACGAATAAAAACACCAAGAAAATACGGAATATTTAATTTTTTAGCATACTCACACAGTTCCATATCATAAAGTGCTCTGCGTGGTAGCGTTTCTATTAGTTTTTTATAGGTATAGCCCCATACCCCTGTTGTAAGGTTTTAAATACAAGCCTTTACCCATTGCTATAGCCTGCATTGTTTTATTGCGACAGCTTTAGCAATACTTGACGCCCCACCAGCTAAAGCTCCAAGAGCAGAGAGTCCAACAAATATGGGGATTAATGAAAGCACACCACCTGATTTTGGAACTGGTATTACACGTGTTGGTGCTTTAATACGTTGACCGCGTACTGCAGCTTTCGCAATCTTGACTGCGGCCTTTAAATCCACTGGTGGACATTCTTTTAATGAATTTCTAACTTTTTTTTTCATAACTGACGCTGTAAAGTTTATAGCTTTCTTTGTCTGCTTCTTCTTCTTCTTTTTAATCTTCAATCCAATACCAAGAGCAGTTTTTGTTTTCATAGCGCCTGTGACGAATAGAGCCGCTGTCCTATCACCAACTGTTGAATCGGAGGCCTTTGTACGTTTCCAAGCAGCTTCACCTAATTGTTTATCCGCCAGATGACGCTCCTTTAAATCTTTACTTTTTGAGTAAGCGATATCATGCACCATACAAGCCTGAACCAATGCGTTTTTTGGTTTATCACCACGTGCAAATCGTTCTTTGAGCTTAGTGCCTGGTCCACAATTTATTATAAGTTGGTATATGTAACTCAATAGGTAATTTATTTATAAGTGTATTAGCAATTCCTTTTCCTTGATGTGTCCTCGAACGAGACATACTTCTAAATGTTTCAAGCAATCATGTTCACGTCTATTTAAATGAGTTGTTTTTATATTTTAGTTTTAGTTGTCTGAAAAATGCGCTTTCATAAACAACAGCATTCACTCATTGTTAAAGATTTAATACCCAATAATACAGATAATCACTCCTATCATGGTCCCCTAATTTCAGATTCACTACGAGCAATAATATGTGGTCCTAGTGGCTGTGGGAAAACAAATCTTATACTAAACTTAATTTATCATGAAAATGGTTTACGATTTGAAAACATCTATGTCTAGAGTAAATCTCTTTATCAACAAAAATATCAATTACTTGAAGATACTTTAAAACTAGTGGATGGAATTGAATATTTTCCATTTAGTGATACTAGTGAAATTCTTGATCCGAATGAAGCACGTGAACAAAGTCTATTCATTTTCTATGATGTGAACTGCCATTCTCAAGAACGAATCAGAGAATTCTTTAGTATGGGCCGACATCGAAAAATTGATTGTTTTTACCTTTGTCAGAGCTATGCACGTGTTCCAAAGCATAACATAAGGGACAATACAAATTGTTTGGTGTTATTCAAATCTGATGATTAGAATTTAAAACACATCATCGATGACCATATAGGGGGCTCAGATATGAATTTTCAAAAATTTCGTGATTTATGCATTATGTCATTGTTGGACTTCTCCTAATGGATTTGTTGTAATAATGAAAAATTTTCCCCTTAATGATTGTCACTATCAAAATGGTTTTGATGAATACATTGAATTATAGAATGATAACTTATACATCTAATTAAAAAAAAAAGAAAAGATTAGTTTCCAACACACATTCTCTTCTCTAATAATCTGTTTAATCTTTTATAATATTATTTTATTTTGTATTTAGTATTATGTAAAAAAAACGTGATAAAATTTTTTTTAATGTTTTTATTATAAAAATACTTTATTACATATAACAGTGATTTCATTATCGTTTACAATATTTGAGAATTCTTTTAGTAATTTTTCGAAGTTTTAATCGAACATCTGATAAATACTGACATGAAGAAGAATCCATTTGTATATGTTGCATAAATAAGTCATAATAATTTTCTTCGGGTAAAATACCAGAATTATCCCATGGAACAAACCTGTTTACAAACAGGTCTGTTAAAAACCAGTTTTAAACAGGTCAGTTTATTAACAGGTCACTTTATAAGAGGTTTTTCTATAAAAAAGCCTCTTTAAAAGAGGTCTCTTAAAAAGAGGATTTTTAAAACCTCTTTATCTTTAAATATATATTGACTGTAATCGATTGTTTCTCCAAGTACAGTTGGGCTATTCCACTGAAGTCTAAAAACGCTGTCGATGTTGTTACCGCTATGGAGCAGATTATAAAATATCATACACCGAAAAACCTACAAACAGATAATGGTACTGAATTTTACAATGAAAAATTTAAAAGGTAGGCCAGTGCGCTTTGATGATTACGATTGTGATGATCGTGAGATTGGGGAGCGTGTGGTTTAGTGACTTGGAATGGACCTATTTTGATGGAAGTTATAAAGCACAAACATAGAGTTGTGCAGTGAGTGAAGAAAAAACATAGGTTAAAATAAACTATGTGAATGTGAAAACATGTGTGAACAAAAGGGGATTTTGTTAAATTAATTTTTTGAATAAATTAAACCATTTCTAATTTTAAATTGCTGAATTATTTACAATATATTCTGTGCTTTGTACGAAGACCCATACTATTATTTATAAATAATAACTGTGACGTAAAAGTAAGCATACCGTCCCGCTTAGACGTGGGTCTGAGTTTAGAGTCTAGTGGTGACATTATCTTTTTCACATTTTTTATTTATAAAATAAATTGATTACTTATAAATAGTGGACATCTCGTTGTTCGTAATAATCGTATTAGATTTGAATTGTATTTCGTATTGTAACATTATAAAGGTTCACAAAAACAATTATTAATTTTTTTTTTAAATTATTATACGATAGGTTTAGATAATAAAAGGGGAAATCGATAGACAGAGTAAGTTGAGCTGTTGTGGAAAAGTGTCTGTGGATTCTTAAATCAAAGAGTAGCGCACGCGAGATTAATATCTTGTAGACCAGATTTTTTAAATAAAAATTTATTTATTTAATTTAATTTAATTCACGACTTTCATAACAATCTCACAAATTTTATGTAACAACAATTAAAATATTAACAATAATAAATATTTTATTGAAACAAAATTATCCAACGATCCGAACGTATGTCAAAGATGGAGATAAGAAGTCTTGTTTGTCCTTTGAATAGTTTGGTTTATATATGGTATCAAACTACTGAATAATAATTAGAAATGTGTTATTTAAACCACCCTTCTGTATTACAATCTTAGTGAACTGTGACCTACGTGACCTTTGACCATCTAGGAGAGATAGTATAAAATTGACACTATGAGAAATTTTTTGGATATACAAATATTTAAAATAAACTTAAGTATTCTAATCTATATGAACTATGAACTTGATTTTAAAATATTAAATATATAACAAACATGTAACATTAAATACATTAAAAAAATAAATAATTAATAGAGAAAATGTAACTCAAGTGAGTGCACATACGACTCGGCGATTCTCCGAGTGGAGATTACGCGGCTTCAGAGACAACGGCGGTCACTACAGTACTTCCCCGATAATTAATGTTTAAAGTGATTAGATACAGTTAGATATAATTAACATTTAATGTAAATAAAATTAAACATAGAAAAGTAATGATAATAATAGTATGCATTCAATGGGTCGTTACTGGAGAAAATCCCGGAAACTTGATTCGAATTGGATCCACTGCCATTTATCAGTGTTTGAAATTGATTTTTATTGATTTGAACTATTTATAAAACATCGATTTGTGGCACCAATTGGGTTAAAATGAGGTAGGAGGCCATTTTATGGTAAGATGCAAACATCTTCCCATACCTAGCGACAGCCTTAAATAACCTTTTGTGGTACCTGTGTATATAGAATACACGGATGTATTTCATATTTTGAAGTTATAAGATGCAGAAATTATAAAGAAATAGTATTGAAAAACACGAATCGATATTTTTTCGGTTGGGAAAAGATGTTATATGTATCGAATGTAGCATGTTTAAATCATATCCAATTACGTGTGATTCTCGTTTGAAGAATGAAGAATATGAGTACATGATGGTATGTGTTCTTAGTTGGCTTCATAAATAAAGAGTTAAACATTGTTTTTATTTTTATGAAATAGTGTATATGTTGTCACGATACCTAATATTAAAGCTAACGAAATATTACCATGCCTATTATTTGAAAACTATCAAAGTGCTGCGATATTTTAAAACTATCAAATAAGTTATTAAACGTTATATTTTCATATCATGCATAAGTTATTACCAAACATAATAAATTTTACTGTTTTCGTTCTATTGAACTAGCAAACTGGTAAAATTTGGGCTTTAAATAATGACAATTTTATGTTAAATTTTAAAGTATTTAATTAAAATAGTATTTGATTTATTATAGAACGTACATGTTAACATGTCAAACATTTCATCATATTATTGTCAGTGTGTTATGTTGAGAGCAGTGTTGGTTGTATTCATTGTTAAACAAAATAATTAAAAATTCCCTAAAATTATATTACATATTTCTAACACTCTCCCTTAATGTAATTTGACATCTTCAATTTCTTCTACCATCCCCAAAATTTTCACCATTATTTTGTTTTGGACCCGCTAGACCCTTCGTTAACACATCAGCTGGCAGTTGATCACTAGGTATGTACTCCAGTTTAATATGTCCATCTTTTACGGCATCTCTAACAAAATGGCATCTTATATCTATGTGTTTTTAATGTTTGCGTGCTATATTATTCGATGATAGTTTCAGTGCGGACTGGTTGCCATTAAACAATAATATTTGACCCTTTGATCCCATTAATTCTGCCATCAAATTTTTCAGGTTTTTTGGGCTCTTTGGCGCCTTTTGGCGCCTTCACTTAGTGCCATATATTCGGCTTCTGTGCTGGAAAGAGCCACGGTTCCTTGTTTCTTGCTTTCCCATGCAACAGCTCCGCCAGCTAATTTGAAGACAAATCCACTATATGATCGACGATCCACTTTATTATTTCCCCAATCAGAATCTATTTAACTAGTCAAATTTTCTACATTTTTTCGGTAAATTAATCACAAATTTAAGTACCTTTAAATACCTTAGTACGTGTTTGGCAGCTTTCCAATGTGTTTCATTGTAACATGTATTGAACTGACTAAGCATACTTGCCGAATGTGCTATGTCGGCCCTAGTGGTTGTTGATAAATACATAAGACATCCAATTAGAGCTTGAAAAGAAATATGTGTTTCATCATTTTCACCAATTTTTTCCCCCTTTCCAATATAATTCCTGTTTCTAGAGGAATTGGAGCCGACTTACAATCAGTCATATTAAATCGCTCCAATACATTTTTGATGTAATATCCCTGATTCAAATATATCACAACCTTTGCTCTTTCAACTTGAATGCCAAGTACGTGCTTCACAGGACCTAAATCTTTTATCTTGAATATGTTCATCAAACTTCTTTTATCCTTTTGTTTTTCTTCAGGATCATTAGTAAATACCAAAAAATCGTCCACATATAATGCGATGATGCAAATTTTATCCTTTTCTGTACCATAATAAACATATGGTTCACAATCGGATCTTGTAAAATTTTATGAAATTAAGTTTTCGTTTATTTTTTCATACCACGCTCGTGACGATTGTTTCATTCCGTATATTGCTCGTTTTAAAATACATACTTTTCTTCTTGTCCTTTCACCATATAATTTTTCGACTATTCCATATAGACCTCTTCTTTAAGTGTACCGTTAAAAAGCTGTCGAAACATCCATGTGATCCACTTCTAAATTAAGTTGAACTGCTAATGCAAACAATATTCTAATAGTTGAATTTGCAACAACGGATGAGAAAGTTTCATCAAAATCTATCCCATGTATTATATTAAAGCCCCTAGCGACCAATCGGGCTTTATATTTATTAATGTTATCGTTAACATTTTTCTTGATCTTGAATACCCACTTGGACTTAATAGCAGTTTTACCTTCGGGCAGGTCCACCAGAGTCCAAGCAACATTTTCTTTAATTGACAGATATTCGCTATCCTTTGCTTTCTCCCACAATTCTTTATTTCTACAAAACATAGCTTCGTTTACAGATTCTGGTACCTTCTCTTCACATGTAACATTGTAAACGTGGTAATCTTCAAACTTCTTCTTTTTTCTTTCCCTTGATGGGTATATTTTTTCTTCATCGATATTTGTTCATTCTTCTGTTTCTTCTATATTTTCTGCATCAATATTTGATTCATCTATATTTGTATGTTTTTCAAAATATTCTACTTCTATAAAATAAATACCTTCATTTTTGTTCATTTCTATTCCGTTATCAAATTGATTTTCCATAAAAATCACATCTCTTGAAATAGTAATCTTGAAAGTTTTTGGATCCATTAACCTATACGCTTTTGAATCTGAACAATATCCTACAAAAATCAGTTCCTTACTTTTGTAATCTAATTTCTTTCTTAGCTCTTTTGGAATATGCGCATAGGCTTTACAACCAAAAACTCGAAGATGGTTTAAATTTGGTTTTATTCCTAACCACGCCTATTCAGTTGTCAAATTCTTTAATATTTTTGTAGGAGAATGATTTTTTAAATAAATTGCCGTATTGCCAGCCTAGGCCCAATATCTACTCTTTAAAATTATATTTCAAATTTTGCCCTTATTCCTAGAACATTTGTTTGTATTTTATAAATACGTATTTCGACTACAAAGTAGTCATCATCAGTATAAATTAGCTAATCGTAACTATCTCTGGGATATGGATTCAGAGATAGTTACGATTAGCTAATTCATAATGATGATGACTTCATTGTAGTCGAAATACGTATTTATAAAATACAAACAAATGTTCTAGGAATAGTGGCAAAATTTGAAATATAATTTCAAAAAACCTAGAGTTCTCTTTGATTATTGTAATAATCATTACCTACTATTTACCCAAATTGGCATTATCTAGTAAAGAACGGGTTTTTTCGATAATTGTTATATTTGCTCTCAGCTAGCACTTTTTTGATGTTTCACTCCTTTCTGACTTAGAAAATTCTTTAAGTCTTCATTGACATATTCTGTACCATTATCCGTACGAATGCATTTCAATGAATTTCCAGTTTCACTTTCTACCATGGTAGCCCATTCTTTAAATTTAGACAAAACTTCTGTCTTATTTTTTAAGAAATATTCAAATGTTTTACGTTAATGATCATCAGTTATAGTGAGCATATATTTTTTCCCACTGAAGGAACATTTACTCATTGGTCCACAAAGATCAGAGTGCACGATTGATAAAGGCTCTGCAGCTCTGGTACCTTACGACTTAGGAATAGGTGTCCTAGTTTATTTAGCTTTTAAACATATAACACAAGGTTCACGTTACCTGTATAATTTATTCCATCAGCCATTTTTTCTTTTAAAATTTTCATAGCTTGTCTATTCAGATGTCCAAGACGACGGTGCCATAAATCTTGATTTTTAGCTTCTATTTTTACTGATTGACTTTCTGTCGCCATCGCTCTTTTTAACATTGTATTTCCCAGTTGAACATTTTCTTTCATAGAATTTGTTATATTAAGATAATAAAGTCCATCTCTCTGCCTTGTCTGAGCTTTAGATTTCTCCAGAATACGGCATTTTGTTTTATCATAAATCTTACGACCAGTTGCATCCAGTTCAGCCTCAGTGCATCGAGAGATAACCTCTTTGTTGCACTCTGAAGCAGTACCTTCCCGAGCTCTTGCCGCGGTACTTTTTCCCAGTGATCACGGTGCTTAGCATTTGACCACTCGTTGATCACTTGTTTACATGCAGTCTTTGGAATTCCTAAAATAGGCTCTGGGTCTATGATTGGCATTTCGACTCCCTTCTTTGCTAAGGCATCCGCTTTTTCGTTTCCTTCGAAACCACTATGACCCGGCACCCAGATCAATTTCACATTGTTCCGTTTTGCCAGTTTCAGAAGTTCCTCCAGACAATCCTTGACTACCCTTGAGGTGACCTCAGTTCCAGGCAAGGCTTTTAAAGCAGCTTGACTGTCCGAAAGATACATACTTTCTGGTTTATATAGCCTCTACGTAGGTTCTCACGGACGCAAGCCAGTATGGCGTAGACTTCTTCTTCTCAAGTTGAGGCTTATGTTTGCTTTCGGTCTCTCACCGTAGATTCCCGCCCTGGTCCCTTCTTCAGTTTTGGATCCGTCTGTGTACCAGACGATTCCTTTCCTGAGGTAGGGTGGTTCTCCTTCCGACCACATGGCCCTATCACATACTACGGTGAAAGGTTTTGAGAAGGAATATGTCTTGGGAAGTATATCTGTGTCCATTTCAAAAACGGGGTCTGATGTTCCCACGATACTTGCATGTCCAACCTGATTTTTATTAATCCAGTTGTACATCGATTAATAAAGAGATTAATTCAAACCATGCAGATAATGAGAATGATTCTTAGGATATCAACTTCGAACCAACTTTAAATATTCCCACTATTTCTTTAATACTTCTAATACGAATAATATTAACAATACTAATGATGATGATGATGATGATGATGATGTTGATGATGTTGATGATGATGATGATGATGATGATTGAGTTTGAGTCAAAAGTTAGCTCAATGGAAATGTGAGTTTAACATTACTCAAACTGCAGGCGCCTTACTCAATATTCTTCGGAATGTAGAGTCGATAGAAGACTTAAAAAATCTTCCAAAAGATTGCCGTACATTATTAAATACTCCTAAAAATACCACTATTCGTACTGTTGCACCAGGAGAATATTTTCATTATGGTCTGAAAAAAGGATTAATTGATCAACTGAAAGCTATCGATTTGGGCCAGTTTAAAGAAACTTTTCAAATCAACGTGCATATTGATGGTTTGACAATTTCAAAGAGTTCGAAGAGTCAATTACCCAAAAGTTGCTGCATCTTTTGCTGTTGGAATATATCATGGACTCAGCAAACCAAATGATTGTAATGATTATTAATATAAATTTAAATGTATAATTTAAATTTATAATTGGCACCATTGGCACTAAATACTCTCCATCTGTCAACACTGGTTGAGAGTACCGTTGGTTGTGTTTATCGTTAAACAAAATAAAATAAAAATTCCCTAAAATTATGTTACATATTTCCAACACAAATAATATGCACAGCAAACAAAAATGCTATTTAAAAGACGGTTAATACACATGCAAAAATGATTTTAAATCAGCAAATTTATAATTATGTCAATATAATTATCATATAAATACCGTTAAAATATATAATCTAAAAAATCCAGGTTCCATTGAAAAAGACACCTTCATACGGTGGTGTACTATTCTGGAATGACGATAATGTGATATTCAAGACTATTCAGATGATAATCCTGTTTCCGTACAAATTCAAATTGTGCATTGTTGCGTTATTTCTTCCAATTTAAACCTTCATAATATTTATAATAATATTTGTACTCTCACATTTTTTTTATGAGTAAATTTAATTTTTAAATAAATTAAATCAATCAATTGATTTCAATCAACGGAAATAAAATCATTGATAACGAAGAATTTTCGATAATATGTTTAAGAATCATCAAGACTCTCTCTATACACTCTGTATATAATAATTATTTTTATAGAATCTGACAAATTTTTGTTTTTATACTTGTATCTAAAATTGGGTTCGGTGAAATTGACTCAAACTTTGGAAAAAACTAGCTTAGAAGGTACCGATCAAAATTTGTCATAGCCTTCAAACTTCTAGTTTATAACCTACGCAGGTCAAGCAAGGTCAACAAATATTATTTACGTCCATAATAAAAATGATACCAGACAATGATATTTGATGTCTATTTGAGCTATCAAATCTGAATCTCATCTCAGATTTGCTCCATCGGGTCACAATTTGGAATTTTCATGGAAATATCATTGCTTGATCTCAATTTTAAACCTTTATTTTGTGTCAAGGGTAGTGATTCTGTAACTGAAACCTGGTGAAAATACTATATGTGAGCACTTCTCTCGATTCCGTAACATTCACCATAGTGAAAATGTGAACCATCTCACGTAAGTTTGTTAGACAAGGAATTTCATAACGTATAAGTGAATTCCAAGAGAGAAAGGAAAGAAGTAGAGAGAGAGAGAAATAATCGATGGCTTAAAACAACGAATGGTAATGTCCATGAAGAATACACAAATATTCTTCATGGTAATGTCGAAGAATGTATATATGTATTCTTTGGTTATCTATCTATCTCGTTCAAAGTCGGGGTCATGAAATTTAAAATTATTTGCTTTTGTTTATCAGTCACATTTATGTAGAAAAAGTGAAATATTGAAAAATTAAACAATAAAAGCAAAGCTGTTTATTTTTACACGAATGCCAAGGTCAAACACATAGACGTCAAACACTACTATATTCATAGAGATAACTACTATATATTATCTATGATCCAAATCGTCTCACCCAGTAATTTCGTATTTTCACTACAACCTTACAGAATCAGGCGAGTAAACTCACGTGAGATGAAAATGCGAGAAGTGAGCAATCTCACTAAAAATACAGAATCGGGTACAAGGTCAACCTATCTGTTAACTTTGTTTGCATGTGGAGACTACACAAGGAGATCGAACTCAAACGGGAGAATTGACAAAATATGGCAACGTAATAGTAGAAGTTATATTTACTTTTTGTGCCACTAGCGTCGCTCGTTGTCAATCCGTACCAAAATATAATACTGTAATAAATTTTATAATAATTTAGAACTTTTTTTTTGAGTTTTGATCATTTCTCTTTTCAATTGATTTTTCTATTAAAAATTTAATTAAAAAATGGAGCCTCATCGTACTGTTCATTCTGTACTGTTTCTCATTTGAATTTGTTGACAGATTAATTTAAATCTATTTAATTTAATTTCATTCAATTTAATTAAGTAAATATTTTGGAATATTTATACTCACTTTTTTTATTGATCCGTTGCTTATTGCCACCAGCACTACCACTTTTACAATTGTTTACTGCACTCACTCTTCCCAGGAAAAAACAGGATTTTTTTAAGTACCAAAGGTGAGTATAAATTTTCCAAAATATTTACTTAATTAAATTGTATGTAATTATATTAAATAGAGCTCAAGAAAACGTCAGCAATGGGTCATTAATCTGTCAACAAATTTAAATGAGAAACAGTACAGAATGAACAGTACGATGAGGCTTCATTTTTTAAGTAAAATTTTCAATAGAAAAATCAATTGAAAAGAGAAATGAGCAAAACTTTTAAAAAAAGTTCTAAATTATTATAAAATTTATTACAGTATTGTTATCTTATTATTATCTTGTTATCTTATTATTGATAAATAAAAGTTTAATTTAATATCCGATTCAATAATTTATTTGCAATTTTGCAATTCCAACTTTACAGGTTACTATTTAATTATTAGATGTTTTATAATTATTTTGTTTTTTATTCTTATGCAATTAATTTGCGAATTTTTAACAATCACTTCAACTTCAACTAATGCCTTATTGAAAAATTGAAATTACTTATCATTTATTAAAAAACGTATTTTATTGAAAAAATACTTTGGGTGCAAATAATTTTTATGATACTACATAAATGCGTCATGTTTTTCAATTCAAAATCGCGCCTTCTACTTTCTCCACTATTTCCGGTGTAGAAGGAACACTATACTGACATCTTTTTTTTGTCAATTATTTGTTTACATGGAGTTCGATCTCCTTGTGTAGTCTCCATGGTCACATCGATGAAAACTTTTGATCGGCACATTCTTAATTAACTTTTCCCAAAGTTTCAGTAATTTTTTTTATCAAGTGCATTTTATCCTCATTGGAAATAGGAGAAGAAAAACAAAAAGAATGACTTCATAGTGTTGGACAATGTGACTTATCATAGTTAATTGGTATTATTGAGACTAATATACAAACAAATAGGTACATATTCACAAAAGTAAGTTCGATCGTCATAAAGTTTAAAGTAGGATTACAGTTCTCGAGTTAGGAAACTTTAATCAGTCGTATGAAGTTGAAACAAGTAGAAATTCTGAGAACAATTGAGTAAAACAATAAATACACTCTGTTTGATAAAAAAGTTCAATTAGAGTTTATGGAATACATTATAGTTTCCTTCATGGAGCTCAACGGTTAATTACGTGAAAGTATGTATTCAACTGAGTTAATCGGCTTAACTTGGTCAGATCTATGGTTTTTGGCCCTTATAAACTTTTTATTCATTCCGAATTGATCAAGTTTTACATTTTTGGCCTTGAATTACATCGAATTTTATATTGCTGTCGAGTTGGTCAGATCATATCTAATTTTACTTGACTTCAAATTGACTCGTTACGTTTTTTAAAATAATAATTTTCTAAAATTTTTCAATCATCACTGACTCATGAATTAATACTAAAGGGGAACTCATTCTTTCGAGTATTAAAGATTATAAATTAAATTGTATTGTACTTTAATTTTTAACAGTGGTTTCTTTTAACCAGGATTCATTTTATACGTTAAAATAGTAATGAAGTATGGCAGGTATAGTCGTGAATTGTATTGTATTTGTATTGACGAGTGCTGCCACCAAACAATAGTATGGCTAACTAATAATAATGTATGTCAGTTGGATATGAGAATACAACAAGTCTCTTAAAAAAAAAAAAAAAAAAATTTTTAAACTTTTTTGTGCAAAATGTCAAAAAAGTGTTGGAGTTTCTCAAATTGACGAAGTTGATCACAATAATTTAATATAAAATCATGTGTGATAGTGTTTAATTTTCTTTGTGTGTAAAGTTTTATCTGTGAATGGTACAGTGATATCTGTGAATATGGTCGCTAATGACTCAATTGTTGAAGCGACCTTAAATAACAAAAAAAAAAAAAAAAAACAAGTCTCTTACTCATTGCACGTTCGTCATACAAGTACTATCGTGTAGAATTAAATAATAATATAGTTATGTAGTTAAATAAATAATAAATTAAACAAGGAGTATTCATTTTTACATGATCTATTTTAAGATGGTAGCAGAGCATGGTTTGAATAAAATTTGAAAATTTATAATCAAAAATAAAAAAAGGAAAGTTATAGTGCTTGAAAGTTTATACGAAAAACAAAAAAAACACGTGGCAAAAAAAGTGGCGTTCATGAAAGTCGACGATATCACAATACCAATCTTCGATGGGTCGGATTACTCAAACGGGAGAAAAAGAATTATGTTATTTTTGGAATATAAAGATTGTAAAGTCGTTACAATAAGAGATAGAGAAAACACTCATGATGAATATGAATGGAACAATACTAATTTGAAAGCTAAAAATTGCATATACAGCGCAATTCCGAATAAACAATTGGAGTATTAGTGACGAACACACAGCTTACCAAATAATTCAAAAGTTCGACCAAATGTATTTGAAACAGTCAACAGTGTTACAAATTGTACTAAGAAGTAACCTTGAAAATATTAAATTACAAAGTTACTCGGATGTGACATTATTTTTTGATTAATTTGAAAAGGCAGTAAATGATTTAAAAGCAGCTGGAGCAAAAATTGAAGAACATGAAAAGTTAAGATAAAAATGCATGCTAAATAAAATTAAAAACAACTGAAAATAATAATCATAATCAGAAAATCCAAGCAGAAAATAAATCAAGTGCTTTCATATCACAAATGAAGGAAAAATGTTTTCTTTGTGGTAAATTTGGATACATAAAAAAAGATTGTTACTACTATAAACAACAAGAACGAGGCAAATTCAGAGGAGGATACAGAGCTCAAGGAAGCTATCGAAGAAGTCCAAGGGGTCACATAAATTTTAGTTATTTAAATATATTATGTAAAAATGAACTGTAAGTTGGTTTACCAAAAGATATAGAATCTGAATATATGAAATGTGCAACATGTATACAAAGTAAAATGCATAAGTTGCCATTTCAAAATAATAGAAAACAGGCAAAAGAAATTTTAGAAATAGTAAACACAGACTTAAACGGACCACACAACAATAGGTTATGGTGGAGGTTATATTTTCTATCATTTATAGACGATTATAGTAAATTAGCAAAAGTCTATTGTATCAAATCCAAGTCGGACGTATTTGATCGTTTTGTTGAATATATAAACCTAGTAGAAAATCTGTCAAATAAAAAAATTAAAGTATTAAGATGTGATAATGGAAAGGAATATTTAAATTCGAATATTTATTAATTTTGTAGAGAGAAAGGAATACATGATACCTTGCCCACCATATGTTCATGAGTTAAATGGTACCGCAGAACGATTAATAGGTCTATTATGGATATGTCGAGATGTTTATTATCTGAAGCAAAAGTTAGTAAAATATATTGGCCAGAAATAGTAAAAAGGGTAACTTATTTAAAAAATAGGTAATTAACAAATACAATTGAAAAGAAAACTCCTTATGAGATATTTTTTAAAGTTAGGCCAGATGTTAAATATTTAAAATTTTATGGAAGTAAAATATTTGTTAAAATCCCTGAACAGTTAAGAAAAACTAAATGGGACAATGAAGCAAAATTATGAATATTATTAGGTTATTCAGAAGTTGGATGTAGAGTATTATTAAAAAATATAATAATAGAAGCCAGACATGTAGATATAGCAGAAGGAAATGTAAAATGTATAGGATTTAAGGACAATAGTCAAAATGTAATAGATGATACTGGTGAAAAAGAATCAGAAGAATCTTATCAAAGCGCTAAATCTTAATCAGAAAATGATTCTGATAAAAGTGATAATGAGCAGGATAATTTACACGATTTAAAAAGGTCTTCTAGAGTTAGAAAACAAAATAACCGTATCTATATCGAAAATTTTGTAACACAATTTGTTTATGTAAATTATTGCTATGCTTCAACACCTAATACTTTTGAAGAAGCAATAAACAGTAGCGAATCAAAAGAATGGAAAATGGCGATGGATAAAGAAATTGACAGTTTAAATAAAAATGTTACATGGAAATTAGTTAATAAACCAATAGATAAAAATATTATTGATGTAAAATGGATTTATAAAAAGAAAAATAATAACGAATACAAAACTAGGTTAGTAGCTAGGGGATTTCGACAAGTAGAAATTATTGATAATATTTATTCGCCAGTAGCAAAAATTCAAACTTTAAAATTGTTATTAACTTTTTGTTGTCGGTTACAGTAATTATGATAATTGTTTATATGAAAAGAAAGATCATAATGAATTAATTTATATTTTAATTTTCGTTGATGATTTGTTAATAAGTTGCAGAATTCAAAAGAATATTGACAATATAAAATTAACTAAACGTTTCAAAATGAAAGACGTAAATAAAGTAAAAACTTATATAGGAATAGATATTGATCATAATCATCTCTAACTAAATGAAAATTTGTAAAATTTAGAGAAATGCTAAACGTCAGTATACTTGTATTTGATGTTTATTTTACATTTGTATTGACGAGTGCTGCCACCTAATAATAGTATGGATAACAAATAATAATGTAAGTTGGATATGAGAATGCAACAAGTTTCTTACTCATTGCACGTTCGTCATACAAGTACTATCGTATAGAATTAAATAATAATATAGTTATGTAATTAAATAAAGAATAAATTAAACAAGGAGTATTCATTTTTACATTATCTATTTTAACAGTTTTAGCGTGTAAATAATTTTTCATGTAATTTAGTAGTCACACCGAACATAACTTTATTACGCGTACATTACTTGGAACACTATTTTACGTTAATAATATCGACGTTAATAAATTGAAAAATGAATAATAAATAAACGAAAACGGGATAATTTCGTAGAATATTATTTATTGGAACCCGTGTTTATATATAATTACATAAATTGTATATAATAAATATAAATAATGAAAATCTATAAAGTATAAGATTAAAATAAAAAATATTCACTCCCATAAATAAATAGTATACTTATTTTAAATTATAAAATATAATAAATGGTTATAGTGCCCATTTGCTATCAAGTTGACATGATATGTATAATATTTAGTTGTTTATGTATAAAGCCTTTCATCATTTTGAAAGCAATGGGCCAAATATGATATGTTTTGTATAAGTCTCATTGTATATAATTTTCACATTGAATAATATATTATACACTCATTTCAAATTACAAGTATTCATTCGTTTAGCTTAATATCGTTAGGCACGATAAGATAATCACCATTAATATATATAGATGATGGTCGATCATCGTTTATCGGATAAATAGATACCTGGTCAGAATACAGGGGTACAATTCATGTTCCTCTTAATAAATATAAATACTATAAAATTGTTGGAAATTGGTTAAATAATTTGATTCTTTTCATAAGAACGGTTACAGAAAGACCACTTTCTTGGCTAGTGCATTACTTGATTGCCTGGTATTTGGACGTGTTTGTTTTTATTTCTAAACATTAAATTATGTTTTCATAACAGATATAAAAATATTTAAGATACTCTTTTGAACTAAAATATTTGTTATAAATATTAATTTTATTATTTGTAATATAAGTGTACACTTTTTGTTATTTGAAATGTTCCCCTCTTTTTCTAACCGAGTACAGTTTTGTAAATTAAAAATATATAATTTTATATCAAACAAATCATAATTTACTGTTTATTTTTTAATAGAAAAATATATTAAATCGGTATATCAAATTTGTAAATTGTATTACGCCTTGTCAAATGACTTAGATATAAATCGGGATGATCTCTATTTCTACTTCTTAAATAGTGTAATTTATTAAACAAATCGTTTGAAGTTTTGTTTATTTATAATTAATAAATATAAAAAAGTGCAGTTGTTTTTCTTTTATATAATGAATGCCTTCTTTTTATCTGCATTATTTTTAAATTAAGTTTTAATAATAACAATAAATATTTTAGTAGCCGAATAACTTATTAACTGACTGATATACTTTTTTCCATAGAAGGAAGTCACTAATCGAAAAAGTGACTACATGCATAGGACTTCCGTTAATTTTCCGTAAAGTTTATACCAAAAACTTACATTACAAAAAACTTGCATCATTTCAGAGATTTATTTTTAATAAAAAAGTAAAGATTGATAAAAGTTCATAACGAAAAGGAACTTGACTAAGATTTTTGTTAATACAATAAACTTGTTTTAACAAGAATTCTACTTTAGTAGGAATTTGGAGTGTCAATATCCTAACCGAGGCACGATATCACAAGCCTCTGATAAAAAAATCAAATGCAATTATTTATTCTATTCCTGTTATTCGTCTATATCTATATTGTACGTAAAACATATATATGTACAAACTTATAACATATTCAAAATTTACTGTCCAATTAGTTTTAATATCAGTATGTAATAAAAAAAAGTTATGAAATTCATCCCATTCATATTTAAATCATGTAATAAATTAATTAGTTACCCATCAGATCATTGTCTTGTTAAAAAGTGTTTATGAAAATAATATTTTATTTATTAACGTGCAACATTTTTTTTCTCATTTATCTTTTCATTTTTTAATAAGTTACTTTATATAATTAGCAGGTAAATACAAGTAATATGTTGGTATTGTTTGGACATGAGGATTTTTTTCTGGCTGAGCAAAATAAATAAGTACCCGTTGTAAAATAGTTCAATCTAGAAATCCCGTATTTACAAGTTTTTCTAAAAAGAATTTTACATCACCAAGCTCAGAATCTTTGATACCCAAAGATTTTAACATTCCTAAATCACCATTTTCAACAGCCATAAAAACAGATCGTAGATGTTCCAAATCTGAACGCATTAAATGTAAAGCAGCTCCAAAATCTTCAATTGTTTGTGATTCTAAAAAAAATGATTAAAATATTTTTATTATTTAAATAGATACTTTTTAAATAAAATTTAAGTAACTTAATTCGAAATGTTTTGTATAAAATTGTCTGCATAAGGATGGCTGAAATTTCCATACTTTGTAAGTTTCAATACAATTTCAATTAAGCTGGGATATAATTCTTACACATTATGAAAATGAAATGAATTATTATGAATTATTTATCAGTAAACTGATTATAAGAAAATGATTAGACCAAGGGTCGAGAATAGCGCATTTCTAAAATAGTTACATTTTTTAGAAACTGTTTAGGTTCTCAAATAGAAACAAAAATTTATTAAACAGATTCTGATAAAGTTAATTCCTTAACCAAATAAGTTCTTTTTAATTGTAGTCAAAAGCATGAAGAATAGATATATTAGGAGATCGAACGTAATGTTAAATAAACGGCCACGAATTGGTGTAACTATCTTTTATCGGTAGGGGTCACTGGTGTCAGTGCCGTACGGAATTTAAATGTTTAAATGTAGGCGCCAAGAAATCTCTTTCACATTCAGTTTATATGAAATTATAGTTTTATATATAATAAAAAATTGTTTTCGATTATCAAGTAATAATTAAATAAATATTAATAATAGAGAATTCTTAATAATCTGCATTAAATAAAAAGATGAAGAATCATAGTGATAATTTTGCAATTAATAATAATAATATACAATATATGTTTACAATAACTGACATATATAAGAATATTAGATAAAGAAAGAAGATGACAAAACCGGTAATTACAGACTATATTCCTTTCGTAAATGCAGACATGCATTCCTAACCTTAAACAACGTTTCACTCATAGACATATAACAGTATATCTATGCTTTCCCTGTAGAACATCGTCCCATTTTTTCACATTTATAAAATTAAACAATTTTTATACTTACAATTTTTATTTGTAAGATGTGATAACCGTTGATTTTAATATGTAATAATAATAATAATTCCGTACGGGCAGATTCGCACTGCCGCTAGTGGCGAAAATAATAACTATGATCTCTACATGTTTTTGAGGACGAAAAAACAGACGAATTGCCTATGTTGTTCAATCTCCTATTTATCTATTCTTCATGGTAAAAAGCATGGAGTATAGAAATCTAAAGGAGAACCATCTTATATGTGGACAAGTTGAAAAATTGTCCAGCTGTAAGCAGCAAATTACAACTCAAAAAATTATCAAAATAGCGCTAGCGTAGCAAGAGGGTATGATAAGAAGTCTAAATAAATTTTCATATCAGTATTTAATTTAATTAAATATTCAATGACAATGAAATTTGTCGGAGTATACACTAAGTCTTCTACAGTTTGTCATACGTAACCGAAAGAAATTTGGACAAACATCGTTATGTTGACGCGAAAGTATACACAAATAAACAAATATTAAATAAATAAATCACTTGTACACAAGTAATACTGTCTAAATAAATAAAAAATTAGAATAATATGAAAAAGTTGGCATCACGTCACAATCGTCTTTGGTGTAGCGGAAGCATACTGGACTAGTTATCCAGAGGCCCAAGATTCGATTCCTGGTTGACGAGTTAATTTTCTCATATCAGTATTTAATTTAATTAAATATTCAATGACAATGAAATTTGTCGGAGTATACGCTAAAGTCTTCTACAGTTTGTCATACGTAACCGAAAGGAATTTGGACAAACATCGTTATGTTGACGCGAAAGTATACACAAATAAACAAATATTATATAATACCGAGATGAATCCACCTATTAATTTTTTTTGTCATATTATCTTCTAGTCATCGGTAAAATTGAAAAAATGGAATATGGCTTTGGGCTCTACAATGAAAACAACTGATTATATTTGTCATTTACATTTCAAAGAGGAGGATATAAAAATGTACGAAAGGTTCAACATTAAAGGAGAGATCACAATTCTTCCGACAGGCAAAAAAACATTACGAGATGAAGCCCTGCCAACGATCGAGCATCAATTTATCCCTATACCAATACATGAACTCCAAACAAGTGTCATGAATAAATCGCAAACGCCAAATTCAAATCATAATATATCTGAAGCAAAACAGGATCATCAAGTAACAAACCATCAAGATGAATTAAAACAACAAGAATCTTTAGTTGATCAGGGAGTTCCTGATGATTTAATACATGTGATTGTACAAACTGAACAGGATTTTGAAGTACCACAGTTGAATGAAGAGACTCACAATGATATACTGAACGATAAAGAACCTGAAATACCTTCTCAGTCAGCAGAAAATTTTTTGGATAATCTAAAATCTTCAATGCTACCGCAAGGTTGGACGTATTTCGAAAAACCCAAAGGACTAGAATTTGTGCGGATGAATTCAACAACTATGCAAATCGTAAACCGTCTACGAGTAAACAAGGACTTCTCTGTTACTGTAAGTACTGAAAAATGTAAATGTATTTGTCTTTCTTTTTTTATAACAATAATTAATTGCAAAAACATTGTAGGTTATTTTTTCTACTAATGAAGAATTCACTGTAAATGACAATATTTGTTCATTCAATAGTATCCACGACTATTTGACATCAGTTGAAAGATGGCCATTATGCGTTGGTACTCAAATTGACAAGAAAAAGTAATTTTGATTTTTAGATTAACAAATTAATAAACTGCTACGACAAGTAAGATTACAATGAACTTTTTTAATTATTACATTAAATTTAAGGTATTCACGAACTTGTAAGGGTGTAATTGTTGGTGATGATTCTTATAAGAGAAATCAAGTGAATCTAAGATGTAAATCGTGCAGAATTGTACGGCATCGATTGCAGAGTTGTAACTCGACTTCAACTATTTTAGACACTACAATTTCTCAAAAACGACGTGCTTCTAATCTACAAAAACAATGTAAACGTCTAAAAAGAATGGTAAGTTATTTTTATAGTAGCACTTATGAAGCTTCAAGCACCCATTAACACTAACAATTGAGTAATCAAACTCAATTAATTATAAAAAATTGTTTCTTATGGTACACTACTCAATTTTGAGATTTTTATTTAATACAAAATCTGAAATTGCTACAATGATTTCATGAAGTAAGGAATAATAAAGTCTTGCAAAATGATGTTTGAATTCAAATGATAATATCTAATTCAATGAAACGATAATTATTAAGAATTCATAAAAAATTATAATTACATACTAAACATCTTTAAGCTAGGTTTTATTATTCGCAGATAATCCGGTGATGGTTTTTTATTTTTGATATCAAAAGAACACGTAAAATTAAACGATATTATGTGTTTTTACTACAGGAAAACCACACTATTTGTACTTTTTTAACGGCAATAGAGTTTATTAAAGCTTTATTTTGTTCAGGATAGATAAACAATTAAGAATATTTGTCCCGAGCAACACACAAAAATATTATTAATTTATCGGCATCCATTAAGGAGTTCCGTAATATTAATATTAGTTATTGCAGTTTGAAAGTAATGTATAGTACATTAGATTATATTACGGAAATTATATGAATAGTAATAAGCAGTAACGTCTTAATTAACTTTTTGAAAAAAAAATTGTTGACAGTGTGTATTTTTATCAACCAATCGTGTCTGCACCCGAATACTATATTTACTAAATTTCGAAAAAAATGTTGATTAAGACGTTATTGCTTATTACGATCCATATATAATATGTTTTATTCTAAATTATCGAATGGATTTTTATATTAATCGTAGTGTTAAAATAGCTATAGCTTTCAAATAAGAATTGTACATTCGTCCTATTATCAAAATCTTGAAAATTTGTACATATTTTAATTTGTACATATTTTAATTCCTAACAGAATAATTTTGTATACAATTTTTAATTCCATTTACAGAATTAATAACAGTCTATTTTAAGACACCCCATTTGTACTTTTTCAATACAATGAGAATAAATAAATAATAACAATTTTTTTATTATATCTGTGTTGCTTAAATTGCTAAAATCGAGGTTCTGCAGTTACAACTATTTGATGAATTCCGTAATATGGCATATTTTATCGAGTCACTTTTCAACAGGTAAGGTATATAATTGTGTTTTATATTACTTATTTACAGAAAATGAAACTGAGGGAAAAAGTGCTTCGGGCGAAGGCTGAATGTTCTAAAAAGTCGGAAGCTGCAGTCCAAAAAGCTATTATGAAATTACCAAAAGGATTTCAGAACGTTGTCAATTCATGCTTTGAAACTGCGAAAAAGAAAAATTGTAAAGGTCGGCGATATACATTAGAGTGGATATACGAGTGCATTTTGATACGTATCAAAAGCCGAAGAACGTATCAATTCTTACGTACTAGGAATATTTTACCTTTACCGTGTATTGAGACACTAAATAAATTTATAAGACGAATAAGCAGCTCAGCTTACGGATTTCAGCCAGCAACTTTTCAAGGTTTACAGCAAAAATGTGATACAATAGATAAAGGACAAATGCGAGGAGTTCTTTTAGTCGATGAAATGAAGTTGAGTGAGGGTGTTTATTTTGATTCTCGAGCTATGAAATTTAATGGATTCGTAGACTTGGGAGAACACACTCCAGAAGACTTAAAAAATAAAACAGCTGATCATGCTCTAGTTTTTAAGTTTGTGCCTTTCCAAGGCCGATGGGTTCAAGCTTTGGGTTGCTTCCTTTCCAAAAGTGCTTGTAAAAGCCAACCTTTGCACAAACTTATTCTAGAGTGTTTCATACTGATGGAAAACAGAGGAATTTTTGTAGATGCTGTTGTAATGGACGGTGCATCATGGAACCGGGGGGTGTGGAAAATATTTGGAGTGAATGAAAATAACATAAGCTGTGAACATCCTTACAATAGTTCGAGACGTTTATGGATGATTTCAGATTTCAACCATTTACTGAAATGTTTCCGCACGTCTACTTTGGATGAGAAGCTGACCGAGTTCATGGTAACATTGAAAAATAATTTTATTTATTAAAATCCTGAATAATGTAATTAATTTTAACTATAAATTTTGTAGACACCTTACGGAATCGTAAAAAAAAAATATTGGGAAGCTCTTCTAGAGGACCAAATATGAAAATCGCCTATAAATTAACGCCAGCACATTTAAAACCGAAAGGCTTTCAAGTAATGAATGTACCTCTCGCAACTGAAGTATGTATACTCTAATATGTTAATTTTCTTTCATTGATAAAATAAGGCGATTAATATTCAGTCGACTCTATAGCACTATTCTCGTTTCCTCTATTATAATTTTTTTATTATTATAATTCTAGGTTTTTGGTCATGACGTATCTGTTGCGATGGCTCATTACCAACCAATGTGTGATAAACTGAAAGACTCAACTCCAACCCAAAAGTTTATAGATCTTGTTTTCAATTTAATCCAAGGTATGACTTCTCGCATACCTAGAGATGCCTTGTATGTGGAAGGAGATTGTCGTAAAAAATAGGTAGGAATAATTATTTAATAGAACACAATAATTCAAAATTTTAACTTTGTAGGTTTCATTGAGAAATTCAAACTTGAGAAAGATATTACAGTTCAACGACCATGAGAATTTGCAAAATACAAAAACTGTCAGGTACTCAATACCTAACGATTATTAGTTATATAAAGCTTCATAAAATAATTTTTTTGTGCATTTCTTAGGTGGAAAGTATTGTAAAATAATTTTTTGATATTTTTTCTGCTGTGGTTATATTTGTGGTCTCATTTGCAGAAAATTTATTTATTTCTTTGCATGTAATCTTGGCAATAGGTGTTTATGCAGACTAATGCATTTGTACAATTCATAATTTATTGTCTAATTAAAAACGTTTTTACTTATCTAAGTCATAAATTTTTCAGGCAATTTTGGAATTTCTGCAATTTTTTGAAAATTGGGAAAAACTTGAAAAAAAAATTCCTGTGTCGAAGAGTACTTCAGTTGGTTTGAAAGTAACGTTGCGAGCTACAATTGAAATTTTAGATATGCTTAAAACCGAATGTGGATATAAATATTTGATGACAGCAACGTTATCATAGGATCCTTTAGAGGTAATCATGCACAAATAAAGATAATATAACTATTACTGACAGTATTTATCATTATGTCTATTAAACATTCATTGATATTCTATTTTGATTTTGATTGAGATTTTTTTCTGTAATGCGACATTCGTGTGGAGGGAATGATCACCCTGATCCAAAAATGTTCGCTCAAGTTTACAGATTGGCATCTACATTTTCACTTATACGTCCTCCGAGAGGATGTAATGTTTCTGGAGAGAATCTTTTGAAAAGTTTAATTAAACCTGATGAAGTGTTAATTTCTTCGGATCAAGAGCGAGACTTATGGCTTAAAAATATTGATGCCATTCTAGAAGGCGTTGAACCGCAAGTGAAAGGTTCTTCGATTGATGCAGATCATGATTATAATGAGGCTGTAACCAGTGATGCTGTACACTCATACATTGCTGGTTACATAACTCGCAAATTGCAAAAAATCGTGAAATGTTCAACTTGCAAAAAAAATATACGTATGAATGCAGTAGATGGCCAACGATTACAAAGAAATGATGTAATTAATAAAATGAATTTGTATGGTGGACATACATATGCTAGCTACGAGTTGTTCGAATTGACCAAGCAATTGGAGAAGTGTGTTTTAAAGGCTGTGAGTAAAGCTTTAACAAATGTAGAAACCATAAGTCAAATATCACACGAACTCAAAAAAGAAAATTTGATAAAAGTTGGGTGCTTTGATCATGAAAAAGAACTGACTGTTAAAATAATTGACATTTATATTGTAATGCGGGCTCATTTTCTAGTAAAATCAGAAAATAAACGCCATGACGCAGCTAAAATGAAAACAAAAAGGAACCGAAAAAACGCCAAGTTACTCTCTTAAATGTACGGCTTACCTATTATTAAAAAAAAAACTTTATGTTAAAGAAATATTATATTTAAACAATGTTATATTAAAGAAAGAATTTTATATTAAAGAAAGAACTTTTTGTTCAATTATAAAATCCCTGTAACCCTTTTTCAGCACACAATTGTGTGCCTAAATTATTGGAAATTTGTATATTACAATGATAATTATTTTTTTTAAATTTCATTCAAGTTTTTAATAATATTTTCTAATACTATTTACAGATATTAGATTTTGTTAAATCTACTTAAAAATGCGCGGTAACAAAGCGGAAGTCTTTCTTTCCATGTTTAATTCACTATCCTACTCTAATAACTTTTGACTCTATCTTTAAAATTTACCCACTTGCTACCGTGGCGCCTCCAATTTGACGCATTATGACGGACACTTTTTCATACACAGAGATGGTTCTCCTTAGTATTCTATACTCCATGGTCAAAAGATACACTTTGTTCAACGAACTTTATTTCCATACTATATGACATTCTATTTTTTATTACTTAAATATTCTAATACGCATCTCTACATTTTTACACTAAGTTAGTTACATTTATTTCTAACTTATAAAGACTGTTACACACATACTGACTTTACAATCTAAAAACACATTCACACCTTACTGTTTATTAAACCATTTCAATAACTTTAACACTTTCCCTGATAAAATGGATTTAATAAAAAGCACACACAAAAATAACTTATATAATTCTCAATTAAGTCCTAATTTTTGTGACAGAATCACAAGCCGAGCCTTTGGTAGAGGCTTTGTCATTATATCGGCTAACTGTTTCTCGGTAGGAATTTGTTAAATCGCTAGTTCAGCCTCGGACACTTTTTCACGAATGAAAAGGTACTTGATAGCAATATGTTTGATGCGACGATGAAATTCTGGATTATTTGCTAATCTGACTGCTGCTGTATTGTCTACCATTAAAGTCGGAATCTTCTCCATCGTGATAATTCCTCTGAATAGTCTGCTTAGCCAAATAATTTCTTTAGTAGCTTCATTTGCAGCTACGATTTCTGCCTCAGTTGTGGAAGTCGCCACCATAGCTTGACGGTTACTCAACCACGATATTGCTCCTCCAGCATACTTGACCAAAACTCCAGAAGTCGATCTTCTAGTTTTGATGCAGCCTCCAAAATCAGCGTCACTGAGACATTCCAAAACACCTCTACTTACATTCAATACCGATGTCCTTAGTGCTGGAAATATAACGGAACTCTTGCTACATCCTCTAATGTCGGATTTTCCAATGATCTTGACATTAATCCTACACTGTATGTCAAATCCGGTCGTGTTCCAAGCATCAAATACATCAGTGCGCCCACTGCTTGTCTATGTGGAAAATTATACTCCTTGACATTTTCTTTCCCTGTTCTTTGAATCTCTGGTGTTTTTAAAATTGGCGTTGAGACTGGTTTACATTCTGCAAAATTAAATCACTCGATAATTTTGCAAATGTGCGCTTTTTGACTTATTTTTAACCCATTTTCTGTCTGTTGGATTTCCAATCCCAAAAAATAATCAGCCTTTTTGGAAATAATCTTAAATTCTTGTTTAAGTTCTTCCAGGAAACTATCCAATTCGTTAAATTAGACGCTGCTACTAAACCATCATCCACATATACTACTAAGATCAGTTTCTTCCCATTTATTTCTCTAGTATATAAACATGGATTGGCTTCACTTACTTGAAAGCCCAAATTTGAGAGAAAACTCCCAAACCGTGTATTCCAGCATCTTGGTGCTTGCTTTAGGCCATACAAACTTTTATTTAATTTGCAAACTTTACTTGTACCATCGCTGTATCCTTGGGGTTGTTGCATATATATATGATTTCTTTTAGTTCACCATATAAAAATGCTGTTGATACATCGAATTGGGCCAAATGCATCTTGTCTATTGCTGCTATACTTAAAATTGATCTGATGGTGCCTAACTTTGCTACTGGACTGAACGTTTGATTGTAATCAACACCTTTACGTTGCTTAAATCCCTTCACGGCGAGTCTAGCTTTGAATCGTTCTATGCTACCAACTGGATTTTTCTTCAAACGAAATACCCACTTACTTGGTATTGCAGTTGCACCTTTTGGCAATTGCGTCAACGTCCAAGTCTTGTTTTGTTGTAATTAATTTATTTCTGCATCCATTGCTTTTTGCCACTGTGCACATTTTTTATTGTTAGGACTTGTAGCTTCTTCAAAATCTTCTGGATTTTCTGACATGTCTAAATCTTCTACAACTAATATATAATTATGAAGATGTGTTCGCTTCCGTAACGCCCTACGGTTTCTTAGTTGCTGCTGTGGTGGTATATTGGAAACTTCCGTTTCTGCTTCAACTTCGAAATCGGAGATATCACTATTAGAACCATATGTAACTTCATACTCGTTCGGTTTTTCTAAAATTGGTGTTTGTCTGCTACTTTGGCAACTACCGTAATTTTCATCAAATTTAACATCTCTTAATAAAATAACCTTATTGCTAGTTGTAGTATTTTGATTGCATAATAAATCATAGAATGGTTTTCTGTGGTTATTAACAACATGTGAGTCAGGCTGAGGGTTAGCGGGGATAGAGACAGTTGAACACACATATAATACGAATGTGATACATTGCATGGGGCAGTGGAGTATAGGCAGTTGAAGAGATACATGCTGTGGAACGATGAAAGGCATGAGTATTGTTGTGTGTTAAGTAGTAGGCAAGCTGAGTCGGTTACATTGGTGTTGTACGTTCGGCAGTGTTTCGGTTGGATATACAATCGTGAATGTATATGATATAAATTGTGTTCAGTGACGTAAGACGATCACTGATGTATGTGATGCGAACTGTATATGGATGGGGTACGGCGATCATTGATCCATATAATATACAAGCTGATAAGTGGATAGTGAATACAATCCTTGACTTTATATTTCATGAATCATTTTTATCAAGTGAATGACATTTAGTGACTGATTATTTGGTGGACAATTTACATAGCATTGAGCGCGTATTAAATAGTGAATATATATACAGACAATCGATTTATACTTTTATTGAATTTCATTAATAATTTCATTTGTCGTAATAAGAATAATAAAACGATTTATTAATTAAATATTGCGTTGCGTATTATTGTTGGTACGAACCCATAAACTACACTAGTTTTAATAAAGATTCTATATCTTTCATCTCCGTCGTACCCTACCAGATATCCCTTGACAGCTTTGGGATCCATTTTGATCATCTTGCACTTTTGATCTGGAACATGCGCATAGCAAGGAGATCCAATTACATGCAAATGTTTTAATCTTGGTTTTTGACCTAACCAAAGCTCGTATGGACTTATTACATTGATAGAAGATTTGCTAGTACGATTTAAAATGTATACAGCGGAGTTCACGAACTCTGCCCAAATTTCTTCCGGAAAATTTGTCCGTGCATTGGAGTACTTTATCGTTCTTGCCATTTCTACTACGGTGCGATTCTCTCGTTCGCTGCCGCCATTTTGTTGAGGTGTGTATGGTGCCGTTAATCTCTGAATGACACCATGTGCCTGTAAAATGTTTTTGACATCGTCGTTATCAAATTCTCCTCCATTATCGCTGAGTAATTCTCTTACAGAATGCCCTAATGATTTGGCATGAATAAGCATTTCTTGTAGCTTGTATTTGACTTCAGATTTTTCTTTAATTAAAAAATGATACCGATATTTTGTGTACATATCTTTGAAAATAACCAAGTGCCTTTTCTTCGTAAATGATTCTGAAAACGGTCCGCACACATCGTTTGAAATCAACTGACCAGGCTTTGTTGCTTGATTTCTAGTTCCGAATGGTAGACTCTGCGCTTTCCCAAAAATACTGGGTTCATACAACTCTGTATCTAATTTGACTGTAAGTCCCAATTGTTTTTCGAGCATGACTTTAACGTGGCATTTATTTTGATGCCCCCATCTTTCATGATACAGTTGCACTAATGATTTAGATGAGCTTGCAACATTAACTGTTTCTTTGGTTTTGGGATTAACTACTTGAATTCCTGCTTTGAATAGAGTTCCTCTTACCTTACGAGTACCTTGAAGTACTGCTTTTCCCTTAATAGTCAGCCAGCATTTAGTAGATGTTGACTGAAATTTACTTTCTTTATTACGATCATGTATTGCCAAGACCGAAACTAAATTTCTTGTTAGCTGCGGTACGTACCACACATCATTTAAAGTCATTCGTTGTTCTCGTTTTCCAACTCTCGAAACTATATTAATTGTACCTTTCCCTAATGCAATAAGACTCTCTTTACCAGCTGATTGAATACTTGAGGAAATTGTAAATTCTTGAAAATTAATAAAATTTTGCTTGTTATTTGTAATATGTTTAGTGGCTCCATTGTCAATCCACCAGCCCTCTATTTTGGGATTGATTGAATATACTTCATTGCAAATTGAAGTAAGTGCTACATTAGCATTTGCTGAATTACCCTGTTTACTTTAATCCTTCTTTGGTTTTCCATCAGCTGCCCACTTATAGCAATCTTTTACCCAATGCCCCCTCTTCTTACAATAATTACAGGTTTCTTCCTTCTTCGAAGAATTTGAAGTTGATTTCGTCTTATAATTTTTGTTACTTTTATAATTTGCTCGCACAACTAGCGCCTCTTGAGTAACTTTTTCCCTTTTTTCACTAGAATTTCTTTCAAATAAACATAATTGCATACTTAATTCGACAAATGTTTTCTCTGAATCTTTTGTTAGTAATATCCAACTTGATCGAAACGTTTCAAAATTACTTGGTAAAATTTTTAATGTTTTACAGACTAATAATAAATTAGGTAACTCGCTCTTACCTCTTATTTTTAGCCCGTTGTTTAGCTCATTCCACAGACACCTTAACTTTGCTATGTGAGTGGAGACGTCTTCACCTGACGTCCAACTAAACGCAAATAATTCTGTACAAATTTTGAATAATTGACTTTTGACGTGGCTTCGAACTGTTACTTAAGTGCTTCCCACGTTTAATAAGCTGCGTGTTTATCCATTATCTTTTGGTAAACTTAATCCGTCATCGAACTCGTTATCATACTTTTAGCATAACTATTTGCTTTACGATATTGTTCACAGATTTGCTTATAGTTTTTAACTTCTGCTTCGTTAGCAGTTTCACTTATAGGTTCAGGTTTCAGTAATTTCTAATCTATAACATCTAATGCTCCTTCGTGATAATTAAGAAGATCGCGAATTTTTCTCTTCCAAATTGGCCCATCCACTTCTCCAGGCAAAGGCATTATATGCTTTGCAATATCCATTTTGAACACAAAATGTCACTTTACAATACTTCACATAAAACGTCTTTGAATGAATTAGAATCTGTTAAGTTATAGACCGCGTGGCTGTAGACCCATAACATGATAAAGTTAATTCCTTAACCTAATAAGTTCTTTTTAATTGTAATCAAAAGATACACTTTGTTCAACGAACTTTATTTCCATACTATATTACATTCTATTTTTAACCCGAGTTCAAAAAGGAGGATGGTTCTCAATTCGTCTGTATTTTTTTTTTTTTTTCTAATGTGTGTCACCTCAGAACTCCGTCATTTATGAACCGATTTTGAATTTTTTGTTTTGTTTTAAGGGGTTTGGTTTCCCATTGGTCCCATTGTCAACAAATCGCATTCTGATGAGGAGATCCTCGGGAAATCGAGGAAAATCCTCATTTTATATGTGATAACCGATTTCTGCGAATTTTTTTTTAAAGGGTTTACTCATTCATAATGGGAAAATAAGAACATTTTTTTTAAAACCAACTTCAAAAAATTTTTTTACAAAAAAAAAACCGACCCCAAAAAAAAAAATTTATACAAAAAAAAAACAAAATGCTTGTAAAAAAAACTGAAAATCTGTTATAAAAAAATGCACTAAAAATTAAAAAAAAAAAAAAAAAAACGGATAAAAAAAAATCTAAAAAAATTCGTTAAAAATTAGTTGGTCGTTTACCCATAACCCATATTTAGACAAATAAAATCAGTTATAGAACTTCAAAGTTACTAAAAAGCGAGAAATAAAACCTATTTTGACAAAATGGAAACCCGACTTCTAAAATCAAATATTCTATAACAAAAGATGCACTAAAAAGTAAAAAAATAATTGCATATTCTTGTGCCAATTTTAGTTCACCAAAGCAAAAATTTTTAAATATATATGTACAATTATTGTAATTTTTTGAGGCGGTGTCCAAAAGTTATGTGAATTTCTCTATGCTGACACCGCCTCCAAAAATGACAATAATTGTACATATATATTTAAAATTTTTTGCTTTGGTGAACTAAAATTGGCACAAGAATATGCAATTATTTTTTTACTTTTTAGTGCATCTTTTGTTATAGATTATTTGATTTTAGAAGTCGGGTTTCCATTTTGTCAAAATAGGTTTTATTTATTACTTAAATATTCTAATACGCATATCTACATTTTTACACTAAGTTAGTTACATTTATTTCTAACTAACTTATAAAGACTGGTTCACACATACTGACTTTACAATCTAAAAACACATTCACATCTTGCTGTCTATTAAACCATTTTAATCACTTTAACAGATTCAACAATTATTTTTTTGTTTATTAAATAATTAAGATAAACACTTGTAAAATATTTATAACACCTAATTACAAAAATAATTTTACCCTGCTCTTACATGCGTTACACATTTTTTTATATGTAGTACGACAACTAAATAAAAAAGACTATTCGCTATTTTAATTATATCACCGAAATATTTATCCAACAGAAACTATATTTAATGAGCTATTTTATTCTAAAATAGCCGTTCCAACAACTACCCACTTTTGCATCAACTAAGGTATATTCGCCCACCAAGGCCCCTAAACACAATTTAATTCTTTTTTTCATTATTCGAATAGTCAATCGTTCTGTTTTACCACTTAGTCCCATAGGATCACTATATATGGTGACAGTTTAAAACAATTTTTAATGCAATTTTTATATTAATTTATTTATGATCAAAAGTGGAAGAAGAGGAATTGAATTATATCTATATTTTATCTATAATCAGCATACTGAAGTATTTAGATGTTACCGATTCATCCGTTAGTTTACAAGCATCACTTAATTTAAAATATTTATATATTGAAACAATTAAAATACAGTAACGAATACGCCTGAAGGCCACCACTGACTCTTGTGGAGTATTCTGGTAGTCTACAGCATTCGATAAATGGAAAAATTGCAACAATTGATGATTCAGGTCCTTTTCCGAGGACCCAGAAAGGAAATCGCTTCATACTGGTTGCTTGTTACTTCATACTGATTACTTTATTAAGTGGACAGAAGCATTTGCGCTTTCCAACCAAGAGACAAGTACGGTGGTGCATGTTCGATTCTACATTTGATACGATAAACATAACAAGGGATTCTATATTATATATGAAATACTGTTAAGTGTTTTTGTTCAATTATAATTTACTGTCCAATAAATTGTAATTGTTAAAATTTTTAGTCGTGGGTTTGATTAAAAGATGCTAGTGCGTTAACAGGTTACGGCCTAAATAGCTAACTTGAATTAATTTTGACCCGTTAAAAAAATAGACTATTTTCTACGTAGGTGGGTATACAGGGTGTTTCAGTAGGAGGAGCACTCCTAGTTATTGATAGATTAGCAAAAAAACAAGTCTAAAAATCGTATATCATTCTTTCATGGATTTTTCTCAAAAAAATCGAAAAAGTAAAATCTTGAAATCGAAGTATTAGCCTACTGTGAATTTTTATAACCACTTTTCCATTTACGAACAAATGGTACAAGTCGATCGCGACACATTTTTAAGATAAAAATAGATCTTATGCACATTAAAGTTGGCCACTCCTGGTCTAGATGATATGATATTATTGTATTGTCATTTGAATTGCATACATTTGCAAATCGTCAAAACAATAGGGCTATTAGAAGTGGTTCAAAATATAAGAGATTGGATTGCAGACAGACAGGTGCAATAAAAGCGTGTTAAAAAAAGTAAGTTCGATGACAGAACCAAAACATTGCTAAACTATTTTGGCAAATAGGACACCCGGATAAAGTTCACCAGGTAAAGCAACGATGATCAACCAAAAGGCTTACTTGCCAAACTTCTCCCTCTAATCTAGTATAGAAGTATAGATAGATAGATAAATCTTAGGGTCTAAAAAAGTATTACACTTTGACCTTATGGTCCATTGTGCTCCCCCTTTTACCTCACTCTGACGAGATTCGCTTCGCCCATGTATTGGCAATAGCCAAGAGTATGCTTATCAGTTCTTCCTGAAGGTTTATATATTCGGGGTGAGATGCATCAAATATCCTGTATTTGCTGTAACCTTGAGGTTTGCATTCAAAGATAATGTGGCTGGATGTTTCTTCCTCCTCGCCACACAATCTGCACATTATGGACCCGTTATGAAGTCCCATTGCGTGGAGATGCTTCCGCAGGGAATAATGACCGGTAATGGATCTAGAAAACCCTCGGTAGTTGCATCCTGCTCAGTAGCAGTGAATTGACAGATAGCTTCTTAGTTGCACTCTAAAGCAGTACCTTCCCGAGCTCCTGCTGCGGTACTTTTTCCCAGTGATCACGGGGTTTAGCATTTGACCACTCGTTGATCATCTGTATACATGCAGTCCGTGGAATTCTTAAAATAGGCTCTGAGCCAATGATGGACATTCTGACTCCCTTCTTTGCTAAGGTATATGATTTTTCGTTTCCTTCGAAACCACTGTGACCTGGCACCCAGATCAATTTAACATTGTTCCGTTTTGCCAGCTCCGGTAGTTCCCCCAGACAATCCATGACTACCCTTGAGGTGACCTCAGTTCCAGACAAAGATTTAAAAGACTGACTTGACTGTCCGAGATAATACATGCGTTTTGGATATGAAGCCTCTACGTAGGTTCTCACGGACGCAAGCCAGAATGGCGTAGACTTCTGCTTGAAAGACCGTGGAATATTTCCCCAAGTTGAGGCTTATGTTTGCTTTAGGTCTCTCACCGTAGATTCCCGCCCTGGTCCCTTCTTTGGTTTTGGATCCGTTCTGTATACCAGACGATTCCTTTCTTGAGATAAGATGGTTCTCCTTCCGTCCACATGGCCTAATCACAGACTACAGTGAAAGGTTTTGAGTATATTTTGGGAAGCATATCTGTGCCCATTTCCTTGCATGTCCAACCATTTTTTATTAATCCAGTTATTATTGAAAGACAGTATATAGGCGCTGGATCTCGCTTTAGCTAATATTACAATACTTAGCGGAAGCAGCCCCAATATGACTTCCACGGCAGCTGTGGATGTACTGCTCATGGATCCAGTGATGCACAAATAGGCCAGTCTTTGGATCCTGGATAGCTTTTTGCATGCTGTTATCTGGTTAACTTTTGGTCACCACAGTAGAGCAGCATAGGTAATAATGGGCCTAACTACTGTTGTGTAAAGCCAGTGGATCATTTTGGGTTTTAGACCCCAGACTTTTTCACATGCTCTCTTGCAAAGTATGAGAGAAGATTTTATCTTATTTGTTATGTATTCCAGATAAGGATTCCATGTTAGTTTAGAGTCCAACATTACTCCAAAGAACTGGACTTCCCTTGTAATCTGTAGTCTTCCACCGAAGAGGATGGGAGGTTTTATGTTATCCACCTTCCTTTTCCGTGTGAATGGAATTAGTGCGGTCTTACCAGGGTTTATTTTGAATCCTTGATTTATATACCATTCCTGTGCGAATCTTAGAGCGTTTTACATAACCTCCGAGATTGTGCTTTCACAGATTGTGTTCTAGTATAGAAGTATACTGTACATTAGCTCCTGTAGTGGCTGTTCTTTTTCAAAATTTTGTAATCGTTCTGTGTTATATTTTTTTTGCTAATAAAAATTGTTCGTTATAATAAGATTAATTAATTAATAATATTAATAACAATAATAGCATCTGTTCAAAAAATTTTATTGAAAACCAAATGAATTCAGCATAAATTAAATGTATAGTTTCGAAAAAGCTTTCAGAGAATATTCTTTCATTTCAGAATAACCAACAATAAAATGTAAATAAATAATTCATCACGCTAAGTATGTTAAGCAAATTTTTTTAGAGCGAAGCATCACAATAAATATAAAACGCAGTGATCAAGACGACACGATCATGATATGAATTATTTTAAGTATAAAAATATAATAATGGCAAATATTTCTGTTAATATCTAGAGCACGGAAGTGCGTAAGGCCAAGTTTAAGGGGTTTTTTGCCTTACGTGCTTATAGCCTTTACCTACACTAAATATTAGACGATATTTGACCCCGTCATTATGAAGGAAAAGTGATACGGTGGTGAGTTTTCGAGCATAGAAATTTTACGGAATTATAAGAGACGGTTTTTTCAATTATCGTTAAGGAATAAAAAGTTATTTTAATTCAAAAATCGTAAAATTGCGACCACGCATAGAAATCATGTAGAAACCTATCCATCAATATTCTACCCTACTTCCAGATATCCTTTAAAGTTGATATTTGACATACAGTTAGATCTAGTATTCAAACCGACAGGAAAATTATGAATAATAGAAATTTCTATCCCGAAATTGAAAATTTTTGCATATTTTATTTTTAACATTTATAAGCATATAAACTTAGGTATACAGTACGCTCTGATTGGTTGATAATACGTTTTGATTGGTTGACACATAAATAGCCTAGCGTTTAAAAATATATATACATTTTAAACAGCTTTATTTTAAAATCAAACGTTTTCAATATTCCAATGGGGAAACAATTTATATAATTAAACAAAGTAACTTTTTCAAGAAGAAGATTTTGTATGGATCTAATTTACACTTAATTTTGTTAAAAAAAATTTTACCCACTTCTAGATAAGCTAGAAGGATGCGGTTTTTTGCGTTCAACCCGAACTAACTTGAAACTATAAGAAAAATAGGAAAACTTTAATTTTTCCAACGCAACACCCCCGAAAATAGGAAAAAACACCAAAAATTACCTTTTTATACCCTGTAAATGTAAATATACAAGGTATAGCAAGTTTAGTCTCGACTTTGTAACGCTTGAAAATATTAATCCTTGACAAAATTCTTCAACGACATTCATATAATGGCCTAATTCGGCCATTCCGCATGTCCGTCTGTGAACTCGGTAACTCAAGAACGAAAAGAGACAACGAACTGAAATTTTTTTTCTGTGTTCTAGAGCAAAAAAAAAGTAAGGTCAAGTTCGTAAATGGGCAAAATCAAACCATGTTTGGGAAAAATGGGCAAAACTGCCCTATCATTGAAACCGTAAGAGATAGAAAAAAATTTGCAAACAAAAAATCTTCTTCTTTTTAAAATAAACAACTTTTGTTTGAAAAATTTTTCCATAAACTCAATAGTTTTTTTATACTTTGTGTTTCTCGGAAGTTCCTCGGAAAGCGAAAAATATGCCCATCTCTAAAACCATAAGAGATTTTTTTAAACTATGGGACAAAAATATCTTCTTCTCTTTAAAATAAACAACTTTTGTTTGAAAACTTTTTTCATAAACTCAACAGTTTTTTCATAATTTGTGCTTAAAGTTGAAAATGAGACATAGTTGAAAGAGACATAGTAGTAACGCTTGAAAATATTAATCCTTGACAAAAATGCTTCACAAAGTTATTCATCAAATAGCCTAATTTGTCTGTCCGTCTGTCCGTGAAGCTGTTAACTCAAAAACGAAAAGAGATAACGAGATGACAATTTTAGTGTGTTTTATAGAGCAAAAAAGTAAGTGCGGGGAAAATTTATATCGTTGAAACCGTAAGAAATAGAAAAAAAATTTGTTAACAAAAAATCTTCTTCTCTTTAAAATAAACAACTTTTGTTTGAAAAATTTTTTCATAAACTCAATAGTTTTATCAAAATTTGTCCTCAAATTTAAAAAAATGAGAATTACAATACACAGGCGAATGAAGGCATGGTCTCCATGGACCCGTAGGTATACATAACAACCGTACATAGTATTTTTATACCCTGTATATGTAAATATACAAGGTATATTAAGTTTAGTCCCGACTTTGTAACGCTTGAAAATATTAATCCTTGACAAAAATGCTTCACAAAGGTATTCATTAAATGGCCTAATTCGGCCTAATTCCGTCCGTCTGTGAATTTTTGTGTGTGTTTTAGAGCAAAAATAAGGTCAAGTTCGTTAATGGGCAAAATCGGAACGTGTTTCTTCCCGCCAGGGGGGAAAATTTGTATCTTTGCAACCGTAAGAGATAAAAAAAGAATTTTTGACAAAAAATCTTCTTCTTTTTAAAATAAACGACTTTTGTTTGAAAACGTTTTTCATAAACTGAACAGTTTTTTCATAATTTCTGCATAAACTTGAAAATGAGACTTAGTTGAAAATGAGTCGATCGAAGACGGTAACATATACAAACATAACATACATCAAATAGTATTGTTTTTTTTATGTTTATTTAAGTTTTGTAAACCAGGTGTATATATAAGGTCAAGGTTTAAGGGATTTTACTTTTCAAAGAAATAGTTGGTCTCGTACAGATGTCAAAATTTTGTAAAAAGTAAAAAAAATATTTATCAAAAATCATCTATAAAATTTATTTGCAATATATATAATATATAAATATATATGTATATATATATGTATATATATATATATATATATATATATATATATATATATATATATATATATATATATATATATATATATATATATATATATATATATATATATATATATATGTATAGACATGCATATAAATTTTATAGATGATTTTTGATAGGATCGATGGACCTTTGAATAAACTTTTTACAAAATTTTGACATCTGTACGAGATGTAATAACTTTTCTGAATCCAACACATATTTTAATTATGAAAAAGAAAAATATTACGAAAAATATTTAAGAAAACAATATTTTTCTCTTTGGAAAAAGAAGGAGTTTTAAAGAAGAAGTACAAAACGAAAA
Organism: Nineta flava; assembly: GCA_963920215.1. Lineage (NCBI taxonomy): Eukaryota > Metazoa > Arthropoda > Insecta > Neuroptera > Chrysopidae > Nineta > Nineta flava. Next base: position 30,271,943 of record OY986046.1, on the reverse strand, counting down.
TAATTTAGTTCGATTTATTTATTTTCTTAAAGAAAGTTTTTTTTAAGTCGAAAATTGAAAAGAAACTAACAGCTGCTTTGATTTAAATTTTTTATTTTTTTTTAAATCAAAAAATTGGAAAAAATTATTAGATATAATTTAATAAAAAAATCAAAAGTCTAAATTGAATGTTTTAAAACATAAATAGCATCACAAATTAATAATTTTGTATAAACAAGATTGTAAACGGAACAAGCTTGTTATGCATGTATCATCAAATTTGTGTATAAATTTTGAATTTACAGTGGCCGTGTCTGTTGGGTGTTCAGTTAAATATTAAACAGGATGAGTGTCGCGCTGGTTCGATGCCTAGGAAAGTATTATAATTTTTAATTAATTTTATAAATAATCCGAACCAGCGAATACGCCCATGGCTGTTGATAAACTAAATCGTTCTACAATCCTCCATGCAAAATATGATTGCAAAAAAATATTTATTTCTTCAAAACTACAATCATACTCTAGAAAGATCTTGGACGGGTATATAAACCGGTGGCCAGCCAGTGTTGATTCAAATCAGTTTAAAAAAACTATTGTCTGATTAGTTTCAAAGTATATATTTGACTGTTGTTTAATCGGTTCAAAATATATAATTGTTGTTCAATCCAGATCAAATTAAAGTTGGCATTTGTATAAGTAATTCAAAGTTTGACATTGTGTTGAAAAAGAAATTGGATTCTCATTTTGTTTTAAAAGCAATAAAATCAGGTTTTTTTTTGTTTCGTAAAAACTAATGTTTAATTTAATTTTTTTTTTCTTCTTTTCTTTAAAAAATTTTTGTGCGTGTCGTTCCGATTAGAAAATATTTAGGAAAACAATTACTAATATATATTTTTTGTTTTGTCGAGTATCGGAATCTGTTGCAGGTTCGGGCAGCGCTCCTTTAAGGAATAAAGAGAGCCAACATAACGCGACAAGTGACGACCGTGACAGGACCAGTAGACGCACGGAAGAAGAAAGGAATTACAATGGCAAGCCACAGCATTCCCATGCCACGTCTGCGTGAGGTGATGGAGGCCGAGGGGCTGGATAACACTGGGACTAGAGAGGTCCTACAGGCAAGACTTCAAGGACTCAAGGAACAGCCAACCTCACACCAGAACTACGTAGAAGTGTGGTTTCCGATCCGGAGGACCCAGCTGCAGCAAGCATGGAGAAGATGCTCACAGCATTGATGACTAAACTTAATAACTTAGACAAGGCGATGGCCGATCAATTTCAAGGATCTGAAGCAAGGATGGATGAGCGACTTGGAAATCGACTTCAAGAGTCCGAAGAAAGGATGAGCAACAGACTTCACGGGTCGAATGAGCAAATGGGCAACCAACTGGAAGAGAGAATACAAACCGTACAATACGAGTTGGGGGAGCGAATGCAGCGGATCGACCAAATAACCACGGATGTCGAGACCGTAAAAACCGACATCGCGAACATCAAAACCGATGTCACTGAGAATCACACTCAAATCAAAGGCTTGGAGACGAAGATACACGAACAATGTACTTGTACTTGAAAGACTAGAACATGGATTAACTTGTAAACCAAGCAAATGTGTCATTGGCAGCAACCAAGTCAAATACCTGGGGCATATTTTGAGCGAAGACGGCATTGACAGAGAGGAAGAGAAAAACGAAGCTATAAGCAATCACCCTGTACCAAGAACACGACGACCACTACGACAATTTTTAGATTATGTGGTTGGTACAGAAGCTTCGTGAAAACCTATGAAGATATAGCTGCACCTCTGAGTGAAATGATAAAGACGAACATAAAGTGGCGCTGGTTAACATTACATCAGAAGGCGAAGGTTCGAGAATCACAAGTCATCAATAGTAAATGCACCGAAACTAGCACATCCAGATTTCAAGAAGACGTTTTGTTTAAATACAGATGCTCGGACTGGGTGCAATATTTTTCCAAATGGAAGATGATGGCTAGACTAGGAGAATAATGAATTACGCCAGCAAGAAGCTTGGACCCACAGAAAGAAAGTACGCCACGACAGGAAAGAAATGTCTCCCGATAATCTGGGCATTGAGGAAGTTTCGAGAATATCTGGAAGGAAGACACTTCAAATTATATACGGATCATACAGCGCTCCAATGGCTGAACAAAACGAAGGATAGTCGAGCAAAATTGACAAGAAGGGCATTAGCATTGGGAGCCTATGATTACGAAATAATTCACGTCCCCGGAAAAGAAAATCAAGCCGCCGACTCCTTGTCCAGACAACCACAGGGCAAGGCTGAAGATGAAGAAGTGGAGGACATTCCGGAGTGGGTGATTGAAAAGAGGGCAAAAACACCAATAACCCTCAACGTCATCGAAATAGAAACACCCACACTCGCCGATATTCGACCATGACAGGATGAAGATCGTGATGTGACTGCCATCAGAAGATATATCATTGATCACAATAGTCCACTGAGAAGTAATCTACGTCGACGAGTGGACAGAACACGAGCTAATTACACCGTAGCTGACGGGATCCTCTGGTACCATAGTCAACAACTCTGGTACAAGAAGTGCCAGTGGTTCCCGAAGCACGCCGACTTGGTTTCCTAAGAAGATATCACGACAGTGATGAAGCAGCACACCCTGGGTGGAGAGAAACATATCGTCAGATCCTTAACCGCGTGTATTGGTATGGGATGCAAGACGACATTCGTAGATACGTCAAAGGGTGTAATACGTGTGCTAGAGTGAAGCCACTGAACATGAAATCAAGTTCAGCAATGAGAAGTCGAAGAGCTACTTCACCATGGGAGGTAGTCAGCATCGACTTGATGGGTCCATACCCACGCACATCACGTGGAAAATATTACGAATATATTGGTTGTGACAGATCTTTTCACTAGATGGATCGAAGCATTTCCATTGGGGGCCACGTCGACCTCGAAGATAGCCCAAGTACTGAAAGACGAAGTATTTAGTCTTTATGGATATCCTAGAGCAGTACTTAGTGATAATGGTACCCAATTCAGATCAAAAGAATCGAAAGCAGTGAATAAAGATTGGCATACAGAAATATGGACCACGCCAATATACCATCCAAAAGCCAACCCCACGGAAAGACAGAACCAAGAGTTGAAGAAGTTGTTGCGTCTGCATTTACTGGAACAAGCACATAAAAACTGGGATCAACAACTGCACAAGTCATTGCTTGCGATGAGAAACAGAGTAAATCGAACAACTGGGTTTTAGCCTGCCCAATTGTTACTGGGGGCAGAAATGAAGAAGCCTGGGAATTAGCAAATACAAACAGCTGAAGAGCCTCAAGATATTCAAGATTGGATTAATGAGCGAGGCCAAGTACGTCAAGAAAATGATGAAAGAGCTCGGCAAACAATATTGGCCAATGCCGAAGAAAATGACCAAGTGGAGACAGGACTCGTTTACCAACCTGGAGAGTCCGTCTGGATGCGCAATCAAGTGCTCAGCAGTAAGGTGGAAGGTGTCCATAGTGGATTGGCACCAAAGTGGAATGGACCTTACAGAGTGCTGAGAAGTTTACCAGCTGGAATCTATATACTGGATACAGTGCCTCCCACGAAGGTACATGGAGGTCTCTTGAAGCCGGCCAGTGCAAAAACTACCGCCAATGGGAATCTGGGAAGATTGAGTGTGGGGAACGAGGTGTTCGGCCAATTATTTTCAGATTGGGGGGTCAAAGGCATGGAGGTGATGGAAGACGACGGGATGTACCAAGTGTGGACGAGCCAGAGACCAGAGCAATAGAGCCAGGGTACAACTTGCGGCCCAGACGACCGGCAATCAACATCAGGCGCCGTTGATGAAGAGCGAAGAACTTGTAATGTGTCGTACTCTTTAAGTTAAGTTAGCTAGCTAAATGTACTAGTACAATTCAAATAGTTCAAATAGTTCTTAAGTTCATATTGGTCGACCAAATATAATAGCAAATTAGAAAATATGTGTTGGAGTCTAGAGGGGGAGATTTTGTTGTAATGAAAATTATTGAGAAAAATTTTTCTGGATCCAACACATATTTTAATTATGAAATGGAAAAAAATTAAGTAAAATATTACGAAAACTATTTAAGAAAACAGTATTTTTCTCCTTGGAAAAAGGAGTTTTTTTTTTGAAGTAAAAAAAGAAAATAATCTAGTTCAATTTATTTTTTTTCTTAAACAAAGTTTTTTTTAAGTCGAAAATTGAAAAGATACTATAAATTTAATGTTTTAATAACATAAATAGCATCACAAATTAATAATTTTGTACAAACAAGATTCAGTAAACAGAACAAGCTTGGTATTAATGTATCATAAAATTTGTGTATAAATTTTGAATTCACAGTGGCCTTGTCTGTTGGGTGTTCAGTTAAATATTAAACAGGATGGGTGTCGCGCTGGTTCGATGCCTAGTATTATAATTTTTAAATAATTTTATAAATAATCCGAACCAGTGAATACCCCCATGGTTGTTGATAAACTAAATCATTCGAGAACTCTTTATGCAAAATATGATTTCAAAAAAATATTTATTTCTTCAAAACAACAATCATATTCTAGAAAGATCTTTGACGGGTATATAAACCAGTGGCCAGTGTTGATTCAAATCAGTTTAAAAAAATCGACTATTGTCTGATTAGTTTCAAAGTATATCTTTGACTGTTGTTTAATCGGTTCAAAGTATATAATTGTTGTTCAATCCAGATCACGTTAAAGTTGGCATTTGTACAAGTAATTCAAAGTTTGACATTGTGTTGAAAAATTAAAATAATTGTTGAAAAAGAAATTGGATTCTCATTTTTTTTAAAGCAATAAAATCAGGATTTTTTTTTGTTTCGTAAAAACTTGTGTTTAATTTAATTTTTTTTTTCTTTTCTTTAACAAATTTTTGTACGTGTCGTTGCGATTAGAAAATATTTAGTAAAACCTTTTACTAGTATATATTTTTTGTTTTGTCGAGTATCGGATCTGTTGCAGGTTCGGGCAGCGCTCCTTTAAGGAATATAGGGAACCAAGATACCGCGACAATATATGTATATATATATATATATATATATATATATATATATATATATAAATTTGGTTTAAAATTATTTCATAAGTTTTCCCTTAGTATGTTTTTAAAATTTTATAACGCGACAAGTTTTAAAATATTGGAAATCAGAAAAAATAACTTGCCGCGTTATATAAAATTTTAAAAACATACTAAGGGAAAACTTATGAAATAATTTTAAACCAAATTTTTTCTTACATTTAATCAATTTACCCCTCATTATTTTTTTTAGTTAATAGTTTACCGAGCTATTTACTTTGTAAATAGCTCGGCTCTTTAATGGGATATCATCACTTTTCAAAGAGCAACTATTATCTGAACTCTAGAGCTATTTACTTTGTAAATAGCTCGGTCCTTTCTTCCATATCATCACTTTTTAACAAGCAACTATTATATGAAGTCTAGAGCTATTTACTTTGTAAATAGCTCGGTCATTACTCTCATATCATCACTTTTTAAGAAGGAACTATTACATTAAGGATTTTCCCGAAAACTCGGCCCTTTCTTACATTTATGTTTTTGGTCGGATATCAATAATTTTTGAAAGGCTTAAATATACGAAGCCAAAGGCTTCGCACAAAACGCGTAGCGTTTTGTTACTCTTCGCATATGCTTCGCGTATGCTATGCGTTCCTTTCGCTTCGCGATACTTTACTCTTTTTAGATTCACATTTACAAAGGAGACCGCTTCGCGTTCTATTACGTCAACTGGCTCTGGTCGCTTTTTGAAGGGCTAAAACATCAATATAGTATGGTTGTAGTATAATATTGGGGACAATGGGAAATCAAACCCTTGAAAACAAAAAATTCAAAATCGATTCATAAATGACGGAGTTCTGAGGTAACACGCATTAAAAATTGTCCTGCAATTTTTGTGTTTTTATTAATAAAACAATTAAATGTGTAACACTTGTATACCTAACATATATGAGATTCTGTACAATATTTTGTACAGTATGTTTTTATTAAAATTTTATGACGCGGCAAGTTAATTTTTCTGATGATTTCAAATATTTTAAAACTTGCCGCGTTATAAAATTTTAAAAACATACTAAGGGAAAACTTACGACATAAATTTCAACCAAATTTTTTCTTATACTTAATTAATTTACCCCTCATTTATTTTTTTAATAAATAGTTTACCGAGCTGTTTAGCTTGTAAATAGCTCGAAACTTTATGGGATATCATCACTTTTTAAGGAACAGCTATTATTTGAAGTCTAGAGCTATTTACTTTGTTAATAGCTCGGTCCTTTCTCGTATATCATCACTTTTTAAGGAGCAACTATTATATGAAGTCTGGATCTATTTACTTTGTAAATAGCTCGGTCCTTTATCCCATATCATCACTTATTAAGAAGCAACTATTTTATTAAGATTTTTTCGAAAACTTACCTTTCTTACAAACGGAAAATTTAACAACTTTAATTGTAATTAAAATAACATATGAAGCATATATCGATCTGATTTGTTGACAAGGTTACCGCCTCCTTTTTGATTAGATAGACATTTAGTATTTAAATAAAAATTGCTAGTTTAATATATCAGTATGTTTTAATACTCCAAATAGAAAACATTGATTGTTTTATTGTATTGTTACAATGTAACTTTTTTTAAGTAAACAAGTTGTTTAAAAATAAACAAGTTTATTTTCAATTAGCAATTCGTAATGATGAAGAATTAAATAAATTATCTGTTGTAACAATTGCTCAAGGCGGTATATTACCAAATATTCAAGCAGTGTTATTGCCAAAGAAAACTGAAAAGAAAGCATAAATTTTATACATTGGATTATTGATAATAATATTCATCGATCATATATCATAGGCCTTTTATTAAAACGCCACAAATTAATGTGAAATAAGAGTGATATATTTTTTATTAAAATAACTATATAAAATTTAGTATATATAAGATGTTATTTGATTTGTTTCGATTATGACTTCTAAACTAATCGTTTATTACAGATAATTGATTATCAACGTTATAGTCTTTGAAGAAATGACTTGACCCGTTGGCTCCACTTCACAAAAAAAAATTCGTTACGCAGGAGCTGCGTCAACTTAGCGAATTTCCTTAGAATACATAAATCACTCTCTTGCGGTCATATTTTTAGTCTGATCAAAATGCCTTAAGGCAGTTTAAGGGGTGTTTTTCCCATTTTCGGAGGTTTGCGTTATAGGTAAAAAAATTTTTCAAAGTGTTCTGTTAACTTGACTTTATTTCGGGTCGATTGGTCAAAATTCCATCATTTCATCATATATAGAACTGAAAAACGTAATTTTGGGGGGTGTTTTTTCAATTTTTCGGGAGTTTGCAAAAAAAAATATTAAGTTTTTCGAAATAACTTCCTAATTTGTAGCTATTAAGCGTCGATTGCAAAAAACTGCATCTTGTTGTATGTATAGAACAAAAAGGTTGGTTTTGGGGGTGTTTTTACCAAGTTCGAAGGGTTGTGATGGAAAAAAACCGATCTTTCTATAATGAAATTTTTCAAAATATTCTGTTAATTTTGACGTTATTTCGGGTCGATTAGTGAAAATTCAAACTTTATAGCATTTATAGAACAGAAAAACATAATTTTGGAGGATGTTTTTCCAATTTTCCGAGGGGTTGCACTGAAAAAATTGAAGTTTACTGATTTTTCTCGTCAGATTGAAGCAATTTCACGTCGAATACAAAAAACTGCATCATTCTAGCATAAGGGCTTGGTTTTAAGAGCTTTAAAAAATTTTTGCAGACGAAGCTGCAACGGGCAATGCTAGTAATAAATAATAATTGATCAATGTATCAATGTAAAATATAATCAAAAAGTTAAAAACTTTTAAAATCAATGCATACTGCTGTATTCAAATTGCAATGTCTATTTCTATATGGTATAAAAATTAATAGGTATATATGATATATATCGATTTCTACTTGGTAGTTTGCGTTGAACTAGTCTTAAAACAAAAAAATGTTAAATTTTCCACTTTTCCGATACAAATTTCCAGTTTTCGCAATTTTCCCGTCGGTTTGGGTACTACAGCTATCTACATGCCCAATATCAACTTTACAGCATATCTGGAAGTAGCTCATAATTTTGATATCTAATACTTAAGTTTTTAAGGCGTTCCCGCGAATTTTGCATTTTTGAAGTGAAATAACTTTTTAACGGTTAATTCGTTAACGTTGATTGAAAACATTGGTTCTTATAATTCCGTAAAGTATCTATATTCGAAATATCAACCCTGTAGCTCTTTCCGTTCAAAAGATACAGCACCCAAAAAATGAGCCTAAATTAAGGTGTAGTAATAACATTGTAGTGAAAAGTCCGAATATCTCCCTTAAATCTCGGCCTTGCGCACTACCGTGCTCTAGATTTAATTCCATTCGATTCTACAATAATATATTAAAAGGTAATTTTTTGTTATTCCTGAATACGTTGATCAATTTTGTTTGTCCAAATATATGACGTCATAAATATTATGATCGCATTTTTTTTATTAATATTTATACGTTGTGTTTTTATTAAATTCATAAGTATTGGTTTGTTTAATTTTATTGTTTTTAATAATTTCCAAATGATTTTGTTTTCATAATTAATTATTTTACTTATTATTTTATAACTAACTAATTTCTCGACTTTACTGTTTAATAATTTATTTTATAATTGCCTAATTCACTTCTTAACTTATTTAATTTGACTTCACACGTTTGAATCCATCTTTTGAACTTATTTAATTTGACTTCACTTGTTTGAATCCATCTTTTGAACTTATTTAATTTGACTTCACTTGTATGAATCCATCTTTTGAATTTATTTAATTTGACTTCGCTTGTTTGAATCCATCTTTTGAACTACCTCACTACTCAAAAATTCCCATTAATGTTAACTTGTTTTTTGACAAACAAATCCTATTATCCATTTACAAGCTATATCTTGTATATTATTGACTTACATAATTTTTTGTTGAATTATTTATATTGCAGAAAAAATAAAATATGATACGTCATTATTTATTGGAATTATACATTAGTTTATAATTTTTTTTAAAACTACCCCCTTTTTAAACCAGAACGTCACAAATACCCCCTTTCGTTTTTCTTGCGATATAAATAAAACAACTTACATTACAGAACTAATATGAAATTCATTACTATATTTTTTTAGAATCATTTCTATATTAATTAATTAAACAATAAAAAAAAAAGAATTTACTAAGATTAGACACTTTTTATCCTTGTCCAATTTCTTCTTCGCTTATAAATTTTTTTAAGACGAGTAGTGTTAAAAGTTCTGCGTACAATTTTGCTTTTAGGGTGTACGAGAACATATGTATTTAGTGACTCCATTTGTGTAATTTTGTATGAGCCTTCATATAATAAAAATAATTTTTTAATTAATTTTTCTTTAGCTGAGGATTTATAATGTGTATGCACTAATACTTGGTCACCGATTTTATATTTAATAACTCTCTTTTTGTCATTCAAATTTTTTCTTTTTAAGGCACGTAAACGAAATCTTTCTCGGGCTTTTTCTATTTTTGATTCTTTATCTATTTCGTCAAATTCGGGATATTTAATCAATTTATGAACTAATTGTACAGGTTTTTTCCCTAATAGTAATTCAGTAGGAGTAAAACCGATACTGTCATGAACGGCACTATCCAAACAAAATTCAATGAATGGTATGGCTAAAAAATGATTCGAATTATTTATTAATGAACTGGAATTAAAGGGTTTATCTTTTGAAATACTAGCTTCAACAATTGTAGTTTCGTACGAAACATTAGATTCTATAACTTTGAGTCAGTTTTGATTGTAGATTTAGTTTCAGTGATTACTTTAGAATCTGGCAAATCTTTATTCTTAACTTTAAAAGGTTTCTTGTCGGCTAAAAGTTTAATTTCAACAATTGGTTTGTCATCACCACCTACTTTTGGTTTAGTTGCGATGCCTAGTTTATTATCAGGTAACACTATTTTAGGTGCGCTTTCGAATGTTGGTATAAATTCTAAGCCATTTGGATTCAATTTTGAATTAAAACTATATTTTAATAACAAATCGGTTTTTGATTAAACTTGTGGCAAAATTTCAGTTCGTTTATTTGAGCCCTAATTTCTTTGATTCTTTTTACTTGCAAATGAATTACGCGAAAAATTTTGATATCTATTGCTTTGATAATTTTGTGGGTCATTCTGTATATGATACTTATTATTAAAATTTTCTTGTCGGGAAGAATTATGCGTGTAATTAGGATATTGATTTCTGGAATATTGATTATGTCCATTTACATTTCTATTATAATTATATTCATGATAACGATTGTTATTGTTATATGTGTCAAATTGCGTAATTGAATTTTGATTTATATTACCAATAATATTTCTACCAGAAATACCATCAATATGATATGAATCTAAAATCTTACATTGATCAATGAAATTTTTTAAAGTATTACAATTACTTCTCAATAAAATGCATAAATCTGGTGGAAAATGACGCAAAATTGTGAAAATGAAGTCTGTTTCGCTGTATTTTGGTTGTAAATATTTAGTTTTTTCGAACCAATAAAGTGTATGATTTGTTAGTTCACTTATCTGGTAACCATGATTTTCATTTGTAACAAAATTAATTCGAACATTATTCTGAATATCACTATTCCAAAATTCGTTTAACAACCAATCGCAAAGTTCATCAAAAGTTAAAATTTTATGTCGTTCAATCTCAAAAAATTGCATCACTTGTTTACCAATTTTTTTCAATGCATATTGTATTTTTAAACTTTCCGAAACATTATATGTATTAAAAAGAGATACTAGATCATCAATAAATTTTACCGGATGGTAACTATGTGAATCATTTTCAAAAAAAGATAAGTTAGTGAACATGTAATGAAAACTATTGTCTAAGATATTGACTGGTGAATTTACACTAAAAGAACTATTATTATCAATTTGAGTTTCAACTTTTTTAATTTTCTGTTCGATAGTATTAATTTTTTTTGAATTTCTATCAATATTTGTCTCTAATAATGGGATTGTTAAATTATGCATAGAAATATTATAACTAATGTTACTTATATGCGAATTTATTTCCTTGAAATCCGAGTTACATTTATTTTCTACTTTGTTAATATTTGTTTTTAATTCCGATTTATTTTTATCGCATTGCTTAGAAACAGATTCAAAAGATGATTCCATTTGCTGCTTGTAGGCTTTCAAATTTGAATTAATTGATAATAAAATATCCATAACACTACCTGAGTTCGTAGATGAGTTACTGACTTCAATTTTTTCTTCATCCATGTTGATTGCTGTATTGAGTTGATCCAAAATGTTGAATTTTTTATATTTGAATTTTAAAGTTGATACACAGTTTTTATCACGTCTTAGCGGCTATAGTCTTAGAAATTCACAAAATACCAAAAGTCTAAACTATAACGTTGACACTATCATGTCGGCGGTTACCACATTGTAATGTTCTCGTTTGTAGGTTTTAAAATAAATCTTACACCATATACTGAATTTATTTATTTATTTAAATAAATCAGACTCCATTTCGGTTAAAAAAGAAATTTTAAATTATTTTTATATTTTAAACAGAACATTTTATTTAATTCCATTCGATTCTACAATCATATATTAAAAGGTAATTTTTTGTTATTCCTGAATACGTTCTTCAATTTTGTTTGTCCAAATATATGACGTCATAAATATTATGATCGCATTTTTTTTTATTAATATTTATACGTTGTGTTTTTATTAAATTCATAAGAATTGGTTTGTTTAATTTTATTATTTTTAATAATTTCCAAATGATTTTGTTTTCATGATTAATTATATTACTTATAATTTTATAACTAACTATTTTCTCGACTTTACTGTTTAATAATTTATTTTATAATTGCCTAATTCACTTCTTAACTTATTTAATTTGACTTCACTTGTTTGAATCCATCTTTTGAACTTATTTAATTTGACTTCACTTGTTTGAATCCATCTTTTGAACTACCTCACTACTCAAAAATTCCCTTTAAAGTTAACTTGTTTTTTGACAAACAAATCCCTACTATTATCCATTTACAAGCTATATCTTGTGTATTACTGACTTGACATAATTACTGACATAATTTTTTGTTGTTTGTTGAGTTATTTATATTGCAGAAAAATAAAATATGTTACGTCATTATTTATTGGAATTATACATTAGTTCATAATGTTTTTTAAAACTACCCCCCTTTTTAAACTAGAACGTCACAGCGTGAAATCACGCTTCGCGTTGACCTAACGCTTCCTATTGACCAACGCTTCGGGTGACGGTTCGCTTTAGCTTACGTTTCGAGATGGTTCACGCTTTTTGTTAGTTAACGATTCGCGTGAAATCACGCTTCGCGACTCACGGAGGCTTCGCTTTGCATAACTAATGCTTCTCATTGGCCAACGCTTTGCGTTGATTAACTAATGCTTCGCGTTGACATTACGATTCCTATTGACTAACACTTCTCATTGACCAACGGTTCGCGTTGGCTGACTTACGGCTCGCTTAAGCTTACGGTTCGCGTTGGTTAACGCTTTGGGTTTTATAACAATTCACGTGAAATCACACTCTGCGAATCACCGACGCTTCGCTTTGAATAACTAACGGTTCTCATTAACCAACGCTTCACGTTGGCTGACTTACGGTTCGCTTGAGCTTACGTTTCGCGTTGGTAAACGCTTTGCGTAGATTATCTAACGCTTCCTATTGACTAACGTTGACCTAACGCTTCCTATTGACTAGCGCTTCTCATTGATCAACGCTTCGCGTTGCGTGACTAACGGTTTGCTTTAGCATGCGTTTCGCGTTAACTATCGCTACGATTTGACTAACTTTTCACGCTTACTTTAAGCATAAACGATTTGCGTGAAATGACGGTCGATTCGCTTTGAATAACTAACGCTTCTCATTGACCAACGCTTCGCGTTGTCTGACTTATGGTACGCTTTAGCTAACGTTTCGCGTTGGTAAACCCTCTGCGTTTACGAACGCTTTGCGTTGAATTACTAACGCTTCGCGTTGACCTAATGCTTCCTGTTTACTAATGCTTCTCATTGACCTACACTTCCGGTTTGGTGGATTTACGGTTCGCTTTAGCTTACGTTTCGCGTTGGTTAGCGTGAAATCACGCTTTGCGAATCACTGACGCTTCGTTTTGAATAACTAACTCTTCGCATTAGCAGACTTACGGTTCGCTTTAGCTTTCGTTTCGCGATGGTTAACGCTTTCCGTTTAACAACGCTTTCCGTTGATTTAATTTTCGCGTTGCCTAATGGCTCGCGTTAACCAACGCTTGGCGTTAACAGTCGCTACGCGTTGATGAACTCAATTATATAACTCAATATTTAAATATATAAAAATCGCAAGAACATTGATATAAATTTTTTTCAATGCAAGAACATTTTTACTGTTTCAATATTAATTATTAACACAAAACAAACATTTACAAATAATTCATATTTTATAAACATTGAATAGGCAGAAATATTAACAATTCAAACATTGATATACAACTCAGTATATACTGGGCATTCAAACACAGTTAGTTGTTACATTACTTGTTTTATCTAATTATAGTGTTTTCTATATGGAAGTTTAACATTACTTAGGCAAAATAAGAGTTTAAGCAAATCGAATATGTCATTTCGGTTGAACAATTCGAATAATAATGTTCATGCATTATTTCCCCCAGTCCAAATGGCCGAGCGGCCTAAGATGTTATGCCTGTGCAGTATGTGTAGCAGATGCGCTGGATTTAACAGGCTTTTAAGATTAAAAAGTAAAACTTCACACAAGGTTCAATCACGTGTTTTATTATTCAAAAACGATGATAATTACGATACACATTCTGATACATATTATTACATACTGATACCGGATATGGAAAATACGTCGTGTCATACAAAACACTTGCTTACATATTTAAACGTAAGAAGGCAGTTATATCGCAGCGGATATTTTAAACTTAATTTTAACACCCCCACTAGTTTAAAATTAAAATAAAATATTATTTTAATGATCCATGACTAATGATCCATGACACCCAAAGCGTCAAAAAATTTATTATGCTTATTCACTCCCAAAGCTTTTGTAATGCAAATAATATAATAATGCTTCTGTCTGCAAATATTTCAAATCAATCTGTTTATTAGAAACAGCTTCTCTAATAAAATGATGACGTATATCAATGTGTTTTGTCCGTTTATGGAACACCGGATTATACGTTAATTTTTGTGCACCTTGGTTGTCATTATACAAACTTATACAAACTAAGTTATCAGTAAATTCCCATAATAAGTTTTTTAAATAAATAGTTTTCTTTGAAGCGTCCGCTATCGCCATATACTCGGCTTCTGTACTTGATAGCGCAACTGTTTTTTTGTTTACTACTTTCCCAGGAGATAACGCCTCACGAAAGTTTATAACAAAAACCTGTGTATGACTTTCTGTCAAACAAATTGTTTCCCTAATCTGCATCCACAAAACCTGCTATTTCATTATTGCCTTTTTGATAAGTCAAACGATAATTACACGTTTTCTTTAAACATTTTAAAACTCGTTTAGCACTTTTCCAATGAATTTCATCATGATTATTATTGAACTGGCTTAAATAACTTACGGCATATGAAATATCAGGTCTTGTCATGAGCGATAGAAACATTAAACTACCGATCAATTTTTTTATTTGTTTGTTATTTAAGGTCGCTTCAACAATTGAGTCATTAGTGACCATATTATCACTGTACCATTCACAGATAAAACTTTACACACAAAGAAAATTAAACACTATCACACATGATTTTATATTAAATTATTGCGATCAACTTCGTCAATTTGAGAAACTCCAACACTTTGTTGACATTTTGCACATTATTTAAACATTGATGTTAGTTTAGTAAAGTTAAATATGAAAAGGCGGTCGTGCTTGCAAAAGGTCCGGTCGTTCTGAATTTTTTATATGTTGTTAGGACCTAAACCAATATTAAAAAACCAGATTTGCAATTTTCAAAGTGCTGTGCGAGTGGCGGTGTTCCATAAAAACCATGAAATTTTCGGACTTTTTTTAGTTTTTGCTCAATATCTCAGTGAAGAAAGGGTCTGACCGATATAGTCATTCTATACACTTTTAAAGTAGACTATATTTTCAACAATTTAAGATCAAAACAAGCTCTATACAGCTATTGATTCCAAAGATACAGTTCTTAGAAAATAGGCCATTTTTTCCAAAAAGTGCAATTTTTTCGAAATGGTAATTTATTTTGTAAAATATCTTCTAAAATACGCATCCCACGTAAAATATTATATGACGTATCCCACGCATCCCACGTCAAATATTATAAACTTGTAGTAAACTTAATTAGCTTTCATTTAAGATCAGATTGGTACCTGTATGCCCAGCGGTTCTCTCAAAAACGGTAGATAACCAAAAACAGTCATAAGTTAACCAGCGCAGATAACCATCGCAGCGCACATATTTACCAGATGTTTGTATCCATATTTTCGGTAAATGTAGGTACCAATTCCAATCAGAAGGAAGGAAACAAAAGATCGAGGTCGTACAGCAGTTATCAGAACAAGAGAAAATGACACACACTTCTTCCATACTTCAAGGGGCCACGCTTGTTTTTGAGAACAACAGTCTCAAAAAATAGCTGTCCGTTTGTTGGAGCCCATCTCCACTATGACTATGTCATCGACAAAACGTTTTTGGAGGTAAGTTTTCGCTGTTCTGACATCAGGGATACAACCACCCTTAATTTGCTGCAGAAGGTGTGATAAAGAAAACTGGTATTCATCACTGTTTTCCAACAGGTAATCGTAAATAAAGCGGACTGTATCGATTTAAAATTCAAAAAAAATAGAATTCGAAAAATTATATAAAAATTAAAATTTGAAAAGTACAAATTATATGAACCAACTCATTGATATAAAAGTAGTGAAACCGAACAAAATAACTCACCTTTGTCGTTTCTTCTTCTCCGCACACCTTGAAGCTCGTCGGTAGGGTAAAAGGCTGGGAAAATTAAAAACACACAGGAAACTGGGAAAGAAAAGCCTCTTACCTCAGCGATAACTTCCTGATATAAGGAAGAGCCTGAACAAAAGGTTTCCAATAATAATTCGTCTGCCTCCGTGCTGATAAACAGGCGTTTTTCGATAACCGAATAATAATTCACAATTAACAAAATTAGATTTGGACGCGACAAATAATAATACACAAAATTATTTATTAAACAAAAAACCTTCTCTGAATATTTTACTTCATAAAATTTTAAATATATTAATTTATATGTTTTATTAACAAAACCGAAAACAACAAAATGTGACCGCAAACGAACTAGCCACTATGCGACTTTAATCAGAATAGGCCGAAGCATTCCAGTCGGTCTCCTCCATTCGTAGTACCCATGCAAAATTGACAGAGGGCAGTAGCCGACCGAGAGGTTTATTCTCGAAAGTACAAAATTGCATCAAAATAACCATAACTAAATATTGACTAGACAATTGCAAATGAAAATAATTAATCAATAAATAATCGAATATTTATGGCGTAAACATCCCCGCCCCTGAAGAATCTGCTTCAGAAAAATTATATAAAAAAAAAACAAAGAAAATCAACTAAAAGAATTGACTCCAACCACAACAAAAGTAATTATACCAACACCATTTATAAAGAAAAATTTACAGAATTAAACATTTATTGATTGGGTAAGGGGCATAATTTAACAATAGGCCGCTTTAATGTGCCTTTTGCGGTTTTCACGAGGGCCACACGTACAATCCCATCAGTACCCGGATAAACATCGATGACTCTTGCCAAAGGCCATTGGCAAGGTACGAGAAGATCGTCTTTTATCAACACAAGAGTCCCCACCTTTATGGAAGGGCTATTTGTAGTCCATTTTGATCGCACTTGGAGCTCGTGGAGATATTATTGGCCCCATCTTTTCCAATAAGATTGAACCATCTGGTCCAACAATTGGTATCGCGAGAGGCACGATGAATTTATGTCCGTCACGTTTGGGGCTGGAATCGCCCTTAAGGGAGTCAGAGTAACGAAATGCGAAGGAGTCAATACTTCAAATTCCGATGGATCCTCACTCAGCGGACAGAGTGGTCGGGAGTTTAATAAGGCTTCAACTTGCACCAGCAAAGTATTAAGCTCCTCATAAGTCAAAAGCTGATTCCCTATGACTCTAAACATATGCGATTTAACGCTTTTGACGTTCGATTCCCAAAGGCCCCCAAAATGCGGGGAATGAGGAGGCATGAGTTTCCATTCGATTTTATAATCGCTGAGTCCATCGAATAGCGATTGCTGAAATTCCGACGATTGAAATTCATTCAATTCCCGTTTCGCACCGACGAAGTTTGTCCCACAATTGGAATACATCGTCGCACAAGGCCCTCGGCGAGACAAAAATCGTTTGAAAGCCGCTAGGAACATGGGGGTGGACAAATTTGATACCAGTTAGATGTGAATGACCTTCGTGGCCATACATACAAATAGGCAAATGTAGGCTTTCTGTAAGACCGGTTTTCTACGGCGGCCCAAACTAATAGATAATGGCCCAGCATAATCCACGCCAGTATGTATAAATGCATTCGTTTGAGATACTCGATAAGCTGGTAAGTTGGCCATCATAAGAGTAGGTGCTTTGGGCTTGTACTTGAAGCATACATTGCACATTCTTAATATTTTGCGAATAACTGTTCTGCCAGATAAGATCCAATATCGATGCCGAATTATAGAGTGTAATAAATTAGGACCAGCATGTAAATTCTTTAAGTGGTAATGTCGAACTATTAGATTCACGAGATGGCCTTTTTTTGGCAGTAGGATGGGATAAGCGTGCCCGTAATCAATCAATGCATGGCTTAATCGCCCTCCCACACGAATAATACCCTGATCTAAAAATGGCGCAAGCTTCCACAAAGAATCTGAGCAATCCCTTTTGGTTTCTAAGCTTACAAATTCTTTGGCAAAACTATGGTTTTGTACAATCCGACATAGCTCTAACTCTGCTCTATCGAGCTCTTTACTAGTGACCAACGACTCATAGGGTAAAATTCTCCCAAAACGAAGTACATAGATCATACTACACCGTAGTTTGTGAAAAGAAGAGAACCTTTCAATGAATTCTATTAAACGATTGTAGTCCTGAGGCTGAGTAAGAAAGCAGCTACTAACTAACCTCTCTTCGGGAGGTTCAATGTCCTGAAAAGAGTGAGGAGCATTGGGCTAACTCGATTCGCTTTCCCGTAACCATTCCGGTCCAGACCACCATAAACTATGAGTCTGCAACTGTCTGGGAGACAACCCCCGAGAGAGGCAGTCTACAGGATTCTCTTCACTCCTAACATGAGCCCAATTATCGGCGTCCAAATTTGACTGGATTTTCGCTACGCGATGGGCTACAAAAGTCGTCCAACGATCAGGTGACAATCGCAACCAACAAAGCACAATCATCTGATTCGAGGCTTTAATCCACGACGATCAAAAATTTCAACCACTGGACGTACCAAATCCGACAACAGGAGGGCGGCACACAGTTCTAGCCGTGGTATAGAAAGGGTTTTTGTGGGCGATACCCTTGACTTTCCACAAATAAGTCTAACAGTTGGAGGTCCTTCAGGGATCTCAGATTTCAAATAAAGGACACCACCGTATCCTTTCTCTGAGGCGTCACAAAACCCGACCAATGTCAACTGGCAGTATCGGTGTATACCTAAAAAACGTGGAACTTTCTCTTGAGACAAAACCGAGCATTCTCCTTGAAACGATTTCCACCTTTCAATGATAGGTGTAGAAGGTGTCTGATCTCATTCCACACCATCCTGCCACATTCCCTTTATAAACAACTTTAAAGAGAACGTGACTGGAGCCAGAAACCCAAGTGGGTCGAATATTCGCGCTACTGTTGACAGAACATTGCGTTTAGTAGCAGTATGAATAGGAGGCTCGAAATCAAAGTCAAAATAATCAGACATGGGGTGCCATCTAAGCCCCAGTATGGAGCAAGAATGATTATCTAATTCAAAAGCCTTGGAATCCCCTTTCTGTAACACATCTCCACTTTCAAACAACACTCTCAATGACTCCGAGTTCGTAGCCCATTTCAGAAGCTCAAAACCTCCAGAACGAAACATAGCTTTGGATTGCAAATATACGGTTTTGGCTTCTTCTAAAGAGCAAACTGAGGTCAGCAGGTCATCCATATACATGTCCCGCTGGCAGATCTCGGCAGCTAATGGGTATCGTTCCCTCTCATCCTCTACCAACTGTTGTACTGTACGCAAAGCTAAATAGGGAGAAGTTGCAACTCCAAAGACAACAGTGTTGAGCTCATACACACTCAACGGGTCACCAACATGTTGCCTCCACACGATCCGTTGATATCTGATGTCACAGCATAAGCAAACAATCGGAAGTTAAGCAGTAAGGAGACAATGTTCGACTGCAATTTAGGACCAACGAATACAACGTCATTCAAGGACCTTCCCAAAGTAGTCTTGGCACCAGCATCAAATACAACGCGTATCGGCGTGCTCGTGCTTTGAGGTTTGAAAATTGCATGATGAGGTATGAAATATCCTCCAATTTCCTATTCAGAGCTGTCTACTAAAGACATGTGACCTTGCTCAAGATAATCCATTAAAACCGCAGCGTAGGCCATCTTGAATGTTTGGGTGCGCGCAAACTTTCTTTCGAGATGAAAGAAACGCCTTTTAGCTACTTCCAAGGAGTCACCGAGCAACTTGGGATCCTCTCGAAATGGAAGAGCGACGACATATTTCCCGTGGGGGTCTCTCTGAACGGAATAGAGGAATAATCTGTCACATTCCAATGCTTCGGGCGTCACAAGTGGCTCCGAGGGCAGAGGAATGTTCTCTATTTCCCAAAAACGATGAACTAATTTGTCCAATGGAGGGTCCGCACTGACAACAAATGAGTGATCCACTCCTACGGACTCGGTGGGAATTTTTCCCATTACAACAAACCCTAATTTGGTGTGAAGAGCGACAGGCAGATCCGATGAAATCTCTACTTTCCCACCTCCAAAAATGAAGGGAAATAATTCGGCACCAATTATGCCATCAATCTCATTGGGAAGGTAAAATTTTTCGTCTGCTAATTTAATATGTCGGAGATAATCTAACGATGAAACGTCGACTTCAGCAGAATGAAGTTTATCGACAATTTTATCAACGACGTATGTGTTCAATGTGTAAAAAACACGACTATCAAATCGGGACAGTATTGTTACAGTAGCTGTTCCCCGAATGGGTTATTGGATTCCACCAAATTCTAATACAGATTTGCTCACATTTTTCAAGGAAAGCTGAAGCCTTTTACATAGAGTAGAGGTCAGAAAATGTGATTGACTACCTGAATCCAGCAAAAATCGTGCATTTTGAAAACGTCCTAACTTATCTCGAATTTTCACGATCACTGTCGATAATATTACTGAAAATTTCCTACTACAACCAGTCTGATTTAAAGTACACAAGCTGGTGGGGGGTTTACCATCCACAACTGTATTTTGTTCGGCAGAAGAGGGGGAATTTGGAGTACGAAAATCCTCAAAATGCAACAGTCTATGATGCGAGGATTGACATTTTGTACAATTTTCCTCCGATTTACATTCAGCCAATTTATGTTTTGCTGATAAACACTTAACACGTAGAAACTGTGACTTCACCAACCTTAAGCGCTTCCAAGGGCTTAATTTTACGAATTGGGAACAATTTTTTAAAAGATGAGATCCCTTTCTACAACATGGACAATTTGCTAACCGATTCTCCAACTCAGGTTGCACTACGAAAGAATGAGTTGGCTTAGTGTTCGATTTCACCTGCTTAGATGAGCCAGAAATAGCTTTCCCCGTTGGAGGCAAAGTTTTGATTTGTTTCTCCAAAAATTTAACTAAATCAGAGTACCCAGGAATTTTTTTATCGCGGTGGGCTGCTTCAAAGAATCTTTTAGTCATAGGATCCAAAATATCGAGGGCTCGATGCAAAAAAATAACATCACTCAAATCTGTAAAATCTAATTGTTTTAAAGCCGCTATCGGAGCACAAAACCCATCTGAGACGGCAACTAAACCTTCTCTCGATTCAAATCGGAGTGGATTAAAATTAAAGATTTTTTCAAGATAAGAATTTCCTAATGTTCGCTTATCGTCAAACCGATCAACTAGGGCTTTCCATGTATTTTCATAATTAGAGCCAGTTGCCTTAATTCCTTGGCACACATTACGAGCACATCCAGTTAAACGCGAAGTTAAATGTTGCATTTTTTCTAGCTCTGATAATTGAGTGTCTTCATGAATCAATGTCCTAAACAATTCATGAAAAGTGGGCCACGAGTCTTGAGAGCCGTCGAAATGTGGGATTACTATTTTTTCTAGTCTTATAGACGTGGATTTCGGAGTGGGAGTCTGAACTGCGGCTGTAGGCACTGACGATGTGGACGATTGAGAAATCTTTGAGGCGACTCGTTTAATGTATTCGACGAGTTCGAAAATGGCAGTATTAAAGACAGGCTCGAACTCATCGTCCACTTCACACGAAATTTCATTGATACGCATTTCAATGTCATCAAATTCCTTTAAAGTTTGATCCAACATCTAAAATGCCCTATTAAAGTTATTTAAATTGGGCGGTTCGTTCACCTTTGTAGCAAAATCATACAATCTTTGAACCCTTTGAAATAAAATCTCCCTTTTTTTGTTTAAAATTTTCACCAAACGTTCTGCCATTTCCTTATCCATGGTGATAATAAAAGGATTTATCTCCGAAGTGGATATAAGGTACTGAGTTTATTATTAAATGAGTATATTAGGAAAAAGGTCGTTGGAATGACACTCCCTTTAATTTATTTACGAACTTAGGATTTAATTCAAAAGAAAATAAGCTGAAATTAAGAGTGAATTCACAGAAATGAGGAAAGTTAGCAATAAGATGAATGCTTAGTAAGAAAATAACTAAAATAAAAATTTGTTTGTTTTACAATAACACTAATCAACGAATCCGTCTGAATACAAACAATTTACGATCAAAAATTCAATGAGATAATCGAAACAAACAATTGAATTACAAATTATTAAAATAAACAACGAATATTTATTGTTATTGAATATTGAATATTGTTAAAAACTATTTTCAAATTCATCATGAATTAATATCGATTTATTTATCATAAGCATAAATTTATTTTGATACAATTTGCCTCTCGAACAAAATAAAAGGACAAATTCTTGTTTATAATTAAACTGCTATAGTTAACAACAATAATTTTTTGAACCTCACAATACGAGTACGAAGTACAATAAACATTCACCGACTTGAACAATTTCTAACATGAACGATACGGATTGTAAATTCTTTTCCAAAGCAACTATCTAAATGATTAAATTTAATCGAACTTTTGTTTAATCAAGGTCATTAATTAATTAATGAATCCAGCTCGAACAGGACCATATGTTACGATATAAGCGGACTGTATCGATTTAAAATTCAAAAAAAATAGAATCCGAAAAATTATATCAAAATTAAACTTTGAAAAGTACAAATTAAATGAACCAATTCATTGATATAAAAGTAGTGAAACCGAACAAAATAACTCACCTTTGTCGCTTCTTCTTCTCCGCACACCTTGAAGCTCGTCGGTAGGGTAAAAGGCTGGGAAAATTAAAAACAGACAGGAAACTGGGAAAGAAAAGCCTCTTACCTCAGAGATAACTTCCTGATATAACGAAGAGCCTGAACAAAAGTTTTCCAACAATAATTCGTCTGCCTCCGTGCTGATAAACAGGCGTTTTTCGATAACCGAATAATAATTCACAATTAACAAAATTAGATTTGGACGCGACAAATAATAATACACAAAATTATTCGTTAAACAAAAAACCTACTATATTAATAATTTATACGTTTTATTAACAAAACCAAAGAATACAATTACATAGAAGCCCATAAGTCCGATTTTTGAGTCACTCGAAATTGTGAATTGTGAACACCACCGCTAGATGACAATAGCTGTTCGATTTCGGTATTTAGTGCCTTTAGCAGCACAACCAACTGTATTCTTTGTGTATATTGTATATACACAAATATATTGTGTATATTTATTTATAAATAAATATACACAAATATATATTGTGTATATTTATACTGATAAAATAGAGGCAATAATGATTTTGATTCTTACATTATTATTTTAAATAATTATCTCCGGTCAATTCAATAATAATAATATTATTATTAATTTTATAATAATAATAACATAAACATTTATCTAACATTAAGTTTTAAATGCTTTATTTCCAAATGCACTCTATATATCAGTTGATGCATTATCTACACAAATGTTCTTGATTGGACTAGGTGACAGACTTATGGTGTATCAATTTTTGAAACTGGGTACCATCAAAGAATACAATATACATGTATTCTTTGGTACGATCTCCCGTTTATTTTTTATTTTTTAAATTCTGTATACCTCAGAAAACAGTAACTTTCTAACTTTTTATATCCCATATTTTTCATTGAATGAAAGCGTTATTTTGTTATTATGAAATATTTTGTAATTTTGAAAAAAAAAATCAATCATTTTATATGATTTTATTTATTGATAAAAAATAATAATCTACAATTTGTACAATAACATTTTTAATTGAAACAAAACTTATTATTACTTAATAAATTATTATTATTTATTTTAATGAATATTTAAAAAAATTTTCTGCCTTAATAAAGAAAAACAATTCAAAATGGTCTTAATTGAATACTATATAGTTATACACTTAAGGACGTTCCCAAGAAAATCAGTTTTCTTACGATTTATCTGTAATTTTGAATATATGTAGTTAAAAGTATCTTCTACATGTAGAATTTTTTTTAATGGTCCTTACGGTACTAAATTTGTAAACATTGACAGTTAAAATTTGTATGTTTATCATATAAAACTGACCCCGATTAATGTTGTCACACACGTTTTATTAAATATCAATAGTAATTTTCTTCAGATTCTTTTAAAAAACTGAGAATAAGTAATTGAAGATATAACAAATATCTTTCTACAAAAATAACAGAAACAAGCGGTATTAGTTATCTTATAAATATTGTTCCTCAATTTAAACAACAATTCCATTATGTAAACTACAATAGATCAAATAAAATATAGTAACACTACAGCAAAAAGTAATAGTGTACCTCAAATATATTTTATTTGATCTATTGTAGTTTACATAATGGAATTTTTTTAAGTTGAACACGACTGCTCTTTGGGAACGTCCGAGTGCACTTTGCGAACGTTTGAGTTCGTACACTCATTAAAAAAACACTGTGCAATCTCATTCTGGTAAGGTCTGGTAAAACAATTTATATGACTAAAAACAGCATTCTATTCGTCAATGGACTATGCAATCTACTAACTTGAAAATAATAAGTATATCCGATCAAAAACATAAATGTAAAAAAGGTCGAGATACTTCATATAATAGTTGCTTCTTAGAATACAGTTGTAGGAAATCAAGTTTGCTACAATTCATCACCTTATCATTTTTGCTCAAGCTCTAATGTGTACAGAGATATTAAGGAATTTAATTTTCAATCTTAAACACATAAATTTAATTTTTGATTTTCCATATGTTCCGTTGGGAAAATAAAATTTTTTCAAAGATTCTTATTTAAAGTATCAACAATTCCGCGTCGAATCCAAAAAACCCCACCCTTCTAGCATTTCTGGAAGTGGAGCAACAAAGTTTTAAAAAATCTTTCAATCCTTTCGGTTTGGTCACTATATCTAACTGTATGGCAAATATCAACTTTTAAGGACTTATGGTCTAGGCCCTGGAATTATGATTATGTATGGCCAAGATTTGTGGGCGTTCCCGTTATTTTACGGTTTTTGAACCGAAATAACCGTTTATTTCTTAACGGTGATTGAAAAAACAGTCTCTTATAATTCCCTAAATAGCTTATATTCGAATTCAGCACTATTGCTCGTTTCGTTCAGAAGATATTTCGGGTTCAAATCTGCTCTGCTATTTCGATAAATAACAGTACTGTAAGTGCAAAGGCAAAAAACCCCTTAAACTCGGCCTGTCACACTACCGTGCTCTAGATTCATGTTTCATCATGAAAAACAAAAAATAAAACTAAATACTGGTAGTTAAAAAAATATTCACAAATAACTAGTATTTTATGTGGTTCATTATAATAATAATAATAATAATAAGAAAGAGGGGTACCGCATACGTGTCCCTAGCACCTAGGCCAAGGGGTCCTCTGTGCCCTCCCTGAACACAACCTGTCACCCGAAGGCAAGACGTCTCCGGGCAAGAGTTGCCATTTTAAGCAGATGAAGCTATAGGATTCTGTTGAGGCCAGACGCCACACAGAAGGCCCATAACTTCTCCGCCGGGATTGCTCCCAGGATTGAAGGATCCAAAGTTTCGGACCTAAACATTCTATATCTGACACCCTGCAGGCTTCTGCAGGTGCATATAACATGTATGGAGGTTTCATCGTCCTCCATATAGGCCCTGCAAGTGGGATCATCAGAGATCCCCAAGTTATGAAGGTGGCAGTTCAATCGACAGTGTCCTGTTAAAAGCCCCACCACCCTTCTCAACTGCATTTTATTGAGTTTCAATCGAGCACAGTTGAATGGCCTAGCTGTGTTTATGCACAACTTGGCCTGTCACATGCCCTGCGCAAAGTCCCAGTAATTGAGGTGAGCTTGTTTCAGCCACCCCTTGATTCGGTAAATTACGGAGCATCTTGCTATGGGAATGATAGGCTCAGGTGAAAGGGGTACTTGAGCTGACTCTTCTCGTGCCAACGAGTCCGCTACTTCATTCCCCTTAACGCCAGAGTGACCCGGTACCCAGATCAGCCTGACTGTGTTACTCGATGCCAGGCGGTTCAGCTCCTCGAAGACTATTCATAGACTATCCTCGATTGGAATCTTGACGCCTCAAGGGCCCGAAGTGCTTCCTGGCTATCCGAGAAGATGCTGATATGTGCCCCATTGTAACCTTTCGTGTTACAAATCTGGGCACCTCTCAGCATAGCGAAGATTTCCGATTGAAAAACCGTCGCATATTGACCCAGAGGAATCGATTCCTTTATCCTAGGTCCATAAACCACCGCACCAGATAAATCTCCGGCCCATGACCCATCCGTATAAAGATATGGTCCGGGAGGGGGTGAAAAGTTACGTACATCTCGATCCCATTCCTCACGGGAGGGAACGATTACCCGAAATTTGCGGTTAAAATGATGAATCGGAACATTGGGATCCTGTGCCATATCCACAAGTGGAGTCACACAGTGCCACTTCATTATAATAAAAGATATAAAAAATTTAATTGAAAAATGGCATTTAATATATTAATTGAATATTATTTTTAATAAAACCTATTTTGACAAAATGGAAACCCGACTTCTAAATTCAAATGTTCTTTAACAAAAGATGCACTAAAAAGTAAAAAAATAATTGCATATTCTTGTGCCAATTTTAGTCCACCAAAGCAAAAAATTTTGAATATATATGTACAATTATTGTTATTTCTGGAGGCGGTGTCCAAAAGTTATGTGAATTTCTCTATGGTGAACATAACACTTTTTTTTTATCCGTTTTTTTTTAATTTTTTAATAATTTTTAGTGCATTTTTTATAACAGATTTTCAGTTGTTTTTACAAGGAATTTGTTTTTTTTTTGTAAAATTTTTTTTTTTTTGGAAAAGAAGTCGGTTTTTAAAAAAATTTTCTTATTTTCCCATTATGAATGAGTATACCCTTAAAAAAAACAAAATTTCGCAGAAATCGGTTATCACATATAAAATGAGGATTTTTCTTGATTTCCCGGAGATCCCCTCATCAGAATGCGATTTGGTGACAATGGGACCAATGGGAAACCAAACCCTTTAAAACAAAAAAAAATTCAAAATCATCCGGTTCATAAATGACGGAGTTCTGAGGGGACACACATTAAAAAAAAAAAAAAAATACAGACGAATTGAGAACCATCCTCCTTTTTTGAAGTCGGGTTAAAAAACTAATGTTTCATTCTGAAAAAAAATTATTTCCTACCATTTTTAAAAATTGACCATTTAAACAAATAGCTATCTATTTTGATTGTTATATAAAATTACACCCCGCACAAACGTTGTCCACAAACTGTTGTTGTTTATAATATTATTTGTTAAAAAAACATGAGAGGCACAAAGACATTACACCGACAGTTTAAATTCTGATACAAAACTATTGCGTTTAATTTTTTTTAAACATTCAAATTAATAACAATGATATAATTTGTTATTGAATATTCCTAATGAATTTAAAATTTGTAGACATGGCAAAAGACTCTATCGCCTCATCGGGGAACAGTTAGTTAATTATTGTTATTTTGGAGTCGGTGTAAGCATAGAGAAATTCACAGAAAATTTGGACACCGCCTCCAGAAATAACAATAATTGTACATATATATTTTTGCTCAGGTGAACTAAAATTGGCACAAGAATATGCAACTATTTTTTAATTTTTGGTGCAAATTGTAGATTATTATTTTTTATCAATAAATAAAATCATGAAAAATGATTGATTTTTTTTTTCAAAATAACAGAATATTTCATAATAACAAAATAACGCTTTCATTCAATGAAAAATATGGGATATAAAAAGCTTAAAAGTTACTGCTTTTTGAGGTATACAGAATTTAAAAAATAAAAAATAAACGGGAGATCGTACCAAAGAATACATGTATATTGTATTCTTTGATGGTACCCAGTTTCAAAAATTGATACACCATAAGTCTGTCACCTAGTCCAATCAAGAACATTTGTGTAGATAATGCATCAACTGATATATAGAGTGCATTTGGAAATAAAGCATTTAAAACTTAATGTTAGATAAATGTTTATGTTATTATTATTATAAAATTAATAATAATATTATTATTATTGAATTGACCGGAGATAATTATTTAAAATAATAATGTAAGAATCAAAATCATTATTGCCTCTATTTTATCAGTAAAAATATACACAATATATATTTGTGTATATTTATTTATAAATAAATATACACAATATATTTGTGTATATACAATATACACAAAGAATAAAGTTGGTTGTGCTGCTAATGGCACTAAATACCGAAATCGAACAGCTATTGTCATCTAGCAGTGGTGCTCACCATTCACAATTTCGAGTGACACAAAAATCGGACTTATGGGCTTCTATGTATATTGTATTCTTTGACAAAACCGAAAACATTAAAATGTGACCGCAAACGAACTAGCCACTATGCGACTTTAATCAGAATAGGCCGAAGCATTCCTGTCGGTCTCCTCCATTCGTAGTACCGATGCAACATTGACAGAGGGCAGTAGCCGACCGAGAGGTTTATTCTCGAAAGTACAAAATTGCATCAAAATAACCACAACTAAATATTGACTTGACAATTGCAAATGAAAATAATTAATCAATAAATAATCGAATATTTATGGCGTAAACATATATTATATATATATATATATATATATATATATATATATATATATATATATATATATATATATATATATATGTATATATATATGTATATATATATATATATATATATATATATATATATATATATATATATATATATATATATATATGTATATATATATGTATATATATATATATATATATATATATATATATATATATATATATATATATATATATTTATATATATATATATATATATATATATATATATAAATTTGTATTATAATCATAATAATAACAAAAATAAAGGTCTTTATTATAATATTTTATAAATTAACACAAATTTGACAATTTTTTCTATTTGCAGACATATTCTATGGTCATTTTAGACCGTTGGAAGAGTTGTCTTTATATCTAGAGCACGGTAGTGCGTTAGGCCGAGATTTAAGGGACACATTCGGATTTCTCACTACAGTGCTATTACTACACCTTAATTTAGAGTCATTTTTTAGGTGCTGTATCTTTTGAACGAATAGAGCTACAGTGTTGATATTTCGAATATAGATACTTTACGGAATTATAGAAACATTTTTTTCAATCAACGTTAACGAATTAACCGTTAAAAAGTTGTTTCACTTCAAAAACGCAAAATTCGCGGGAACGCCTACAATTCTTGGTAACTAATAGATCAATATTCTACGATACTTCCAGATATGCTGTAAAGTTGATATTTGGCATGTAGGTAGCTGTAGTATCCAAACCGACGGGAAAATTGCGAAAACTGGAAATTTGTATCGGAAAAAAGGAAATTTTTACAATTTTCGTTTTAATCAAATTAGCATTATAACGTATATATTTTTCTTATTCGTTGATATTTTTATAGAGTCCTATCTGGTTGGATGACACTAAGGTTTTTAAATATTGATTGTATTAGACCATATAAAACTAAACAACCATGTAGAAAACACAATCAACTATATTATCACTAAAATTTCTTTAACCTATAGTAGTGAATTGGCTTGTAGTATACAGCAGTTGGCGTATAGCATTTAAAAGTTAAGCAAAGTTAGTTAAAATCAGTAATTGGATGGGTGAACATTGTGTACAGATTTTTTTTTTATAATTTTTTTGCAATAAACATTAATTTATATTCTCATTTTAACTTTTTTATTATATTTTGCATTGATGCGCATTGATCAATTATTATTTATTAACTTCAATTGTTTCAGTGCAACCCCCCGGAAAATTGGAAAAACATACTCCAAAATTACGTTTTTCTTTTTAAAATGCTATAAAGATGGAATTTTCACTAATCGACCCGAATTATCTGTTAATTTGACGTTAAATTAACATAATATTTTGAAAAATTTCATTACCTATATCGCAACCACACCGAAAATGGGGAAAACATCCCTAAAACTGACCTTTTCACTTCTATTCATGATAGAAAGATCGGTTTTTTTCCATTCGACGTGGAACAGTTTCAAAATAACAGAATTATTTGAAGGAAGAAAATTTTTTCATCACAACCCTTCGAACTTGGAAAAACACCCCCAAAACCAATCTTTTTGTTCTATACATGCAACAAGATGCAGTTTTTTTGCAATCGACGCTTAATAGTTACAAATTAGGAAGTTATTTCGGAAAACTTAATTTTTTTTATTGCAACCTCCCGAAAAATCGAAAAAACACCCCCCAAAATTACGTTTTTCAGTTCTATATATGCTGAAATGATGGAATTTTCACCAATCGACCCGAAATAAAGTCAAGTTAACAGAAAACTTTGAAAAATTTCATTACCTATATCGCATTCCACCCCCTACATCGCAACCCTTCCGAAAATGAGAAAAACATCCCTAAAACTGATCTTTTCACTTCTATTCATGATAGAAAGATCGCGTTTTTTCCATTCGACGTGGAACAGGTTCAAGCTAACAGAATTATTTGAAAAAAGTAAATTTTTCCATCACAACCCTTCGCAATCGGGAAAAGCACCCGTAAAACAACCCCTTTCCTTCTATTCATGCTAGAAAGATGAGGTTTTTTGCATTTGACACTAAATAGTTACAAATTACTAGTTTATTCGAAAAATTTAAAATTTTTCATTACAACCTCCCGGAAAATCGAAAAACATCCCCCAAAATTACGTTTTTCAGTTCTTTACATACTGAAATGATGGAATTTTCACCAATTGACCCGAAATAAAGTTAACAGAATACGTTAAGAAATTTCATTTCCTACATCGTAACCCCCCTCCCCTTCCCGAAAATAAGGAAAATAACCGTAAAATTGCCCTTTCACTTCAAGTCTAGTTAGAGAGATAGGATTTTCTTTTTAAAGTCAAATTAATAGATTACTTTAAAAAATTTCATTATCTACATCGGAAACCTCCGAAAATGGGAAAATACCCCTTAAACTGCCTTTTTCACTTCTATTAATGTTAGAAAGATCAGGTTTTTTTCATTCGACGTGGACCGGGTTTAAAATAGGACTATTTTAAAAACGTAAATTTTTCTATCGTTTCCCTTCGAAAATGGGATAAACACCCATAAAACTACCCCTTTTCTTGTATACATGCTAGGAAGATGGAGTTTTTTACATTCGACGCTAAACAGCTACAAATTAAGAAGGTTATTCAAAAAACTTAAAAACAAACATCGCTTCCTCCCAAAAAAAATCTGAAAAGCACTTCGAAGCTACCCTTTTAACTTCTATTCATGGCAGAAAGATGGGATTTTCACCAATCGACTCAAAATAAATTCAATTTAACAGAATACCACGAAAATTTTATAACCTACATCGCAATCTCCAAAAAGAGTAAAAATACCCCTAAAACTGCCCTTTTCACTTCTTTTCATGTTAGAAAGAACGGGTTTTTTTTATTCAACGTGGAACTGGATTAAATTCACAGGATTATTTTATTAGAGTAAATTTTCCAATCGCAACCATTCACAAATGGCAAAAACACCTCTAAAAGCACCCTTTTTCTTCTATACATGCTAGAAAGATCTGGTTTTTTGCATTCGACGCTAAATAGCTACAAATATACAGGTTATTAGAAAAACTTAAAATTTTTCCTCACCACTCCCTAAAAAGATGGGAAAACAACCCCCTAAAGTTCTATTCATGGTAGAAAGATGGAGTTTTTTGCATTTGGTGGAGAATTTCTAAGACATTTCTATTATACTGTTGGTCAATACCTAACATATATCAGATTCTATACAATAAACATACAAGTGTTACACATTTAATTGTTTTACCTCAGAACTCCGTCATTTATGAACCGATTTTAAATTTTTTGTTTTAAAGGGTTTGATTTCTCATTGTCACCATTATTATATAACAACCATACTATATTGATGTTTAAGCCTTTCAAAAAACGAGCAGAGCCAGTTGACATTATATAACGCGAAGCGGTCTCCTTTGCATATGTGAATCTAAAAGGAGTAAAGTATCGCGAAGCGTTTTGTGCGAAGCCTTCGGCTTCGTATATATAAGCCTTACAAAAAGAATTGATATCCGACCAAAAACATAAATGTAAGAAAGGGCCGAGTTTTCGGGAAAATCCTTAATGTAATAGTTCCTTCTTAAAAAGTGATGATATGAGAGGACCGAGTTATTTACAAAGTAAATAGCTCTAGACTTTATATAATAGTTCCTTCTTAAAAAGTGATGGTATGGAAGAAAGGACCGAGCTATTTACTTTGTAAATAGCTCGGTCCTTTCTTCCATATCCTTTCTTCATATAATAATAGTTCCTTCTTAAAAAGTGATGATGTGGGAGAAAGAACCAAGCTATTTACAAAGTAAATAGCTCGGTCCTTTCTCCCATATCATCACTTTTTAAGAAGGAACTATTATTATATGAAGTCTGGAGCTATTTACTTTGTAAATAGCTCGGTCCTTTCTTCCATATCATCACTGTTTAAGAAGGAACTATTACATTAAGGATTTTCCCGAAAACTCGGCCCTATCTTACATTTATGTTTTTGGTCGGATAAATATATAAATTTTAATTTAGTTACAACTATAATTAGACCAATTTTTCTTAAACAAATGTTAACTCTTAACTCTTTCTTAAACAAATATTCGAAAATTCTACTTTAACAAACAAACAATAACCATTTACTAAGCGTTTATAAAATAAGCGTTTATACAATATATGCATAAACATGAATTGATAACCACAAACATAAAATTTAGCAATTCTAACAGAAAAATTTTCAGTAGTTAAATTCAGAAATCAAGGTATATCTGTATTCCCAGGAACATTTGCAATACTTAACAAAACTAGGCCAATCTTTTCCATTCAAATACTCCAAAAAATCTTGATAGCTAGCTCTTGGAGAATAGGACAGACTGCAATAACATGAAACACAGTTTCTTCTTCTAGTTTATTACACATAGAGCAGATTTTTGTTTCATGACTATAAGAGTATTTATTTAAGTAGAGGAATTCTCCCCTAGCTTTAATTGTCCAGCTTATGAAATTGGAATTCAGGTCAGAAGAAATACAATTATTGCCTGCATGCAATTCTTTATAAAGAGGATGTTTAATGCTATTTAATGATTTTATTTTATATTCGTTAATAATTACGTCGCGTAAAGGATTGATTACATTTGAAATTCGTATTGACCCACTTAGCAGGTCCTGGATATCAATATCACATCTATTCAATATCTCATTGACCTCATTATACCAGAATAGTTTGCTTTCAATTATCTACCTCATAAAAGTGAAAGGATATCTATATGACGGTAAATTGAGACATTTTTTTATATACTGCAAGTGGAGTTTGAAAGTAAATAGAAATAGTGGTACGAGACCTGTTTCTAGATAAATGAGAAAATCCGGCGTATTTCTAGGCAAATTGAAGCATTTTTTAATAAAGATTTTCAAAACTATTTCCACATTATTAAATTTATGGTATCCCCATAATTGAGCTCCGTAACAAAGAATTGATCGCACAACTGCTTTGAAAATATTTAGTTTAGAAGAAAAGTGTATACTTTTATTTAAAATAATATTGTTGAAGGAGTGCATGGCAAATTTCGCACTCTCTGTCTTTACCCTAAAATGTTGATCAAAATACAGATTTGAAGACAGAATGATGCCAAGATATTTATAATTGTTAACCACATCTATTTTTTTACTCATATAGTACCATTTTTCGTGTTTAGCAGACCTTCCACCATTTCTAAAGATCAAAATTTTAGATTTATCTAAATTCAATTGAAAGTTCCAAGTATCGCAATATTTTTCCAGAGAAGTTATCAGTTTTTGCAAAGTTAGTCTGTCTGATGCTAATAGCACAAGGTCATCCGCATAAACCAACATTTTAACTCGAGTATCTCCTACTGTAATCCACCATCTAGATAAGTTTCAAGGTCATTTATAAATAGGGAGAACAAAATTGCGCTAAGAAGACAACCTTGTTTTAGGCCCATGGTTGTTTCAAAAGATGCGGTTAAACCCAAACCGAAGCGGAAGTTCCAACGTATAAGTTTCTTAAAGTATTAATAAACATACAGGACATGCCCATTTCAAGGAGCTTATACAATAGAGAATATCGGTCAATACGATCAAAAGCGGCTGAAAAATCTACAAAAAACGAAAATACTTTCTGGCGTTTATGACATAATTTGATTTTGATTAAGCTCATTAGCGTAAAAACATTGTCAACCGTAAAATACTCCTTTCTAAAACCAGCTTGATATTCGCCTAATTTATTTTGATTGTCTTCCCATAAAATGATTCTATCCAATAGGAGGCCTGTAAAAAGTTTACTCACAGTATTTAAAAAAGATATGTCTCTATAATTAGCTACTTTACTAATCATTCCCTTCTTATGAATTGGAAAAATGATTGCCTCTTTAAAATTACTTGGTGTATCCCCACTATCAAATATATTATTAAAATAAGTCAATAATCTATCTAGAAAATTTTCAGAAGCATTTTTATAAAATTCATAAGATATGGCATCTGATCCTGGCGCTTTATTTAATTTTGCTCGATTATATATATATATATATATATATATATGTATATATGTACGTACATATATATATATATATATATATATATATATATATATATATATATATATATACTCTGCCATAGCCGGTCCCAAGCCCGGTTGAGAAAAGAGGCGGGAAACCCCAGCTACGGTGCGAGACATTGTGTCTAGAGAACTAGCTAAAGGCTAGGGAAGCATGGTCAAATTCTGTCATAAACAATCCCCTTGGAGCAACTGTGGCCGATGGGGTAGTACACGGTCAGATTTACTCGTAGGACCAAAAATGGTAAAACAATGTAAAAAAAAAAAACTCTGGGGCTCAAATCCCTTAAAAAAATTAATCAACCGAGGCTGCACAAGCTAACTAACAAGTCTACTTTCTAAGATTGTATCTTGGGAACCAATAGCTGTATAGAGCTTGTTTTGATCTCAAATTGTTGAAAATTTAGTCTACTTTAAAAGTGTATAGAATGACTATACCGGTCAGACCCTTCCTTCACTGAGATATTGAGCAAAATTTGAAAAAAGCCCGAAAATTTCATGGATTTTTGGATACACCGCCGCTCGCACAGCACTTTGGAAATTGCAAATCTGGTTTTTTAATATTGGTTTAGGTCCTAACAACATATAAAAAATTCAGAACGACCGGACCTTTTGCAAGCACGGATATAGATCTTAACTGGACTAATAGTATATAATACATACACGAACAAAAAAATTTTGACAAAATGGATCCCCGACTTCAAAAATCAAATATTCAAAAACCAAAAATGCTCTAAAAAGTAAAAAAATAATTGCATATTCTTGTGTCAAATTTAGTTCACCTAAGCAAAAATTTTTAAATATATATATACAATTATTGTTATTTTTGTAGTCGGTGTCAGCATAGAGAAATTGAAAAAATATTGTCGTTTTTATTTCGAAATATATTGTAATTATTTAAATTTTAATGTTTCACAAAAATTTATCCTTCACATAAAATTTGGACACCGCCTCCAAAAATAACAATAATTGTACATATATATTTAAAAATTTTTGCTTAGGTGAACTAAATTTGACACAAGAATATGCAATTATTTTTTACTTTTTAGTGCATTTTTTGTTTTAGAATATTTGATTTTTGAAGTCGGGTTTCCATTTTGTCAAAATTTTTTTTATTTCTCGCTTTTTAGTGACTTTGAAGTTCTATAACTGATTTTATTTGTCTGAATATGGGTAGACCTACTAAACGACCTACTAATTTTTAGTGCATTTTTTTATAAAACATTTTTTTATCCGTTTTTTCATAACAGATTTTCAGTTTTTTTTACATGCATTTAGTTTTTTTTTTGTAAAAATTTTTTTTTTTTTGGGTCTGTTTTTTTTTTGTAAAATTTTTTTTTATTTGAAGGCGATTTAAAAAACAATTCTTATTTTTCCAATCTGAATGAGTACACCTTTTCAAACAAACAAAAAATTTTCCCAGAAATCGGTGAAATCATTTAAAATGAGGATTTTCCTCGATTTCCAGAGGATCTCCTCATCAGAATGTTATTTGGTGACAATGGGACCAATGGGAAATCAAACCATTTAAAACAAAAACAAAAAATTCAAAATCGGTTCATAAATGACGGAGTTCTGAGGTTACACACATTAAAAAAAAATACAGACGAATTAAGAACCATCCTTCTTTTTGAAGTCGGGTTAGAACAAAATAAGGGGAAATAATATTATATTATATATATATATATATATATATATATATATATATATATATATATATATATATATATATATATATATATTCAATTTAGCTTATAACACCCACTATAGTAACTAAAATGAAATAGAAATATATTATAATATTATAGTATATTAGTCGAATATCTTCGTTATTTAAAAGCCTTTTATTATAATATTAGAATTTTAATTTAGTGGGTTGAGAAAATTGAAGAACCATAGAGAATATTCTTGTTCTTTTCTATTTCTTACTACAAGCATAGCACTTGTATGCAGGCAAATTTTCCAATTTTTCTTTCACCATTTTAATGGGAGGGTATTTTTACCTGCCCTGGGACTATAGAAATTTGTCTTATTCTACTGTACCTGGGTGTGAAAAATGAAAATTGGGAAAATCAATAGGATTTTTGAAAAATAAAAGTACCCAGGGCACGTAGAATATGAATACCTATAATATATCCAAATTTCAAATCGATAGAGTAAAGGGTGTAATCGTAGTGCTTGAAAAACAAATGTAACTTTAACCATTCTGATCTGGAAAACCGCTTTTCTATATAAATTTTTTTTTCCATCAATGAATATTTAAGAGGATTCTTAGAAATATTATGAAATCTCACGCCAATCAAAGAATGTTTAAAATTTGTATAGAACAGCCTTAAATAATTTACTTATAAACGAAACTTATAAAATTTTGTATGTGACCTAGGTTCGAACTCTAGGTTGGTTGTTATATCATGATTTTTAAACCAACACTATACCAATTGCGCTATTGGAGTCTTATTAAACTGGTAACAATATTTAATAATTTTCCGATTGTCATGATGAACAAATCAAAACTTCTGCTGTATGCTCCCTAGATCTATAACTCTGTTGAAACGGGCAAAATAATCTTAATTCTAGGAGCGCAGAATACAAACCTCCGCACTGAGGAGTGGCGAATTATCAACAACACGAAGGCTGATACGGGACACACCATCGTGCAGGAGGGTAGTGTAGCAGATGGGGTTGATTCAAGACCGAGGGTTTAAATTATAACTCGGGTTTGGTCAAGTCAACCATAGACCACTGAAAATACGCTGTCTTCAGTTAAAATGTGCTGAAAAGGGGAATTTCCAAAGCTCTGATCCAGGAGCCTTGGGCTGTGAACTATAAGATTCTTGGACTAGGAGATAAAAAAAGGCATCAATGTCTTGCCGCTGTTAGAGTATTGTCAGAGAGATCTTATAGCGGTAAAAGTAACATACAACATGGGGAACGAAACTGGACTGGTAATCATCGCTTCAGTCTACCTACCCTATGATACATCTACTCCACCACCAACAGCAGAGATGGAAGACCTGATCCATTATTGTGAAGAAAAAAACCACCAACTGATCATGGGATGCGATGAAAACGCTCA
The DNA here is from genome assembly GCA_963920215.1 of Nineta flava. Classification (NCBI taxonomy): domain Eukaryota; kingdom Metazoa; phylum Arthropoda; class Insecta; order Neuroptera; family Chrysopidae; genus Nineta; species Nineta flava. Next base: position 30,234,216 of record OY986046.1, on the reverse strand, counting down.
TCACACTGCATGGGGGAGTACTAACACAAATACAAGACGTGAGTACCTCTTTGATTATATTATAGCTAACAACTTAAGATATAGTTCATCAACGGTAACATTGTGTCTTAGGAGATAGACGTGTGTTTATGTGATCCCAAATTTTTATCTTTTTTTTTACTTTAAATCTTTAATTTTAACACAATAATTGCTTGTATCTTATTTTCATATCAAAGAAGTTTTGTGTGAAAATTTTTTAAGTTTATGTGTTGCAAAAAGTGAAAAAAAACCTGAAGTTTGGAAATTCAATAGTAGTCAACATAACCAAAGTTTATTTTTTTGTTAAGTGTCATATTTAATATTTAAAGAAGCATTAAACTAAATATATAATTCAGTGAGTGAATCGTCTATTCAAACTTATAAGTGCACATCAGGAAATCAAAATTTAATTAAAATTCCGATGAAACATAAAGTAAACGAAAATTTTTTAATCACATCTATTTGCTACTGTGCTTAAAATTATTAAATATTGTTACCAGTTTAATAAGACTCCAATAGCGCAATTGGTATAGCGTTGGTTTAAAAATCATGATATAACAACCAACCTAGAGTTCGAACCTAGGTCACATACAAAATTTTATAAGTTTCGTTTATAAGTAAATTATTTAAGGCTGTTCTATACAAATTTTAAACATTCTTTGATTGGCGTGAGATTTCATAATATTTCTAAGAATCCTCTTAAATATTCATTGGTGGAAAAAAAAATTTATATAGAAAAGCGGTTTTCCAGATCAGAATGGTTAAAGTTACATTTGTTTTTCAAGCACTACGATTACACCCTTTACTCTATCGATTTGAAATTTGGATATGTTATAGGTATTCATATTCTACGTGCCCTGGGTACTTTTATTTTTCAAAAATCCTATTGATTTTCCCAATTTTCATTTTTCACACCCAGGTACAGTAGAATAAGACAAATTTCTATAGTCCCAGGGCAGGTAAAAATACCCTCCCATTAAAATGGTGAAAGAAAAATTGGAAAATTTGCCTACATACAAGTGCTATGCTTGTAGTAAGAAATAGAAAAGAACAAGTATATTCTCTATGGTTCTTCAATTTTCTCAACCCACTAAATTAAAATTCTAATATTATAATAAAAGGCTTTTAAATAACGAAGATATTCGACTAATATACTATAATATTATAATATATTTCTATTTCATTTTAGTTACTATAGTGGGTGCTATAAGCTTAATTGAATATATATATATATATATATATATATATACATATATATATATATATATATATATATATATATATGTATATATATATATGTATATATATATATATATATATATATATATATATATATATATATGTATATATATATATATATATATATATAATATAATATTAATTCCCCTTATTTTGTTCTAACCCGACTTCAAAAAGAAGGATGGTTCTTAATTCGTCTGTATTTTTTTTTAATGTGTGTAACCTCAGAACTCCGTCATTTATGAACCGATTTTGAATTTTTTGTTTTTGTTTTAAAGGGTTTGATTTCCTATTGGTCCCATTGTCACCAAATAGCATTCTGATGAGGAGATCCTCCGGAAATCGAGGAAAATCCTCATTTTAAATGAGATCACCGATTTCTGGGAAAATTTTTTGTTTTTTTTGAAAAGGTGTACTCATTCAGATTGGAAAAATAAGAATTTTTTTTTAAACCGCCTTCAAATAAAAAAAATTTTTACAAAAAAAAAAACCGATCCCAAAAAACAAAAATTTTTACAAAAAAAAAACTAAATGCATGTAAAAAAAACTGAAAATCTGTTGAAAACTGAATCTTCTTCAGTGTTACTAGCAGGACAATACCGTCTCGTATTCCACGACCACTCATTTCTTTTTAGAAATTGAAGAGAGAGTCTAAGTCAAAAAACATTAGCTATGGTATACTATTCATTGCTTCATAGCAGACTTAAATAAGGAATTTTGTTATGTTATTTTGTTATTATTATGTTCTTCCTCTCAATCAACACAAATTTTCATAAAGCAAAAGAAAATATTGCGAGTAATTGTTGGTGTTGGACAGCAAACTTCCTGTAGACAATATTTTAAGGATTTGAGAATCTTGACGCTCTCCAGTATATACATTCTCTACTGTCTCGCCCACATAAAGAAGAATATTCATACGGTAGATCAAAATAAATTTAATCACACATATTATACAAGATATGGTAGCGACTTAAAAGTACCCAAGCACAACTTAAATTTCTTCGAACATGGTCCATCTTACAATAGCTTAAAATTTTTCGACAAGTTACCATCTCATATAAAGCTTGAATGTAATCAAAGGAAGTTTGAAACCGCCTACAAGAATTTAGTGCTCGATCATTGTCCTTATAATGTGGATGAATTTTTTTCTAACAACCTATAGTGTTAGGAATATATGACGAACCAATATGTATTGCATTTGTACATCATTTCTGGTCTAATAAATTATTATTATTATCATTATTCCCAGTAGCAGGCGGTAATCTAAACAGGCTCCTGTAGCACAATCGGAGCGCCTCCTCGCCGTTGACGACCTGGTTGCTGCAGACCGGGCGTTCCACAGATTGTGCTACAGGAGTCTGTTTAGATTACCACCTGCTACTAGGAATAAGAGAGGGTATCGTCCTGCTAGTAATACTGAAGAAGCGATGGATTGTGTGTACGATTACCTATTGGAAAACAGTGATGAATGCCAGTTTTCTTTATCACACCTTCTGCAGAAAATTAAGAGTTATTGTATACCTGATGTCAGAACAGCGAAAACTCACCTCCAAAAATGTTTTGTTGATGACATAGTCATAGTGGAGATGGGCTCCAACAAAGAGACACTCAGTACAGCTATTTTCTGAGACTGTTGTTCTCAAAAACAAGCGCGGCCCCTTGAAGCATGGAAGAAGTGTGTGTCATTTTCTCATGTTCTGATAACTGCTGTACGACCTCGATCTTTTGTTTTCTTTCTTCTGATTGGAATTGGTACTTATTTCTACCGAAAATACGGATCCAAACATCTGGTAAATGTGTGCGCTGCGATGGTTATCTGCGCAGGTTAACTTAAGACTGTTTTTAGTTATCTACCGTTTTTGAGAGAACCGCTGAGCATACAGGTACCAATCTGATCTCTATACCTAATATTTGACGTGGGATGCGTATTTTAGAAGATATTTTACGAAATAAGTGACCATTTCGAAAAAATTTCACTTTTTGGAAAAAATGGCCTGTTTTCTAAGAACTGTATCTTGAGCACCAATAGCTTGTTTTGATCTCAAATTGTTGAAAATTTAGTCTACTTTAAAAGTGTATAGAATGACTATACCGGTCAGACCCTTCCTTCTCTGAGATATTGAGCAAAATTTGAAAAAAGTCCGAAAATTTCATGGTTTTTTGGGTACACCGTCGCTCGCACAGCACTTTGGAAATTGCAAATCTGGTTTTTTAATATTGGTTTAGGTCCTAACAACATATAAAAATTCAGAACGACCGGACCTTTTGCAAGCACCACCGCCTTTTCATGTTTAACTTTACTGAACTATATATAGTATGATACATGTTTATACACAGCTATGCATTCATACATATTACTTGTCGTTACTAAGTGTCACAAGACTTACTTCTTACTGCGTGTCACAAGTTTTCAATTTTGTAATCAAATTCAATGTACAAATTTTAAACATTCTTTTATTGGCGTGAGATTTTATAATTTTTTGAAGAATCCTCTTCAATATTCATTGGTGGAAAATAAATTTATAAAGAAAAGCAGTTTTCCAGATAAGAATGGTTAAATTTACATTATTTCTTCAAGCCCAACGATTATACCCTTTACTCTATCGATTTGAAATTTGGATATGTTATAGGTATTCATATTCTACCTGCCCTGGGTACTTTATTTTTCGAAAATCCTGTTAATTTTCCCAATTTTCATTTTTCACACCCAGGTACAGTCGAGTAAGATAAATTTCTATAGTCTCAAGACACGTTATATCATAAATTTCTATTTCATTTTAGTTACTGCTATTGGCTGTTATAAGCTAAATTAATAGTATCAATACATAAGAAATTTACCGCTCCTTAATATGTATAAACAAATTTTTTGATTATATACAACAAAATAGATTTTGTCCTTTAATTATACTAATAGAGATAGTATGTAATAAAAAAAGATAATATGATAAATATAACTGCTTGTTTATCATTGTTCCTTTTCTACCGAAAGTTGGCGTTTTAACTTATATTTCAGCAAATGATATAGCCAAATCTATTGAAATTTATATATATAAATAGTCCTAGAAGTTTCAATTGAAGAGTAATTATTTTTTTATTTGCATACGAAGTTAAATTTAAGTTTCTCTTACGTTAATTTCGTAGTAATATAATCAAGTAAATTACTTTCAGTTAATGTGTGTCACAAGCTTGCAATTTTGTGAACAAATTTAATTTCAAGTTTTGCATTTAGTGTTTTGCGAGTAGTGTTTTGCAATAATGCCTAAATATCGGAAGTATTCTTCAAGAATCCCTAAGAGAAATTCTCGAGGACGCAGAGCAAAGGCCAGCTCAAGGAGGTATGGGTATAACAATTAAATATTAATGTAAAAAAGTTGCCAGTTAAAATTATGATTATGTTGTTTATGTATTATGATCGTATAAAAACCATAATTTGTAAAATTATTTAATTATTGTTTATGGTTATTTTGCTTCAATTGAAAATGTCCAACCTGTACCTGATTTAGAGGAAAATCTAGGAAGGTTAGTGTTTTAAATCTTTACTTTAAAATGAATAGTTTCCGTTATTAATTATATATTTTTAATATAGCCGTAGTGAGAAAGCTGATTCTCCTAACTTTGTCGCGTCTACTAGTCGTTTAATCGAGTTCAATTCGTAAGTATTTTATTTTTTTCATGATTCAAAACTTTCGTAGATACAAAATATTAATTTATTTTTGTTTTTAGCAACAGTTCTTCGGGTTCTAGTTTAATTATAGAAGAAGAGACCGAAGCTCCATTAAACATCGCGGACTTATTAAAAGGTCTTCGAATTGTGGATTTAGGTTTTGTCCTTTAAAAATTCGAAAAAGTAGTTTTGCATCCGATAAAATGTACGTCAGGAAAAATGGTTTTTAAGAATGAGATGAACCGTGGTTTAAAAAGCATTTTACATTTTCACTGCGACATGTGTGGAAAAAGCATATTAATTTCCACTCATTCGACGGAGGACGTTAATGACTCGCTAGTTTGGGGGTGCACAAGCATTGGAATTGGACATTACGAATGCGAAGAGCTGTTGGGCACTCTTAATATTCCTCCAATCACATTTAAAACTTATAATAGGCATACCGAAAACGTGAAAAATGTAAGACATGCTAAATATATATTGCAAATGATTATTTCACCTTGATGTACAATTAACTCTTATTTTGTAGGTTTGAGATGAATTTTCGGATTTAAAAATGCAGCAAACTAAAATTACATAGTGATGTTACAAACTTTCAAATATAACCGAAAAACGGATTAATCTCTTTTTAGGTAAAATAATTTCAAAAACCTTGTGTATTACAGAAATTCCGAAGCCGAATACGAATTCAGCGCCCCAAAAACTATAACAAATGTTTTTCTATCGCATCAATGTGACAAAAAAAAATCAAATTTTCTCGCCCAGTGAATGTATCTAATAAAAAATTATAAAGATATGTATTTTTACTCAATTATTGCAATAAAAAAAAAATCTATAAAAGTGTTTGTTTCTGGTTTGTTTATAAATAACATAATAATATTGTAAAAAAACTCAAGATATATAGATATGAAATGGGTGTATAGTAAACACGATGATTGAAGTGAAATGAAAAAAATGTATATATATATAATAATATTAGAATGGATGTATATATAATTATTCTCCTATCATCCAAAAATTATAGAGTGGGGGATCCAATTTTAATTATAATTTTAAAATACAGCTACTGCACTCTGGACGGATAAAGTTTGCGTGAATTGGTATAGAACAGGCTTAAGCTAAAAGTATAAACACTTAGTATAACCTTATTTCTGTAGATTGACTATAAACTGGAATTGATCCATCTTCAAATTATTTAAGTGAATCGAATTGCCTATCTATACTCACAATTCAATCCAATACACAATAATTATTAAGTTCTCAATTATCTCTTCCAATTATAACATCAATAAATTTTAAAACATGGAACGAAAACTAAATGATATCTATGAAGCTATAATGAACAGATTAGATAAATCCGAAGAAAATATTAGATGTGACTTTAAAACTGAAATTGCAGGAATAAAAACCCTGTGTGCAAATCTACAAAAACAAAATGATTGCCTTACGAAAACTATTTAAAATCAACAAGAAGAAATACTGTGGCTGAAAAAGCAAGTAAACAAACAAAATATAATTGTACACGGAGTCCCGGAAACAGATACGCAAGAATCGAATTTAGAAAATACTATCCTTCCCATTTTGAACGAGAAATTAGGGATATGTATAAAGCAATCGGATGTAAATGATATTTATAGATTAGGCAAGCCCGGCCTAGGGAAACCGATTAAATAAGCCTGACAACAATGATAACGAAAAACTTAATCTTAAACAACAGCAAAAAACTGAAAGGTACCTCAATCTACATAAATCACGACTTACCAAAAGAACTCCGATTTTGACACCGAGATGAAAGATTAAAAAAAAGAGGAGAGCAAGAAACTAACTATAAAAAAAGGGTACTACCGCAGACATCAGAAGAAGACAATATTGAAGAAAACTTAGTAAACAAACAAGATGTAATAAAACCAAATTTAAAAAACTTAAAAACAAACGTGTAGAATTTGAGTCCCCGAATACAACACAAACTACTTCTCTAATGTGTTAAACCTAGATATAGAAACTGAAAACATAATTAAAAGACATGACATCATCTGTTTTAGTGAAACATGGGTTTGGAGAGAGGGGGGTATAATACCAAAATTTCTTAGCGACTATACACTTCACAAGCAATGCCGTTAAAGACATATCTTTAGGGCGAGATAAAGGTGGTATAATGATATTTGTGAAAAAAGGGTTAAACAGCGAAGCATTCAACATAAGCAACTGGTGGGTACGGTAATAGGTATTTTATTCTATATTTTGTGATATGAAGTTCTCAAGTCCAAAATTGTATATTTTTGGGGACTTTAACTCTAGAATAGGGCAACTACATGATTTTTCAGAAAAATACGATGGAGAAATTTTTAATTGATCGGTGCTTTCACCACATAGGCAAACTTTAGATGAAACGGCCAACACCTGGGGCCTTAAACTGGTAGCTTTTATGGAAAAATGAGGTCATATCGTTATTAATGGGCGTAGTAACGGCGATATTCCCGCACAATTCACTCACTTTGGCTGCAATGGGAAAAGTATAATAGACCTGGCGAGGGTGAATAAATCAGCACTTTGTGATGTGATTGATTTCAAAATAATATATACGATATTAGTGTCGGATCATTTACCTACGGTACTGGCTTTTAAAAGCTTCAGGCAAGTTAAAAGCAATCGAAGCTCAAAATCGATAAGTTAGTGTGATAAGAAATTACAATGGGCGTAAGATAAATGTGAGACTTTCAAAGAGGAAGTATCAAAACTAGAAATTGACTACCTGAGTTATAGAGCAGTTGAAGTGAGTGATTTATTCATAGAGGGAATTATGAACGCTGCCGATAGAGCGGGAATGTGTAGTAGTAATAAACGTTGTAAAATTAAAAACGAGAAACCGTGGTTCAACGAAAAATGCCAAGAACTTAAAACAGAGGTCAGTAAAGCATTTAAGAACTTCAAAAAGCAAGGCCATCAGCAGCAATTTTACGCCGTATATAATAAGCTGAAATCCCAATTCAACCATCTAATAAATGACACCTTATTAAATACATACGATAGTAAAGAATTCTGGCAAACTATTAAAACATTCCGCAATGTACAAGCCCTACAAAGTAACCTTATTACAATCAATGCATGGGAAAAATACTTTGAAAACTTTTACACCAATAGCACATGCATTTTTGAAACACATATACCTGTTGAGGACCCACATTTGAATTCTCCTATTTCATTAACAGAACTCAAAAGGGTTGTCAGCCGCTGCAAAGTAGGAAAATCTGCCGGACCCGACCAGGTCCCTTATGAATTCTTTAAAAAATTAACAGAAAACAGCTACCAGATGTTACTGGGAATATATAATAAGATGATATCAGAGTAAAAGAATAATCGCATGGTGGATAAAAGTTTTGAAGATGGATGACACCCGAATGGTTAAGATCTGTTATAATAGACTAGTAATACTAGACTGTAATGGTAGCATGCTCATTGAGCAAAACTGGGCAGGTCAAGTCAGGGATACTTTGTATACACTGGAGCCAATGATCTATGGGATTCGAAATGCCAGACTACTACAGGAAAAATTACACACAATAATAGAACGGTACAGTAAACATATTTTGCTGAAAGATAAATAAAAAGTACTACAATCAAGCTATAGTCCCATATATCAATATATTATCACGTTGGAATGAACTCAGGAGTACCTTAAACACAAAATGAATTTCAATAAAATTATGTTGATAAGCCAGCTCAGGGTAACTGGTGGCTATATGATAAAACTCACAGCCAATGACTACAATTACAAAATAAATCAGCAAGAGCTGTGCGAACTGTGTTGCCTGAGAGTACATGAAACAATTTTCCACGTCATGTTAGAATGTCCAATAAATAGCTATTACCGAAAACTCTACCTCGATCAATATCTTCAAAAAGACAAAGACCCGAATGCACAAATAAATAGACATATTAAAGGACCTAACACATGACAAAATGAACAATATATATTATTACGTGAGTAGTGCTTTGAAAATAAGAAGCTTCGTATTAAACGAGTAGACTTCGAAAATTAAACCCCAACCAGCCCTCTCTCTCAACCATGCTTAACTCTTTGGTTTTAATTTTAATAATTTAATTTTTGATTATATTTATAATTTTAACGGTTTAGTTATTGAGTTTCCTAACTTAATAACTATTTGTTTACCTGTCTATCCAAAGTTCATCTTTAATTTAATTTATTGTATACTTTCATTTTATGTATTGTATTATGTTCTTCAACTAACTATATTTTATATATATTATTTAATGTTATTATTACCAACCACTGTAAATGAATCTCGACGGAGATTCAAATACAGATTATTTCTATTTCTATATAGTTCATGAAGGCAACAAGCCGACTTTTATTAACGAAGTTCGGTAGAAAGTCACTGATGTAACACTGAGTAGTTATGAAATCAGTGGAAAAATCAAGAAATGGCTAGTATCCGATGAACCATCTGCATCGGATCACAGAAAAATCTATTACAATGTGGGGGTGAAAGCAAATTTGGACGAATATAATTCGATACTAATGTCAAACTCGCCACAATCCCGAAAAAATTAAAACAGTATTGGACATAACTGCAACTGAGCTTCAGCATGCAATAATTAACTCCTTCCAAGAAAACAACCCGGAGGTCTCAAAAGACATCAGCAAGTCAACTTGTTGGTGGAATGAGGGCCTAAGGAGTCAAAAGCAAAGGGTTCGCCAGCTATATAAAAATGCAAAAAAGACAGGAAACTGGGATGACTACTATGAAGACCTTACTGAATACAAAAGGTCTCTGAAGAAAGCCAAATTAGCTCATGAAGGAAGCTCTGTTACGATGTTGAAAACACATCTGACGGAGCAAGACTCCATCGTATCCTAGCGAAGAAACCCGCTACACCGTCGAGATTCATTTTCCGGATTCGGTGGCAGTGGATAGTGCAAAATTCTTCTCAAGAGAAATTTAACTAAGGCCTCTTACCGACAAGCGAGGACTGGAGAAGAGCGGCAAATACCACTAACCGCTCAAAGATCGAATACGCAATAAACTCATTCGAGCCCTATAAAGCACCGGGACCAGATGGGATATACTCAGTACTTTTACCAAAAGGAGCAGAGCATCTTTTGACTCTGCTTGGCCATATATTCAGGGCAAGCCTGGCTACGGGTTATATCCCAAGTGTATAGAAGCCAGTATGATTGACCTTCTTGCCAAAACCGGGGAGGCTAAACTACTCCACGGGAAAGGACGTTCAACCAATTAGTCTGCCATCGTTTCTACTAAAATCAATTGAAAGACTAATAGAATTTCATTTGGCTTAGGGGGCGTTGTCGAGAAACTCGCTTCAGGCCATCCAGCACGCGTATCAGGTGGGAAAATCCTGTGAATCAGTCCTCCACAACCTAACATACATGATTGAGGCGGGATTCGCACGGAAACAAACCACCTTGAGCCGAGGACCATCCGTCTAGCTCGCAGGTGAAACCCATGGGGGAGGTATGCGTCGGCACTGAGCAACACCAAGGTGGCTCTACTGCCGTTAGGATACCCAGGGCACTACCTGAGCACCGAACAGCAGATTTCGGCAGAGCAAGCTCTGGTTGAAGTCATGCTGAAAGCAGAAAAGCCCTACGTTGGGAAACTAACGTTTGAAAACATCCGGTTCCTTAGTGGCATGGTGGTCATCACATGCAAGACCCAAGAAGCGGTAGAGTGGCTTCGGTAGCAAGCTCCCAATCAATAGAACTGGGATGGACCGGGGTTGAAGGTCGCCGTGGGGAAAGATATATCCGCAGGTGAGACAATCAGTATCTTCTTCCCAAGAAGTGCAGGCACGGACACTGCGACTCCACTTCGTCTCCTCGAGGTGCAAAACCCGGACATCCGGGTAGCCCTTTGGAAGACGCTCAGTACAAAGGAGGATGTCAAGGCCATGGGGAAGCTGACCCGGTTTCTTATCGACAACCTATCTGCGGAGAAGATAAAGGAGCAGGGCTACCATGTCCATTACAGATTCGGAGCGATCCCTGTACGTGGACTGAAGAGGGGCAAATCTGGTAGAGTAGAGCAGGAGGAGGAGGCTCAACTCACCGGAGCTCCAGAGATGGAGGTGGAGCAGGTACAGATGGCACGCGAGGAAGAGCACAGCCTCGACCTTCTGCAAGTAGCCCCGGAGGGAGAAGAATTGCTCTCAGACGGGGAGGAGAGGAAGCTTCTTGAGGAGGGATGGGCAAGCCTTTCCTTGCATCCCTTGACCATCCCTGCACCCCACCCAGATCATCAAATTCCTCCGAGAATTGAGACTGGCTGAGGAGCTCTGAGGCAAGCCTTAACAGAGCAGTAGTAGGGGTCACAATAGATCATATTGGTCACAGTGAATAATAACCTCCAAGTAATAATAAAAATAATAAACGTACCCAGGCAAACCGCTACATTTGGTGTCAGGTGTTTGGGGTAAATTGGAATAAAAAAATAAAATGACAACTTTAAATAATTTAACCGTCACTCAGTTGAAAAGTGAACTGGAAGAAAGGGATCTTGATATCGGCGGCAAGAAGGGGGCATTGGTTCAACGGTTGCGGGAAGCACTTGTTGAAGAAGGAGTGGGCCTAGAATTATGGATTCTGAAAGACCAAAATGTCAAGAACATGGAAACAGTACAAAAGGCCATGAAAGACGATTTACAAGCAAGTCAAAATGCCATGAAAGACGATTTACAAGCAACTCAAAACGCCATGAAAGACGATTTACAAAATGCCATGAAAGACGATTTACAAAATGCCATGAAAGACGATATACAAAATGCCATGAAAGAAGAGTTACAAGAAAGTCAAAATGTCATGAAAGAAGAGTTACACACAGTTCAAAATTCCATCGATGTTGCTTTACAATCAATAAAAGTCTTCGATGATAGATTCAAACAGATAGAAACCAGAATCCTAGAGCTAAAGCTACACTCGTAGCAACGCCAAGCAGTGAAATAGTGGAGACTCGTGAGAGAGAAGCGGTAGTTAATAACAGTGCTTCAAGGTGTGAACCCGGAAGGAAACAACACGCAGAACCACCACCCTTTCAAAGGAAAAACATCATGGCCTAACTACTCTGTACAGTTTGAAGCTGCTGCTGCTAGTAACGAGTAGTCAGATTATCGAAAGGCAGCGGAACTAACTGTGGCCTTGAGAGGGGACGCTACAGATGTGTTGCAAACATTCTCACCGACGGAACGAAACGATTACAAACTGTTGAGCGGTCGTCTGGAACTCCTGTTTGGAGATTCCCACTTGGAATACGTTTATCATTCCCAACTAAAGAATCGTATCTAAAAACCAAATGAAACGTTGCAAGAATTTGAAAGTGATGTCGCTTGACTCGTTCGACTAGAATACGTCACGAGGGCTAATTCGTTGTTGTAACTGTGGGAAACTTGGCCACATCCGAAGATGGTGTAAATTGAGAATTAAAGAAGCATCAGCACCGACTGATTCGGAAAACCAAAAAAGGGCCGACACAAAGGGGCGAACGTCGACCTGTAGCCAACAAGCCCCATGGAAAATAGCACATGTGACATCTTGTAAAACATTGGACAACAGCGTATATGTGGATGGCTTGATTGATGGGAGACCGTATTCTTTTCTGTTGGATAGAGGTGCGACTAAAACAATAGTGAGGTCAAACGTCATCACCAATGGCCGGGTAGCTCCTAGTAAATGGAGATTGCGCACTGCAACAGGAGAGGCAGCCACTACTTATGGTGAAGTTGATGTCAACCTAACCATCGGAAATAAAAGTTTTAAACACAAGGTGCTGGTAGCTGATATTGAGGACAGTTTAATTATCGGGATAGACTTAATTAATGGTTCCAAAGTAAATTTTAAAAGTGGCACGTTGAATATGGGCGGTGAAGAAATTATGTTGCATCACAAAGGTGAAGCAAGCGCCCGAATAATTTTGACAGAGAACGTGATTATTCCTGAAAGAAACGAGATGATCGTGGAAGCTCGAGCAGGGGGAAGTGCTCGTCAGGGAAGTGTCATGTTGTTCAAATCCCGAGCTAGCGAAGAGCTGGTCGCTAAGGGTATAACAATTGGAAGAACGTTGCCACAAATACGGAGGACTGTGCCCGTGAGAGTGATGAATCTCAACCATCACTCTGTGGCTCTTAAAAAAAGAATCGTTTTAGGCGAATGTGAGCCAACTTCATCGATAATAAAAGCTGACCAATGTGTTCCGGGCAAGAATGTTGGTGGGATGTCAAAAGAATTGGCCAATCTAGTTAAGGAATCATCCAGACATCTTAACGACCAACAAGTCGAGTCCCTCAAACAACTGCGTCGCGGGTACCAAGACACTTTTGATGTCGGCAATGGATTAAGGGGCAGGACTGATATAGTGAAGCATGAAATTGACACTGGCGATACACGATCTATCCGACAAGCAGCACGACGATTACCATTAGCAAAGAGAGAAGAAGCCGATATGCAGAAAGAGGGCATTATAGAACCATCAAGCAATCCGTGGTCTTCTGCAGTAGTGCTGGTCAAGAAAAAGGACGGTTCAACAAGATTCTGCGTCGATTATCGTCAGTTAAATAATATTACTAAAAAGGACAGCTACCCTCTGCCCAGGAATGACGATACCCTAGACACTCTTGCTGAATCACAGTATTTTTCAACATTGGATCTAAAGAGTGGTTATTGGCAGGTCGACATGGCACCTAAGGATCGAGAGAGAACCACATTTACAGTTGGTTCTAGATTTTGGCAATTTACAGCCATGCCATTCAGACTCTGCAATGCGCCAGCGACGTTTGAACTAATGGAGACTGTGCTGGCAGGACTATCCTGGAAAACATGCTTAGTGTACTTGGCCGATATAATTGTCGTTGGAAAATCATTAGTCGTTGGAAGACCAGTTAAGGAATCTGAAGGAAGTGTTTCAACGATTGAGTAAAACTGGTCTTAAACTGAACCCAAAGAAATGTCATCTTCTTCAGAGACAAGTGCAGTATCTAGGTCATATCGTTTCTCCTGAAGGAGTCTCTGTTGATAGTGGAAGAGTAAAATCAATTGAGGAGTGGCCAAGGCATGAATTGCGAAACAAACATGAATTGGGAAACTTTTTGGGACTATTCACTTACTATCGGCGATTTGTCACTGGTTTTGCAAACCTCGCAAAACCATTAACTCGTTTAACTGAAAATGATAGAAAGTACCTATGGGATGAAGAATGTCAAAGAGCATTTCAAGCTCTGAAATATGCATTGTGTTCTGTGCCTGTTTTGAGTTATCCCTTGTCCAACGAATTGTTTATCTTGGACACAGACGTAAGTAATGTCGGGATTGGTGGAGTGTTGTCCTAGGTCCAGAATGGACAGGAAAGGGTCATATCTTACTTCAGTAAAACGTTGTCCAAGCCAGAAAGAAATTATTGTGAGACTCGACGTGAACTTCCAACATCGACCTGGAACCATGCATCGTAATGCTGACGCCTTGTCTAGGAGGACATGCACAGAGGATTATAGGCATTGCAGTAGAACAGAAGAACGGGAAGCCGGCTCAGATATGAAGATGGTAATGGCACGGAAGACAAGCGCCAATGAGTCCTCGGTTTGTAGAACAACGGCAATTGATGAGAGATGGCTGCGTAAGGAATTCCAGAAGGACCAGCAAGCAGATCCAGATTTAAAAATGGTAATTGCATGGAAGGCAAGCGCCAATAGACCATCCTGGGAAACGGTTTCTCCAAATTCCGTGAATGTGAAAGCTTATTGGGCTTAATGGAACTCTTTAGCATTGGATGATGGTATGCTGGTCCGCGTGGTTGAGTATGTGAACGGGGACGTAAGGAAGAGACAAGTTATTGTTCCTCAAAAGCGAGCTAAAGTTCTGAGATTCATGGCGGGACCAGTGGAGGAGACTTCGAAGCCGGAGAAGACTATGTCAGCGCCCTTCGCAATTGTATGAGTGATGTCCACGGATGGGTACGCCACAACATCCAACAGTCTAGCGACCGAATAAAGGAGTACTACGACCAAAAGGCTGAAAAAGGTGGTTATCAACCTGGAGATTTGGTATGGCTCTACAAACCACAACGACGACGAGGAGTCTCACCCAAGCTACAGAACAAATGGGAAGGACCATATGAGATTAAGAAACGAATCAATGATGTCATTTATCGTTTGAAGAAGGATCAAGGAAAACCACGTATAGTCCATTTCAATCGGTTGGCCCGTTACGAAGAAAATAAAGAAACCTTCCGAGTCGAAAAGTCTTTAAGAAGGGGGCAGTGTAACGAATATTATCCTGGCAGCTGTACCAAGTATTGACCAGGCAGCCGGACACGTGTTTTGTAATGAAACTGAGTTGCCTGTGGTTTTTGCAAGGTGGTTGAATTGAACAAAATTATGTCATGTTTCTGGGACAACGGAATATTGATATTGTTATTATTATCACAACAGATCGAGGAATGTACTAGAGTGTGAAAGACAGTCAACCAGTCAACATCTCAAAATAATACTCTTGAAATTGCAACTCTTGTAAATTGTGTACATAATATTTGGAATCATAAATAAATAAATTGTTAAAGTTGAAAAGAATTTAATTCATTTAATTAACGTACCCGGGCAAACCGCTACAATATATATATATATATATATATATATATATATATATATATATATATATATATATATATATATATATATATATAAACGGTATATAAATACGGTTAAAAGGACCATCCACAGATCAACAACAACTTAGATTGAAACTTCATCCGCTTCGCTATGGTTCCAATCTTCTTAGCCTGGTGTTGAGATTACATTATGAAATTTGTAGCTGGTAATACTTTTTTCTTTCACATGTATGTAACTTGTAGTAGAGTTGACAAATAAAAAGTTGCGCAATTAATTATTCCAAAAGGTTATGAATCTAGAGGATCCGATTAATGTGAAATGAAAAAAATATATATATAAGAAGCCGTGTCGTCGAACCGTAAAAATATCTTTTAAGTTTGTCATTTACCAAAGCCGCTTCGTTGCAACGTAATTGAAAATAGTTTGAACACTTTAAAAATAAAATGGATTCTTTTGGTGAACGTCGTGATGAAAATAATTTCATTGCTCATAAATTGAATGACAAAAATTATCGATTATGGATGTTTCAAATAGAAGCATACATGAAACCACGTGGTTTGACCGACAATATTAAAGAAAAACTACCGGCATCGGATACAAATGCTGAAACTAAGACAGAATATGAGCGAAATGAAGGAAAGGCAATGAATGCAATTATTCAATCTTTGGATTTCGAGCGTGCGAATCTTGTTTTAACATGTGAAACTGCGAAAGAAATGATTGATAAGTTGAAGAAATTTTTTAAAAAGAATTCTGAAATTCGTATAATGAATTTATATGAAGAATATTTTGCTCTTAAAATTTCTGATGGTGAAACAGTAATGAATTATGTTTCAAGGGCCAATGCAGTGGTACCCGAAGTTGAATGTCAGGGTGAAAAACTATCTGATAATTTCAAAATGGTGCGAATTATTAGTAGCTTGCCATCGAAATTTAATAATTATAAAACTGTGAGGTACAACACAAAGGAAATACGAAAAGTTGATACATGATTATCTTCGTTACGATTGGAGAGGACAATTTTAAAAAAATTAGTGCTTCGGAGTGTGATTCAAGTGTTGCTTATGTGGCAAAAATGAAACAACAATCGAAACCAAAAGAAAAGTCAAAGAAGAATATTGATGAATTATAAAGGAAGACAAAGTGTCATTCGTGTAATAAAATTGGTCATTGGTCAAAATAATGTCCAAATAAAAGTAATTCATTGGATCAAAAGAATAATCAAAGGGAAATAAAAATGGCATGGCATGGTGCAGTGCTGTTTTTGATGGTGATAAAAATTATGACGATAATTGTTGGTATGCTGATTCTGGAGCGTCAAAACATATGACATATCATCGTGAATGGTTTTCTGAATTAAGTGAATACAAAGAAAAACGTGTGGTTGAAATTGCAAATGATCATTGTTTGGAAATACATGGTGTTGGTACGATTCTGATTGAGCCCTGGTTACCAATCAGTAGGAACCACGTCAACTGGAAAATGTATTGTATGTTTATTTATGCTACGGCAATTTTAACTGATAAAGGTGTTAATGTTTTAATTCAGAAAAATAGTTGTACGATGATTGATGAATCAAATAATATTGTAGCTGTTGGAAAACGTGTTGAAATGAATCAACTAAAGATGGATTTTCGTTTGAGAATAAATGAATATGCAAATGTAGCTGCTGTTTGACTTCAACAATGGCATCGTAGATTGGACCACATTAATGTTGATTCAATCAAGAAAATATATAAAGATGATTTGGTTGATGGTATTGTTTTGTCAAACAATGATAAATTTTTCTGTGAAGTGTGCAATGAATGATGAGTACAATTCATTGATAAAAATCATACGTGGATTTTAATTGAATCACCTGATAATCGAAAGGTGATAGACAATCGTTGGGTGTTTAAGATACAAGAAACCACTAATGGTACTATTGATCGTTTTAAGGCAAGATTGGTGATTCGTGGATTTACACAGCAATATGGTATTGACTTTAAGGAGACTTTTAGGCCATTTGTAAAATTTACATCACTTCGTGCAGTTTTATCATTAGCAGCAATGAACAAAATGCAGATCAAACAATTTGACGTAAAGACTGCATTCCTTTACGGTGAATTGAAAGAAGATGTCTACATGAAACAGCCAGTTGGATATGAGGATGGAATTGGTCATGTGTGCAAATTGGTTAAGGGTTTATGTGGACTTAAACAAGCTTCCAAATGTTGGAATGAGAAATTAACTTTGTTTATTCGTCATTTCAAATTTAAAGTATCTGGTGTCAATCCATGTGTGTTTATTCGACGAGAAAGTAACAAGTTGGTTTTGATCGTGATTTATGTGGATGATATGTGTCTAATATTGTCTGAGGATATTGAAGAAATTGAACTGTTAATTTCGTATATGGAGAAGCAATTTGTAATTAAGGTGTTTGATGCAAAATGTTTTTTGGGATTTCAAATTGAGAGATCATTAAATAGTTCGATTTTGATTCATCAAGGGGCTTATGTTAAGAAAATATTGAATCGTTCCAATATGAATGATTGTAAAACTGTGTTACACCGGCTGATAGTAATCAAAGTCTTGGATATTTTGTTAATGTTGAAAAGAACATGAATTATCCATATCGTGAAGCTGTTGGCAGTTTAATGTATTTGGCAGTTGGCACTGGACTAGATATTAGTTATGTGGTTGGTGTTGTCAGTCGATATTTGGATAAACCAGTTAATGCTCATGTTAATGCAGTTAAACGTATATTCAAATATATCAGGGGTACGGCTGGTCTTGGTATTCGTTACAAGAGTGATGATGAATTTGATTTTGTTGGATACAGTGATGCAGATTATGTAGGAGATACTGAAACAAGAAGATCAACAAGTGGTTATGTATTTCATCTTGGTTCTGGTGTCATAAGTTGGGCATCTATGAGACAACATTCAGTATCAACATCATCAACGGAATCTGAATATGTTGCTGCATGTCAGGCTGTTAAAGAATTGGTTTGGCTTAAGAATTTAATTGCAGAATTACGAGACGATAAAACATTTATTGCAAAATTTTATGTGAACAACTAGAGTGCAATTCGTTTGGTCAAAAATCCAGTGTTTCACAAAAGGACCAAACATATTGATGTTCAATATCATTTTATTCGTGAGAAATTTCAAGAGGGTCATTTTGAATTGGAATACATTAATACGGATGAACAGATTGCTGATATATTTACTAAAGCATTGGTTACGAATCGTCATAAATATTTGTGCAATTTGATGAATATAAAAACTAAGGTTAATTGATTTATTTATTGTTTTATCAAAAATTAATGTAAATTTTTGTTGTTAAAAAAAAAAGAAGAAAAAAAAGGAAGTAAAGTTGAGTAACGTAGAGTTTAAATTATAATAATGAGTGGGAATGTTGAGAGTACATTATGAAATTTGTCGTTGGTAATACTTTTTTCATTCACACGTATGCAACTTGTAGTAGAGTTGATAAATAAACAGTTGCGCAATTAATTATTTCAAAACCTAGGAGGAATGTTGGGAGCTACTGGTTTACTAATTTTCACAGGAAATTAACATATGAATCATCAAAACTACAAAATTTTGTCTCCATGGCGTACACGCGCTAACTTGCTGACGAATATCGTAAATCGTCCTATAAAATACTCAAACCTATAAATACACAAAATAATTGTCTTTGTTGAAATTGAATTCTTGTTGAAATACTTTAACGCCGAAATTATTGTTATTTATAATCAAATTATATTTTCATTGTTGTAATAAATAAAGTTAATTAAATTATATTTAAAATAATATTAATTATTCAAAGTGTTAGAGTAAATAACAATCATCTGCCTAGTTATTCTAGTAGTCTCAGTATCAGTCAATAATATACTAGTAGTGTAGTTAATCTACAGAAGCTGTTCCGGTCCATTTAATCATTTAAAATTAATAATCTAAATTGGTAATTGGTATCTAAAGTTTACGGAGTTTGACTTAATCAACTGCCCGGGTGACAGCACAGCTCCACAGCCCCAATTGAAAACCGATAAAAAACAGGAAATAAGTACAAAAATCTAATAAAATAATAAAAACAAAATCTAATGAATCTGTAGCGGTCTCGCTACTTAAATTAAATGTGCTTCTTTTTTAAATTTTGAAACATTTGAATTTTCACTGCCTACTCCTCCAGTTATTACGGTTTTATTTATGTTTATTACCTTAGTAACTATCAACAAACTCATAATGACATTTTTGCATATTTCATTAAATAAACATCAAAATCTTTATAGAGTCTTTTTATTTATTTATTTGTAGCATTTTTAGTTATTTGATTCATTTATATTCAACCAAATTCCTACAAATCCATCATAGAATACTATACGCGTCTCGATAAACTAACTAGTAGCTAACATTTTTTAACAACAAATGCTTGATACGAAAAATCATACACATCTAGGGATGGGGATCGAAAAAATGGGGATAGGGATTAAAATATGTTAATAGTAAATAAACTAAAAATATAAATATGATAGTGAAGGATCATATGCATAGCACTACCATAACATCAAAGGTAGCTCAGTTGGTAGAGCATTGGTCTAGAATGCCAGAGGTCGTGGGTTCGATCCCCATCCTTAGATGTGTATGATTTCTCATATCAAGCATTTGATGTCAAAAAATGTTTTCAATGTTCAGACATATTACTTAAATGTCAAAGTAAGTAAACGCTAGTCGCTTCCGTTGGTATAATATAACCGAAAGGCATCCATATTAACAATGGAAATAAATAGACACTAGTTTACAAAAAACAATTTAAAATATGTTTACTAGTAGATATTTTTCAGCTCTTAAAACAAACAGTAATGAGAACCCAAATCTGCTAAACGGAAAATTATTTTTCATAAAAGACACAGCTTTTAGACGGTTTATTTTTCATTCACATCCTGATATTTCTTATGTTTTCAGAATTCATACAACTTGGAACAATTTAATGAAGCTTACAGCTTTGCAATATCACAAGAAAAGGCTCTTCAAATGTATAAAAAATCGTACAATAATTTATCAAATTCAAAATATTGCAAAAACTGTAAATAAAAAATCATAATAATGAAAAAAACCGACAATAATACAAAATTTTGTCGATATTGTAAAAATAAAGAGCACGAAATATCGGAAGGTATGAAAAAGAAACATAGTGAAAGACGTAACGCACAAAATCCACCAAATCCACGAATTAATCATTTTAACTAAGGAATTTCCGATCTCAGTATCGCAGCATCGGGCAATTACATCAAGTCGGCACAGATAACAGTTCAAATGATCGATTAAAGAAAATGATTTTCAAATCCAACAATACAAAAAACAAACAATTCATGTTTTTGGTTGATATAGTATACAGTTTATTTAATAATACACAAAAATGTTACAAAAGAAATACTATTCGATCGTCGCAATGAAATCATGTTACATGGTATGGTTCATCCGATCCTATCATCCTACTTGGGAAAGTTCAACTAACTTTAACAATTGATCCACGTTGGACGTTAGACTTAGTCCGGGTTTCCATCAAATTCAAGTGACCGAGAAAGATAAATAAAAAACAGCATTTACAATACCTCCCGGGCACTGTAAATTTAATATAAAGAATGCGCCGGGAACGTTTCAAAAAGTAATGAATACTGTTTTAAGCGGACTTTAAGGCATTAAATGTTTTGTTTATCTCAACGATATTGTAGTTTACAGTGCATCTTTAGAAAACCATAACGAAAAATTATTTCTTGTATTTGTTAAATTACGCGAACATAACCTAAAATTACAATCAGATAAATGCTCAATTCTACGAAAAGAAGTCGCTTATCTTGGTCATATTATAACTAACGATAGTGCCAAATCTAATCCTTCAAAAATTGAAGCTAAGCTTGAAATCCTTCTTCGGGTTAATCGGGCATCATAGGAAATTCATTCCTCAATTTTTACAAATTTTTAAACCCTTAACCTCTCGTTTAAAAATGGACGTCCCTTTTATTTGGTCTGATCAATGTCAATCATCATTCGAAAAATTAAAAAATATTCTCACAACCGAACCGGTCCATCAATATCTAAATTTTAACAAACCATTAACTATAGATGCTTCAAACGAAGTCCTAGGTAGCGTCTTATCTCAAGGAGAAATCGGAAAAGATTTACCAATATCGTACTATTGTAGAACATTAAACGCAGCAGAACGAAACTATTCAACAATTCCTCGCCATTGTTGATTCCGTGAAAAAATTTGGCCCTTTTTTATTCGGACAAGAATTTATAATCGTTGCAGATCATCATCCCCTCACATAGCTCTTTTCATACAAAGATCCATCATCTAAGCTCGTGCGATGGAGATTGAAACTTATGGAGTACAATTATAAAATTATCTACAAACCGGGAAAAATAACTTTTAACGCTGATGCTCTCAGCTGACCTATTCATAACCTTACGGCTATAAATTTTGAAAATTGCCAACGGTTTCATCAAAAACATCTTGATATCCTAGCGCCTCCGAGAAAAATGTCTTCATTAAAACATGTAACAATTCTCGCCATCCCCTACTTTTGCAATATATCCAAAAATAATTATTCATGTATTATTCATAAATTGTCCAACCCTTCACAATTTTACTCATCGTAGATCGGGAGAAGTTGCTTTTCTAAATTCAAAACAAGAAAAAGGAAAAATTAGACTCATATTTGCAAAATAGTTTTACAACGATATTATTGAATATAAAACTTTATTCAATTGCATGATAAATCTACGATGCATTGTTCATCTTCAAAATTAAGATAACCTAACAATAAGTATTATTTCATTTAATAATCCAATTATTAAAACTCTCTATTCAATGATCCAATATTTATTTAAAAATAAAATAGTTAGAATACTTCAACATACAAAAAATAAAATAAATACTCCAACAGATATCGAAACCGTATTAAAAGAAAATCACCATCCTTTATCGGGGCATCCCGGCTTCAATTGAATGTACGACGCGATCGTGAAAACTATACGTGGGATACTATCAAGCAGGATATTCAAAATTATATAAAAAACATGCAAAACCTGTTAAATAAATAAAACAAATTTTAAACCAAATAAATCTCCTATGATTATACCTACTACTGCTAGCTCATTTAATGAACAAATTGCAATGGGTATTATGGGTCCATATCCAAAAACTCCAAATGGTAATCGATTTATCTTTACAATCCAAGACGATCTGATCTAATTTATCCAAGATTACCTTTTAACCAGTCATAGTGCTAAAATTGTTACTATTCAATTATTAAAATATTGTTCAGTTTTTGCATTCCCCACTTATATCCTTACTGATCAAGAACCCGAATTCACCTCGAAATTATTTAAATAATTTGCTAACTAACTTGAAATCAAACATAAACTCGCACTTCGTATCATCCTCAAACTAATGGTAGACAAGAACAACCTCATTTAACTTTACACGAATTTATACGTTGTTATGTCGACAAAAGTAATGATAACTGGGATGAGCCCCTAACATTATCCACTCATTCTTATAATACTCACAAACATAATTCAACGCAAGAAACTCCCTATACTCTCAAGTGAAGGCAACTTATCAAAAATCAAAGTCAACCTATCTAATCTTGATCAAGAAGTAACAAAAAAATAAAAATTATTCGCGATACAACCAAAGAACAACTCATTCTAACCAAAAATCACACAAAAAACTATTACAATAAAAGTCACAATTGAAATATCTCGTGCCAAACATCGTTTTAACATTTAGCCAACTGAAACCTTTTGTATCCGGTTCGGATAGCGAAACTAGCGATAACAATCTAGATGGCACTGATCCATCTGCTACCAATCCTAATGATCCTGGTCCTAGTAACCGAAATGAGTAAAATTGAACGCATAAATTAATCATATGGTCTCTTCTATACAAATTTAGGACAAGCTAAAATAAGTAATTAAAAATTTTCCCTACTTCTAAATTTTCCCTACTTATAAATTTTAATTTAAAAATACTGGATGATCAATTAGAATTAGTAAGCGATCATTATGCAAAAGCCCTATCACTATGTCATTTAACGGACGAAAAACATTCTAGTGTAGTTTACTGTACAAATCAAATCAAATATCTCCACACATTACTAATGAAAATTCGACACAAACTTAACATTTTGCAAAAACATACAAAACAAAAACGTGGTCTTTTCAATGGTATTTCGTATGGATTAAAATTGTTATTCGGTACACCTGATGCAGATGACGCTGTGTTTTATTCCGATTCAAGAAATTCTTTAATCGACCATCAAACACAAACGAATACTTTAATGCAACAACAGATATGAATAATCTCTTCGACTATTCAAAATTTTAACAATTCTATGACAAATTTAAAAAATAATGAAAATATTTTAAATTCAAATATTTAATAATTATTCAAAAACCACGACTAATATTATAAATAGAGAACAACATGATTTAGAAATTATCGAACACATAACTTTACTCTCGAAAATAGCAAATAAATTATCACTTCAAATAGAAAAATACCTTCTCAACTTAACTTTAATACGTCATGGTATTATCGACTACAATACAGTAAACCCACAAACACTCTTCGATTAATTAAAATTAATCTCTGTTAGATACTCTTTGCCCATTCCGCAAACATTCGAAACTTTAGAATATTATAATAAAATAATCTGTCATCGTTTCTACTGAAAACAATGGAACGACTAATAGGATTTCATTTGACTCAGGGGGCATTGTCAAGAAATCCGCTTCATGCCAACCAACACGCGTATCAGGTGGGGAAATCCTGTGAATCAGCCCTCCACAACCTAATATACAGGATTGAAGAGGGATTCGCAAGGAAACAAACCACCTTGTGCGTTTTTCTTGACATAGAGGGGGCATTTTACAATGCTTCTCACAATTCCATGGTTGATTCTACAGGTCGGCACGGAGACACCTTTTGCAGGTGGATAAAATCTATGCTGATAGGAAGAAGAATAAAAACTTCTCTTTTTGGAGAGTCTGTCACTGTGAGAGCCACAAAGGGATGTCCACAGGGTGGTGTCTTATCCCCACTCCTGTGGAGCCTGACAGTGAACAGCTTACTGACAAACCTCAACCAAAATGGATACTACACACAGGGTTACGCGGACGACATTGTAATTGCAATCCAGGGACCCTGTGAAGGCACAATCTCGGAGCTTATGCAAAACGCTCTTAGAATCGCACAGGAATGGTGTATCAATCAAGGATTGAAAATTAACCCTGGTAAGACCGCACTAATTCCATTCACACGTAAAAGGAAGGTGGATAACATAAAACCACCAATCCTCTTCGGTGAAAGATTACAGATCCCAAGGGAAGCCAAGTTCTTGGGATAAAAGCTCAATTTTAGGCCTTACAAAAATTAGGTCCCCGGCAATTAATAAAAACACCATGTCACCGATTTTTATAAATACAAAGGGTGCATTTGATACGAGATGAATAAACCTTTTTTTAAATGAAAGGTCTTCAAAGTATCTATATTCGGGTCATATTCAGGACGTCAAGATGAATCGATTTTTAAAAAAATGGCGGTTTCGAGCAACTTGCCTGAAACCGGCTTTTTGAAGATAATTAGACTCTAATAATATAATAAATATGTCTCCAATTTACCCGCCATCGAAAAGTTGAATGGCAATTTTCTATGAAATCATTTTTACAATTAGATGATTTGTGGTCTTGTGTCACCGGCACCAATACTACCGCGGATTTAGACAAAAAAACAGGAAGAGATGTTCAAGCAAAATAAAAAATAATTCTATGTGTGGATCCGAGTATTTATATTCATATGCAAAACGCTGATACCGCCAAAGATGTTTGGGATAAGTTATCTACAACTTTTCACGACTCCGGTTTAACCCGCAAGGTTAGTTTAATTCGTAAACTTAACTATCAATCTTGAAAACTGCGAATCCATAATTAAATAACATCAATTTCGAAATTTCCGGTGAATGGTTGGGAACTTTTCTTTTGGCCGGTATACCAGAAGATTATAAACCTATGATTATGGCCATAGAAAATTCAGGAATAAAATTAACTGCTGATTCCATCAAAACAAAACTTCTACAAGAAGTTAAGTGAGCTAGACCTAACAATTCAGTCGCATTATATAATAAATCGCAACCGAAAAAGAACTCTGATATTCCTAACAGTCCGAGGTGTTTTAACTGTATTAAGACAAGAAAACTATTTTATCAAGTTTCTCCAAAAGCTCCGAAATGAATACATGATACGTGGATTCTGGTGCGTCTGCGCATATGTCTCATTTACCCATGGATAATGTAAGCAAATCATTCGTAAATGAAATAACAGTAGCAAATAATCAAAAAATTGGAGTGCAAGGTATTGGTAGTTTTGAAATCAATATAAACAATGAAGTTGTCGGCTTAAAAAATGTACTATATGTTCCTGATTTGTCAGCAAACCTCCTTTCTGTCAGTCAAACAGTTAAACAAGGACATTCAGTGATTTTTAATGAAAATGGTTGTCAAATTATTAACAAACTGGGCTCCGTGATTGCAACAGAAAGTCTGATCGACAACATTTATAAACTAAACTGTTCTGTTAAATCTGGTACATCCTTTACTGCTAAATCGAATAAAATGGATTTATGGAATCGTTGACTAGGACGCCTGAACTATGCATATTTGAAAAATATTAAATCTATTAAAAATATCACCAACACTCAAAGTTCAACAGATAAATGTATAATTTGTATTAAAGGCAAACAATCGATACAACCTTTTAAAAATATTGAAAGTCGAGCGACAAAACCCCTTGAAATTATTCATTCCGATGTCTGTGGACCAATGGAAAATTCCTCATTAGGTAATGCAAAATATTTCTTGATATTTATTGACGATTTTTCACATAAAGTGTTTGTGTATATTTTAAAATCTAAAAATGAAGTAGAAGACTATTTAAAAAAATTTAAAGCTTATGTAGAGCGTTATAAAGGACCTAATATTCAAAATTTACGTACAGATAATGGTGGCGAATATTGTTCAAACTCGTTTACCCAATTTTTAGAAAAGTCAGGTATACATCACCAACTTACAGTGTCATATTACGCCGCATCAAAACGGACTTGTTGTACGATGAATCATACAATAGTTGAAAAAGTTAGATGCATGTTGTTAGACTCAGGTTTTGGTAAATAATTTTGGAGCGAAGCAGAAGCTACAGCAGCTTATTTGATAAATAGGTCACCTATAAAATTGTGAGGGAATAAAAATCCAGAAGAAATATGGTCTGATAAAGAATTAAGCTTAGAAAATCTTAAAATTTGCGGTTGTAAAGCCCTTACGCATATACCGAAATATT
Source organism: Nineta flava (assembly GCA_963920215.1). Lineage (NCBI taxonomy): Eukaryota > Metazoa > Arthropoda > Insecta > Neuroptera > Chrysopidae > Nineta > Nineta flava. Next base: position 30,207,279 of record OY986046.1, on the reverse strand, counting down.
GCCGTAAAAAATTAGACGCTAAGTCTAAAGAGTGAATCTTTGTAGGATATAGTTCAAACTCAAAAGGATACCGGTAATTTGATCCTAGTTCTAAAACCACGCACATTGCGCGAGATGCAATTTTTCTTGAAGAAGATTCTCTTACACCTAAAATTCAAACTGAGAATATAGTAAATCTGGATTTAGTGGGAGACAATTCAGAAATAGCTCCGTCTTTTGAAGAAGAAACTATAGGAGCTCCGCGAAATGACGAATATGCACTTGAAGTGAGAGAGAGAGAAAATATTTCTTCGTACACTATTACGTCAAGCTCATTATCGGATAATAATTCTATGATTCTGATTTTGAAGCTCCAGAAGTTCAACTAGAACAAATAGAAGGTATCGCGCGTCGTTCTGAAAGAGAGAGAAAACCCGTTAAGATGCCAGATTTTCATCTTTACCCTACAAAATCAAAAAATAATTTTGATTCGATTACTGTTGAAGACGCTTTAAATAGACCTGATGCTAAGTCTTGGGAATTAGCCATGAAATCTGAATATGACTCGCTCGTATCAAATTTAGTTGACATTCCAAAAAATTATACTGTAATTAAGTCTCAATGGGTCTTCAAAAGTAACACTTCACTTAGAGGCGAGGTTCAATACAAAGCTCGTTTGGTTGTTAAATGTTATGCCCAAAAGTCAGGTATTGATTACGAGGAAACTTATTCACCCGTAGTTCGTGTCAGTTCTATTCGATGACTTTTGGCACTATCCGTACGGTATGACATAGATATTGTCCAGGTGGATGCTGTGAGCGCCTTTTTGCAAGAAAATTTAACGGAAGAAATTTAAATGACACAGCCGGAAAAATTTTTTAGGAAACAAAGTATGCCGTCTCCGCAAAATAATTTACGGTTTAAAACAGGCAATCAGAGAATAAAATAAGAAACTGCATTCATGTCTGTTACAAGCAGGTCTTGAGAATAACAAAACTGATCCCTGTGTATATTTCAGGATCTCGGAACAAAAAATGACATTTGCAGCAGTTTATGTAGATGATCTTCTTATATTCTCAAATGATCCGAATTTTAAAAATAAATTAAATAGAGAACTTACTGACAAATTTAAAATGAAAACCTTAGGGAAAGCGAAATTCTGTTTAGGTTCTGAAGAAGTTCTGTTTCTGTTAATTCTGTTTGAAATTAATAGAAACAAATTGAAAGGGACACTATCAATTAATCAGTCTAAATACATTAAAGAAATTCTAGATAGATTCAATGTAAGCGCGAAGGCAAAAAAACCCTTAAACTCGGCCTGTCGCACTACCGTGCTCTAGATATGTCAGAATGTAACTGTGTTAGTACTTCTTTAGACCCTAATCAAAAATTATCCTTAGACATGTGTCCTAAGAGTTCTGAAGAATTGCGTGAAATGAAAAACGTACCGCACAACAGGCGTTTGGTAGCTTGCTTTATGCAGCATATAGTACTAGACCCGACATAGCTTATGCAGTCAGTACTGTATAAAAGCTAAATAATAATCCAGCAACGGCTCATTGGAACGCTGTTAAACATTTATTTCGGTATTTGAAAAGTACGTCCGGTTTTCAACTCGAATTTTCCAAAGACACTTATAATACTATTTTAGGATTCTGTGATGCAGACTGGGCAGGCGATGTGGATAGTAGACAATCTACAACAGGATATGTTTTTAAATTTCAAGGTGCTTCTATCACCTGGTGCACAGATCAAAGCACTGTGGCTTCATCCACAGCCGAGTCGGAATACATGGCTTTGTCCATGGCTACGCAAGATGCGATGTGATTGCGCAGTTTAAACAAAAGTTTAAAATTCAGAAATTGTGCCCACCACAATTTATTGCGATAATAAAAGTGCAATTGGTCTTGCAAATACCACCATTCATCTGTCTCGATCGAAGCATATCGATATACGTCATCATTACGTACGGGAGAAGATTATGTCTGGTGATATTGCTCTACAGTTTATAAGTACAGAAAATATGATAACTGATGTTTTTACTAAAGCTCTGGTTAATAAAAAGCATTATAAATGTATCAGGGCTATGGGCTTAAAAGTCCTGAGAAATTAATTTTATAGTGAGAGTGTTGGAAAAGAGTAAAATTAATAGTGTTTATTCTTCTACAATATGGTAATATTTATTATTTTGTAGGTGGTAGCAATTATCCTTTTTATGTAATATATTGTAATTGCGCCTTTTTTGATAGAACGTTATAGAATGTTGTACTTATGTACAAGTCGTGAATATTGGATATTGTTTTTGTAATTATTTGATAGAATAAATGTGTATATTGCTTTGTAAAATTTTTCACTACCGATAATTCCACTGTGAAGTATGCACCTTCAATAGAACCAAAGATTTTTTAACTTGCAGAAACCTATTACTCTACATCAGTTGAAATCAAATTTTTAAAAGTACACGAACCATGTAGGACACAAATTTTATAGGTACCCATAATGCATTGAAAAAAAAAAGAATAGTGTTTACACTTATTAGCGAATTTTCTAAGGTAATGCTGGTATTGTTTTCGTACCGATTAGACAATTTCGTAAAAATTTCTTCATACTTTCATCGATCCTACCTAATATATGTTGAAAAAAATTTGTTACGCAGGAGCTGCGAAAACTTAGCGAAAATCCTTAGAATACGTAAATTACTCTCTAGTGGTCACAATTTTAGTCTAATCAAAACAAAATGTCGAATCAATTTTATTAATAAATGGCATACGTCAAGGAGGAACTCGGGCAAAGAGAACGAAGAAAACACAAAATACAAAGTATCTCTCTTAATATTAGAACAATCTAAAAATGAATGCGTAGTAAAGTTTTAGAAAATCATGTTTGCAGCAATTAATTACGTAAAATTTTTTTCCAAACTCGAATACATAGGTTGGCAAAGTTTGACTTCACTCAGCTCTGAGTGAGAGGTAGGAAAAGAGACAGAGTAAATACAGGGTATCCTAGTTATTATTATTTTCTTTTTTAATTAAAACATTTTCTGAAAAAAATATAATAATACCAACTCTTTTTTATGGTCACTATTATACAAAGTATACAATACATTGAATACATACTCTGTAATTTTGGGCTGGTAATTTGGGGCATAAAATGTACCTTTTTAATATATTTGAGTATAAATAAAATATAAATGTTATACAAATTATAAAATATAAATCTTTTGATCTTTTACGTTCACTGCTTAACAATTGTAAACCGCTTGTAAATTTTTTAATGGTTTAGCTTTAGTTTAGATTTTAAAATTAGATTTTTGAAAATTCCGAATAGTTTGCCTAAACTATTCATATCGGAGAACTAATAAACAATTATTTACCTGATTTAAATATTTTTTCTTAGTAGGGGGTATAGTGTCATGGGAATTTGATGACACTGGATACAATAAACATGTCAACGATAAAGCTGGTGGGGGGGGGGGGGGGTAATTTGATACTAATTTCTAAATGGTTAAATTTTACATAAAGTGGGAATTTTATGTTAGCTTACTCAACCTGACTGAGTTTCATCGAGTTAGTCTACTTTGAAAATTATTTTTCACATAATTTCTTTAAAAAAAATAAATAAAAGTAGTGATTTTAGTGAAACGGTTATTTTACAATTTAATAATCGATTTAAAGATTTCGAATATATAAATGTAATAAGTGATTTTTTAGTGCCCCTTTTAATAGAAAATTTAAAATTTCCGCTTTAATCGAAATTTCTTCCGGAATCCAATGATTGCGCATTTATAACGAAATGATTACCCTTCCAACAAATTATAATTTATTAGGAGCCATGAACACGAGCACAAAAAGTATTTGGGAAATCTTCGTAGAAAACCCCATCTTCGTTTGAATATCCGGAATTATTAAAAATAAATAAATAAAAAACTTACTTGTTTTTGTAGTTGTTTCGCGTCTTCTTATCTATGTGAATCGGGAGTTTCACATATGAAACATATGAAATCTAATAAATTATGGGACAATAATAGGTAGGCAACCTGTATTGAAACATCGTTCCGTCTTACTTCAAAACATACTTTTCTTACTTACTCTCACTCAGCTGTATGGAGTGTCCGGAGAGGCGTCTATGCCCACCTCTAATATATACAGAGATTTTTAGGATTTTAACTCAATCTTAAATTGTTAATATTTCTGTAAATATTATAATGTAACAGAAAAAATGATAGTGACAAACTAAATTGTAGTAAAACTAATTTTCTACAAATTTACTTCTTATAAATTGATTAATTTTTCGACGACTCGGAGATATGCCAAATATTGTGTTTCCCCCTCTCTCTTAACTCCCCTTTCTCCCTGTCCGATTTTACCAATTTACGAACTTGACCTTTCAAATACCAAAAGCGCATCTAATAGCAAATTTCCTTAATCTTGTAAAAGTATATATATATATATATATATATATATATTTATATATTTGTTATATAAATATATAAATATATAAATATATATATATATATATTTATATATTTGTTATATAAATATATAAATATATAAATATATATATATATATATATATATATATATATATATATATACTTTTACAAATACCAAAAGCGCATCTAATAGCAAATTTCCTTAATCTTGTAAAAGTATATATATATATATATATGTATTTATATATTTATATATTTATATATATATATATATATATATATATATATATATATATATATATACATATATATATATATATATATATGTATATATATATATATATATATATATATATATATATATATATATATATATATATGTATATATATATATATATTTGGTTATTATACATAGTTAGCGATAGTTAGCAATAAAAATATAAACATAAATTGTGTAATCGATCGTACGTGGAATTAAAAAATATATTTGTAGGTATGTATTTACCTGAAAGTGCAATAGCAACTTTTTCAGAACCACCAAGGGGTGCTAACGCATCTCTCGCCTTACTACCAAACAATTTTTCTAAATAATTAGGACCATGGCTTGCTAGTAATGATTGCAAAAAGCTTGCTGTTTCCTCTACGGGCGGTCGTTTAGCTACGATAAATCAAAAAAATAAAATATAAGGTAATTTTTTAATGTCATCTGTCAACATTTTTTTTCTTACCTGCAGTGCATAGTCGAGAATCTTCATCGTATCCATCAGGACAATCCGGTGCTCCATCACACAAGTATTGAATGGAAATACATATTCCATCTCCAGGACATTTAAATGGCTCATATGGGTGACATGCATTTCCTGTAATTATATTCAGTTATTAAAAAATATCAAGCAATCTATAAAAATTGCACACATTCAACTACAAACATAGACATATATCGACATGAACGTTTAGATAGATAATATATGTATGAATGTGTATTTGACTATAAAAATATAATATTAAAACAAATATTTCTATGGGTTATCGTAACGCTCAAATCATAAACAAATGCTCTGTAATTATTAAATATCATCCTGAAATGAATACGTATTAAATGAATAAATATATATTTATAAAATTGTATACATATTTATTTTTTATAACACAACACTATTAAAAATTGCCACAACTAATAGAAGATACCAGGTAACTAGAATAACTTTAACTAGTACTAATTATTGTATTGCGTATATCAGTAGTCATGGTTAGCCTATTTACGTCCCTGACGTCTTTAATGCGGAAGCTTTAGTCATAGGGCACACGTTTCAATTTCAGTGACATACGCGTGCTCCAAATACTTGTGGGCGTTGTTTATACATGCATTTATATATATATATATATATATATATATATAAATATATATATATATAAATATATATATATATAAATATATATATATATATATATATATATATATATATATATATATATATATATATATATATATATATATATATATATATTTGTATATGTCAAACATTACCTGCAATGTGAACACCTATTAAATTTATTTTCATGGAAATTAAAAAACAAAATTATTCAATTCATAGAAAATTTTAAATTTTGTTTTTATATTATGTTATTTTATATTTTATGGTGAACGATATTTAAGTTATATTGTTTTTCCCGTTTTATTTATTATGTGGGGATTTTACGGAAGACAACAAACAAAACAGCTAGCAAACTTGTTGGATGGGTATCGAAGAGGGCCGCTAAAAATGCGCCACTAAGTTCATGCATGTGGTGTGGTTTCTATTTGAATACTCGTTCAAAATAAAACTGGATTTTAAAGGTCGTTCAAGCATTGACTTATATAATATGGACAAAAAATCGGTTTACCTTTATTATATATAAAACAAATACATATACAGACATATACTCACATATATATTTATACACGAATTAATGTAATTTTTTAATTCAACAGATAATAGTTGGGCGGGAATGAAATTTTACATCCTTCTAATGAGAGAGAATGATTACTCGGCTCCAGGATGCACCCCATCTAATTGGTCACTAATTGGTCATTAATGGTCAGGTAGTCCCATTATTTGGTCAGCGATAGAAAACTTTTTATCGATGTTTTAAATTTTTTTCAAGGTCATGAAATAGATTTTGGCGGTCTCCCAGGAAATAGATTTTTCCCAGGAAATAGGTCTGACCAATTAATTATTTTAACTGACCAATTATCAGTGGATTATTCTCAATCGATTAGTGCCTTTATTTTTTCTCTGTATGGAATATGGGGTGCTAAAATTTGTTCATGGCCTTGAAAAAAATTAAAAACATCGATAAAAAGTTTCCTATCGCTAACCATTTGAATAATGGGGCTAACTAACCATTTATGACCAATTAGATGGTATAATTTGTTTTTCGAAATTCCATGGATGGGGTGCTAGCATCCTGGAGCCGATTACTTTCTTATTAATTATCTTTATTATTAATTTGCGTTCTAAAGGTCAATAATTCTGAAACTTCGGAATTTATTAAAAAACGTTATTTTTAGCCTGTGAAAAAATTGAGCAAAATCTATTGAAAAGTGATTTCATGCTGAAACTACCTAAATGAATTTATTCATGCTAATTTGCTGAAGTTCGAAAAGTAAGCTTTGCTATGGACCAAGTCATAAATATTTTTCTGTATACTGGTATTTTTAAAACTTGGGCTAGTCAAGAATGTGCAATGCAAATACTAGGACTCTGAATAATTATGTTCAATTATTCCAAGATTTTCGAATTCCAAGATTCTAATATGTAGACGGCTTAGCTATCAATAAAATATAGAAGAGATATCAATTTACCAATTTGTACATACAGCGTCGAAAGTCAAGCTATCATTTAAATATTTTATAATTGATTGTATAATAATGATAGTTTTCCAACTACAGAGCATAATGCGACTCAGTGGCGCACAATGCCGAAGTGTGCTAATGCTTAATTGGAACATGCATTAGTTTTCAAGTGCACCAGCAGAGTGCACTAGATTCGGTGTTGAAAGAAAAAACACATTCATGAACCTCATTAATGTATAATATAATGTATATATAGAATAGTATAAAATTTGTCGAAAACTTTTTACGGTTATTTTAAGTAATTTTGATTTTTATTATGTCACTAAAATTTTTTTGCGTTGACTAATAATTTTTTTAGATGAGTTCTAAAAAAATTATATACTTTTTAATTGAGTCATCTTATCCAGATGATAGTGATGGTGAGGATTTATCGACTACTCCAAGTTTAAATCAATCAATTAATTTAACATCAAGTGATATATTTATTGAAAATATTAAATATTTTCCGCTACTGAGTTACTACTGAGCTACTGTTATGCATTGCGCGCATCACGCGAAAGTTGTACTTTTCAAAGTGCTCGATTGTGCGAAGCGTTGCTGTAGTTGAAACATTCAACGTTGAGCATTATGCCGCATAATGCGCTTTAGTGCTGTGATTGGAAAACGCACAATAATGATCGTGGTCGGCCGAACTAAGAAGTTAGTAATCTTAGTAAGATAGTCAGATTATCTTACTTAGTCGTCGGCCGGGACATTTTATGCTTACTAAGAAACTTTTCTTATGCCGCCATTTTACGTAGTATCTACGTCACGGGCAGTGTTGCCAGATATCCCGTTTAATGGTAGATCTACCGCTTTTTTAGTATTTCTACCGTTCTACCGTTTTTTTGAAATTTTTTGAGTAAGTAAAAAAATTTTTGAATTTGTGTGATTTTTTTCAATTTTTTATAATACTAATTAATTTAAAACCCCCAGTCGTACAAATATAAAATCAGTCATTACAGACCACATACCATTATTTGAAATAATAGAATATGGTTCTGTAATTACTTTAAGGTATTATTTTATAATGGGATTTTAAACAATAGTAATGCAATATATGACAAATAAAAAGAATTAATATTATTTAATATTTGAATGAAAAAAAATTATATAATATATTAAATACTAATGTAATATAATTTTAATTATTCTGAATAAAAGTATTTATTTCAAACTATTTAAATTGGAATTTTTACTTTTTGAATCTACCGCTTTTTTTCTTAATCTTCCGCTTTTTAAGAAATCGGCTGGGTCATATAGAAGTTCCTCCATTAAAATACTCCTTATAAAATTAAACATTTGATTAAATTTTTATCTCACTTATTACAATAATAAAAATTGTCAACACATGAGAAATGTTCTAAATTTGATACATATACAAATAGGTTATGATCAGTGTCGCCAGTCCAATTTCTTAAAAAGTGGTAGATCCACCGAAATACAGCGGTAGATTCAAAAAGTGAAAATTCCAATTTAAATAGTTTGAAATAAATACTTTTATTCAGAATAATTAAAATTATATTACATTAGTATTTATTATATTATAGAATTTTTTTCTTCAAATATTAAATAATATTAATTCTTTTTATTTGTCATATATTGCATTACTTATTGCTTAAAATCCCATTATAAAATAATACCTTAAAGTAATTACAGAACCATATTCTATTATTTCAAATAATGGAATATGGTCTGTAATGACTGATTTTGTATTTGTACGACTGGGGAGTTTTAAATTTATTATTATTATAAAAAATTCAAAAAAATGACACAAATTCAAAAATTTTTTTAATTATTCAAAAAAAAAGGTCGATATCCTAACAAAGCAGTAGATCTACTGTTAAACGAGATATCTGGCAACACTGATTAAGAAGCAAAAGAAAGTGTGTCCAGGCCGAAACTGGCTGACTCAGATGCTCAGAACAAAATTATATTTATTCTGACTATCTTACTAAGATTTCTTACTTCTTAGTTCGGCCGAACACACACAATAATAACTTTATTCACCTTAGAAACGTACAAATACATATAGGTTTGTCAACAAAAGAAAAAACTTCATCTGTGAATATGGACTACATTTAGTTATAATTTTCTTACAAGCAACCTTAAAATGATTGATATATATATTTGTTGTACTTTTAATGTCGTCTGGGAGAGCATTCTACAGTTTTATTCCATTGTAAAGTGGACCAGTTTCGAAAAGTGTTAAATTGTGCCTTGGTATTCTAATGTCTTCCGAATATCGTGTGTCATACGTGTGATGGTAGCTATTTAGATCAAGATTATTTAGATTTAATTTTATATATACTAAACATTCAAAAATATATATTCCAGAGAGCGGAAAAATTTTCAATTTTCGAAAATGTTCTCGACATAAAAGTATCACGTATTTGATTCTACTGTTGACGTATGCATAATACAGTGACGCTAAGATGTTATTGGCTAGGTTATTTTTTAGATTTCGAAACAAGTACACCATACAATTTAGTTGTTTACTTAAACTGTAGCAATGCTTTCGTCAGTTAAAATTTTCATCGAAACATTTTCGCAAAAATTTAGTACTAGCGATCCCTAATATTGTCTCAAACGAGCACGTTATATTATAATTTTCCAATGTTATATTAGAGTTTCTTGTTTTAAAATGTATGTAGTTTGTTTTCTGTAAATTCAGTTGTAATTTGTTTGCTTTGAACCATGTTGACAAATTCTATATTATTTGTTTTTGTTTCTATATCGGATGTTTTTTTGCTGGATCACTGCACTGTTATATCATCTGCATACATAATAACTTCCGAATGATCCAAGAACAAAGGAAGGTCATTTATGTAGATCAGAAACAATAAGGGGCCAGGTACACTTCCTTGGGGTACGACAACGTATGAAAACTTCACAGACGATTTCGCACTATTATTATTATTTACGCACACATATTGAGCTCTTTCATGAAGGTAGGATTGTACAAGGTTATGCGGTAATCCTCTTAGTCCATAACCGTTAAGTTTGTTCATCAATATTTTATGATCTACACAGTCAAATGCGCGACTTAAATCACAGAACACATTTATTATACATATTTGTTTATCAATTTTGTTAAGCACATTAATATAAAACTCAACCAATGCTGTACTTGTAGATTTACCTTTTGTAAAACCATGCTGTTTATTTGTAAACAAGTTGAATTTGTTGAAAAAAGCAACGAGACGTTTAGCTATTTGTCCTTCAATAATTTTGAACAGGGATGATATTATGGCTATCGGTCTATAATTTTCTTTTGATAATTTGTCACCTTTATTTTTATAGACAGGTTTTATCATTGATATTTTTAACTTTTCCGGAAAAATTCCCTTCTGAAAGATCACATTTATTACAAATGATAATGGTTTTTCTAATATGTGTTTATTTTGCTTAATAGTATTATTTGAAAGCTCGTCATAGAACATGTATTGGACAATAATTCGATGATTTTTGACCACTTCTGTTTCATCAGTTACTTTTCCGTTAATGTCGATTGGGTCACTGGCTGGTATTTTCTGTGCTGCCTTTAAGGGTAGGTTAATATAGTATTAATTAAAATGTTCGGCAATAGTGTGTGCATTATTTGTTTTCTCGTTATCAATTTTTAACATAATGCTTTCATTCTTGATAACAGATTCATTTTGTAGACCGTTTATTAGTGACCAGGCTGCTTTTATTTGATTCTCTGAGTTGTCTACAATATTATTATGATACTCCTTTTTTGCTTCATCGATCATTTTTCTATGCTCTGCTTTTTTCTTTTTATAGAGGTTTCTCAAAACTGAATCATCAGATCTCCGTTGAGCCTGAAACATTGATTTTATTCACTGCTGGAATCTAAAATTTTAGGCGTGATCCATTCTTTTTCCGTGTTTGGATGTACCGTTTTTTTTAAAGGAAAACTGACGTTGAAATAAAATGTAAATGTTTCTATAAAATTGTCAAACGTTTCATTTGAGCCTTTTAAACCATTTGAAAACAGATCAATCCATGATTCATTACTAAGCAGATGCGTAAAGTATTCCTTATTTGCTGGCGTGAAAGATCTTTTATATAAAATGCTTTTCTGATCTGATTCAAGTTCGCACTTACAATTTATGAATTGAATTTCATGATCAGATATAGGTAAGCTTGTAACCACGGTGTTGAAATCACTCGATATACTTGTAAACACGTTATCTATCAACGTTGCTGACGTTGTTGTAATTCTTGTCGGAGATTAAACTGTACGTATCATATTGAAACTTTTTAGCAGGTCAACTAAGAGGTGTTTGTCGTTTGTATCTTTTAGAAGATATACATTAAGATCCCTTGCCAAAATTATATGATGTTTACTATCGAATAATTTAACCAAAACACAGCTGAGAGTGAATATGAATTAATTAAAGTTCCCTCCTGGAGATCTGTAGAAACGATTATACACCAAGTGCCAGTAATTTTAGATTAATATTCAAGTTGCACTTCACTCCACATATCTCTATGTCTTTTTCATAGCAGAAAGTATTTAGATCAATTGGCGTGACAGTGGTATCATTTCTAACCCAAATGCACACTCCTCCTCTAATGAATTTTATTCGGGAAAACTCACTGCAGAGATTGAACTCATTTATGTCCTGCTGCATCAATTCGATCGTATTCATCCAATGTTCTGTTAGTACTATGAAATTTATATTAAAATTATTACAGTTAAAAGTTTTTTAATTTCGAGCTCTATTAAATTGGCCTTATTCTTGAGTCCCTGAATATTTAGATTTACTTCTCCCAGAGTATTATTTTGTAGTATTTTTTTATCGTTGTTTTTTGAAATACCTTGATTATTTTTATGGCTTATTTGTAACTTTCTCGTTGTAATATGCTTTCTAGTTTGTGTTTTCTTCGATTCTTTCCCATTGTTGTTTTGACTGTGGCTTTGACCGAAAAAGATGTAAATTAAATCTTCGTACCGTCACTCCTTCCGGCCAAAACTCAGGGCTATATAACTGGTCTTTCAGTGACCAATCTACTCCAACTTTGAATGCTTTATTTCGGCCTTTGGTATCCATTTTTTCGCAAATAATATCGTTATCATTATTGGTATACTTTTTAATGTATTTTATTACATTCTGTTCATTAAACGTTATATTATCGAATGATAGTTAGTGAAAACTCTAGGTTTTTGAAATAAAATTTCAAATTCGTCCCCTTTACCTAGATCAGTTTTTTGTATTATAAATACGTATTTCGACTACAATGTAGTCATCATCAGTATAAATTAGCTAGTCGTACTTTACTCTTTGACAATTAGAGATAGTTATAAAGTCGAGATCAACAGACAAAAAATAAAAATAAATAGAAAATTAACTAGATTAAAATATATACTAGATTTAAAATATAATAAATTTTAAATTATATTGAAATTGCTCTTGTTAAAATTTCTTCATTCACATTTGTTCCTGTTAATTTTACTCTTATTAAAATTACTCTTATATTGTCGCAGGATATGTTACTTGTTACTAATTTAGTGACAGTATCACCATTGATACTGAAAAAATAAAAAGAAAGGAAGGAAAAAATAAAAAAGTTACTTTTTAGTCTCACTGAGTCCTACACTAATGTAAATACCTAAATAATTTTGAGTCGGCGCCAAACAAACAAAATGTAATTTGTAATATTTACTTTTAACCGAAAATCTGATTCACCCTTCATTTCGATGGAGATTTTTTAGGGCCGACTCAAAATTATTTTGGTATTTACATTAGTGTAGGACTTAGTGAGACTAAAAAGTAACTTTTATTTTTTCCTTTCTTTTTTAGAAGGTTAGAAGGTCTAAAGTATATCTTGGAATCACGAATGACTTGTTCGGTAATAATAATTGACTTAAAGAATTTCCTGTTGACCTTATCCAATCCCATTTCCAATCCTAATAGTTCCTATATCATATCCCTTGTAAAGTTTGAGCTCTTTAAAATCACTAATAACAACTTGCATGTTTCCTTCGTTTGGTGCCCTTCTCACACTGGCATACTATTCAACGAGTTTGTTGATGTTTTAGCAAGACAAGGGATACTTAATGGAGAAAATACAAAAAGTCGACTGCAGTTGCTAGAAGAGTGGCATTCGATTGGGCCCATACAAGTACCACCAAAGTGCTTCACTGATAATTTCAGTCTGAGTGCTTGGTTAAACCACATGCATCTGGATCACCCGACAATAGTCACCATTGGCAGAATACGCTCAAGACACAATAGTCTGCTTAGACACCTCCACAAAAACCATGTCGTAAATAATACAAACTATAGTTCTTGTGGTCACGATTACTGTGACGAAAATCATATTCTCCTTGAGTGTCCCAGACTTTCCCAACCTGAATATTCCAAAAAATCACAATTCCAATTAATATTACCCACCTCCTATCCTTAAGTAACAAAATCATCCTTAAGTCTATAATCCAATTATTCAAATCTTCTAACGTTTCCATATAAACTCCAAACCAACCCCCATTTCTAACAGTACACTGTGTCGTCCTTATTTAATGTCAATAAACTTTTCTCTCTTTTGTAACCCAATCCAAGGCCCCTAACATTAATGTTTATGTTCAAGTCCGACCTCCGGCGGGCTCTCGGTAGCGAATCCTTTACTCTGTTTTTTTTTTTTTTTCAGAAAAAATTTTTATTTTTGTATAATATGTATTTTAGCAATATTGTGTATGTTAATTTTTTAAATTGTTAATGGCTTATACGGCAAATTAAGCCCTTGCCAAGTTTATTTAAAAAAAAATTATAGATAAATAAATGTATTATCATCTAAATATAGTTTTCACTCATGCCACCACGCGACTCTTCGGTTAGTTTTAAAATACTCAATCCAAAATGATAATGTATACGAGTTATTCTATGATATACATGACATACAGTTTTCATTCATGAATATCGGGATTCGAAAGTTGTTGATATCGTTTTGAAATGGAAAACTATGAATCACTAAAATACATACGTTATAGATATATAACTGTATTACGTTCATATATTTTGTTTCCACTCATGCCACCGCGTTAATTTGTTGATTCGATTTAAATAACTCTGTGATGTTTAAAATAACCATATTAGAATAATTACATGTCAGGTTTCCTTTCGAAGGTTTAATTTTTTTTTTACAAAGTTATTATTTTTCGCTTTTCAGTTACTTTCTTCTTTCGTCGGTTCTATTTTTTGTTAAAAAGATTTATTCTGCTACAGATTTGATTGAAGTTGAATTTTCTTTGTGAATTGTTGAATTACTATTGCTAAATTGTATGTACATACATATGGATATTTTAGTTTAATGGTAAGGTAGTATTTAATTTCTAACGTTGGAAATATTAACCGTAAAAAATGTTTTGATATAGGTGTTCATAATATGTTCTAGTTACTCTATTTTTGATCTATATTTGTCTGTCGGTATGTCCGTCAACGCGATAACTCAAAAACAAAACGATATAAAAAATAATGAAATTACTAGAGCGTGTTCAAAAGCTATAAAGTGATTATAAATTGTTAATTCGCAAAATTGAGCACGGTCCATGCATCTTTCAGGAAAATTCCGAAAGAGATCCAAAGAGGGGTTCGGATACACAGGACCGGAGATATGTAACTACAAACTGGGAATGACTATAGTGATTGCAGTTTTCACTTAATTTAAACATGAAAATTCCAAGATGGAAATTTAAAAATTGAGTATTATTTTAGTCCAACATTTTATAATATGTATATAAAAAAATTAATCGATTCTGACATGTAATTATTCTAATATGGTTATTTTAAACATCACAGAGTTATTTAAATCGAATCAACAAATTAACGCGGTGGCATGAGTGGAAACAAAATATATGAACGTAATACAGTTATATATCTATAACGTATGTATTTTAGTGATTCATAGTTTTCCATTTCAAAACGATATCAACAAATTTCGAATCCCGATATTCATGAATGAAAACTGTATGTCATGTATATCATAGAATAACTGGTATATATTATCATTTTGGATTGAGTATTTTAAAACTAACCGAAGAGTCGCGTAGTGGCATGAGTGAAAACTAAATATTTGAACGTAATACAGTTAGATATCTATAACGTATGTATTTTAGTGATTCATAGTTTTCCATTTCAAAACGATATCAACAACTTTCGAATCCCGATATTCATGAATGAAAACTGTATGTCATGTATATCATAGAATAACTCGTATATATTAACATTTTGGATTGAGTATTTTCAGTGGAGGATTTTGGTTTGCTGCCGCCCTAGGCCCCGTCTGATTTGCCGCCCTTTTGATGGCATCGTTTGATATGATGCCGTTTTTGGATGTGATTTCGGATAAGGATTTTGTTTGATTTTTTTTTAAATTATTTTGATGATACAACGAATTGGATGTAAAAAAATATATAATTTAAAATTTTTAATGAAAAATTGCTTTTATAAAAAAAAAAAGCTCGGACTTTTTAATGAATACTAAAAAAATGTTTAATTTCTTTCTATTAATTTACCATATTGTTACTAAAGACGGAAAACAAATTTAGAAGTCGTTTCAGGGTGCTCTGTATATAGTGAGACTGATCTTATTAAGAATACAAAAATAAAAAAAGTTTTAGAAACATAAATGTGTTGAAAAAAATTTTTTGAGAAGCTTTTCAATTTGATTATTTCTTTTTTTTTTTTGTTAAATAAATATATAACATTATTTGATAATGGCTATAATTGTCTATTGAAAAATTATCATTGCATTGACAAATTAAAAAGTAAATTCGATAAATAGAATATTTAATACATTTTATTAGAAATTTTTAAATTTGAACTGCCCTTATATTTTTTCGTCTTTAAAATTTTGTCATCCCGAAAATTATGCCGCCCCTAAAATCATGCCGCCCTAGGCCCGGGCCTCACGGGCCTAGGCTTAAATCCATCACTGAGTATTTTAAAACTAACCGAAGAGTCGCGTGGTGGCATGAGTGAAAACTATATTTAGATGATAATACATTTATCTATCTATAATTTAAAAAAAAAAATAAACTTGGCAAAGGCTTAATTTGCCGTATAAGCCATTAACAATTTAAAAAATTAACATACACAATATTTAACAAAAATACATATTATACAAAAATAAAAATTTATTCTGAAAAAAAAAATCGTATGAAAAAAAACAGAGTAAAGGATTCGCTACCGAGAGCCCGCCGAAGCTCGGACTTGAACACAAACATTAATGTTAGGGACCTTGGATTGGGTTACAAAATAGAGAAAAGTGTATTGACATTAAATAAGGACGACTCAGTGTACTGTTAGAAATGCGGGTTGGTTTGGTGTTTATATGGAAACGTTAGAAGATTTGAAGAATTGGATTATAGACTTAAGGATGACTTTGTTATTTAAGGATAGGAGGTAGGTAATATTAATTGGAAATGTGATTTTTTGGAATATTCAGGTTGGGAAAGTCTGGGACACTGAAGAAGAATATGATTTTGTCACAGTAATCGTGACCACAAGAAGGAAACATGTAAGTTGTTATTAGTGATGTTAAAGAGCTCAAACTTTACAAGGGATATGATATAGGAACTATTAGGATTGGAAATGGGATTGGATAAGGTCGACAGGAAATTCTTTAAGTCAATTATAATTACCAAACTAGTTATTCGTGATTCCAAGATATTCTTAAGACCTTCTAACACAGCAATACACTCCGCAGAAAAAAAATGAAAAGTTAGTGTCATGTTTAAAGGAACGAGAGAGGAATGCATTACTATGGTAGAAGGATGCTCCCACGCTCTGAGTGTGGAAATATAATGAAAATGTGGGAAATTTAATGTCAGGAAGTTTGGAATATATGATTCGATATCAAAGGATTGCTCGCATCTTCCTTGCCCAAACCACAATCGGAACGGACGAAATTCGATATTAATGCGACCAAACAAGGGAGTGTGAAATAAAGGAGCGAAGGGTTACGATGGATGGGTATTTCGAAAAAGGAACGGTAAGCTATTATTAGGAACGGAATTAGTTTGCGACGCCAGTATCTAGAGTTGTGCATTTTTAGAGTCAGATGACCTAAAATCAGGATTAGCGGATGTTGGGAAAAGGATAGTTTTTTAAGGATGAATTTTTTGGCCATGTAAATTCTCCTGAGTTGTAGAGGAGGTATACTTGCTTCAACTAGAAGCGCGTTTGTATGGAAAGAGCGCATTTGGCCTAAGCATAGTCGAAGGGCTTGGAATTGGATTCGATCAAGGATAGATGAATTGGATTGTGACACAGGAGAGAGAAAGAAGCTATCATAATCGAAAACTCCCTGAACGAATGCATTATAGAATGTTAGCAAGATGGAAGGGTCTGCACCCCACTATGTAGACCTTGTGGCTTTCATAACGTTTAGTCCGCTTTGAACTCGGTTAGCCATTGAGTTGATATACTCCCGCCAGGAGAGTTTTCGATCAAGAATCACGCCAAGTAATCATTCGTATGTCGAGAAGATAGAATTGCGGAAGTTTTTGTTATTGAAATATCAAACTTGAGTTCCGCCAAAATATATTTTAACCGAACTTAACCGTTTGTGACGTTGCTTCTAGCTAAATCTATGGAATTATTGGATGAATATATAACTATATCATCAGAAAATTGCCGGATTTTGATGTTGTTTTGAAGGAGTAGTTCTTATAATCAGCTGTGTAGATATTAAAAAGGGTAGTACTGAGTACTGCTCCCTGTGGCAGACCCAGAGAGGCTGTTCGGCGGATTTCGGGATGGTGATGAAAAAGTGCGATGAATCGGTGGTGAAGGAGGTTTTGGATGTATCGAGTCAGTCTAGTGTTGCAGTTAGTTGGATTAGTTTATCAAGTAATTAATTCTATGTTTACATTGTCGAATGCACTTTTGATATCGATAAACACAGCTTTCAAATAGTTGTTGTTCGAGGAGCAATAGAGAATATCGGTGCAAAGCAAGGAGAGATTATCGGTCGTGCTCATCGCTCTTCTAAAAACAATTTGAAAATCACGTAGAATTCTGATTAAATGTTCCATGATTTTTGAAAGACAGGAACTCATAGTAATGAGGCGATATGATGAAGCAAGGTTGGAATTTTTATTAGGTTTTAGGATTAGTAAAATTAAAGAAATTCTCCAATCTTCTAGCACTACATTTTTCAAAAACAAGTAGTTTAGAATATTCAGAAAGAAAGTATGCAATTCACTGTTAAGGTTTTTTATCATACTGTAGTATCATACTGTACTGTAGTATGCAATCGGAACCTGGCGATGAATCTTTGATTCGGTGGATTTTAACTCTTGGATAGAAAAAGGATCGTCTAGAATATTTTCAGACTGGGCAGGGAGATAATACGAAGAATTGGGAGCTACAGTTTGGGGAGCTAAATTGACCATAAATTCTACCTTCCAATCATCATTCGAAGAAGAATGAGCGCAAGTTACAGACCCTTTGCGAAATATTTTAATTGGACGCGCCTAAACTTATTACGTCCGTGGTGTGGACTGTATAGCTAATAAAAAACTGATTCGAAAAACTAATGATAGTTAAAAACAATTATATCAATTTAAGGTTCCTTCGGACTTACCTTGACTGAATTCTACCGATGTTCACTAGTGATGTGGGATAAACACGGGAAAAAGATATTATCGGTAAATCACCAATTGTCGGCTTGAAGATGTTATTACCGCCAAATTGGGTGTGGTCCAAGTTCACTTTATTTATTTAATTGTTGGTACTAACTAATACCTTTTCGAATCACTATAATGCTTCGACACTAATTTTCACTAATATTCCAACTAACTGAAATAGATTATGCTAAAAAAAATTATGCATCCGACCTAACTGGGTGTTACTAAGCAATTTTAAATTTTATGTATATCCTTATTAATTGGATGTTACATTACTTGTTGAAATTAAGTTTAAAATATCCGCTGCGGTATAACTGCCCTCTTACGTTTAAATATGTAAACAAGTGTTTTGTATAACACGATGTATTTTCCATATCCGGAATTAGTATGTAATAATATTCATCAAAATGTGTATCGTAATTATCATCGTTTTGAATAATAAAACACGTGATTGAACCTTGTGTGAACTTTTACTATTTAGTCTTAAAAGCATGTTAAATCCAGGGCATCTGCTACAGGTTATGGACCCAGAAGTCTAAAGTAAACGTAAAAAGTTAAACTAAATATATAAAAGTTTATATTTTTTCATTGTTTTGATGTGTTTATGTATATTCTAGTGACAATATACTTAGTGGAATTCATTAAAAATGGCGGTTAATTACTTAACGAGTATTCCAAAATTAGTTGGTTGAGAAAATTACGATGATTGGACATTTGCAGTAAAAATGTGTTTATATTGGAAGGTCTCACCAAATGTTTAGACGGTTCCGAAGAAGAAACTGTACCAGTTTCAAAAGTAAAAGCAAAGTTAATACTAACTGTGGATCCATCTTTATTTTTACATATAAGAGATGCAACAACAGCTACAGAAGTATGGTCAAAACTATAAAGCTTATATGAAGATACTGATTTTACTAGAAAAATTGGTTTATTACGTACTCTTATTTCGTCACGACTAGAAAATTGTGATTCCATGGAGATCTACATAAATCAGGTTGTTGAAACTTCTCAAAAATTGAGAAGAACAGGATTTAAAATAGATGAGGAATGGATTGGTTCACTTCATTTAGCAGGTTTACCTACAAAATTTCAACCTATGATAATGGCAGTTGAACATTCCGGGATCAGCATCAATACAGATACAATTAAAACAAAATTGCTTGACATGGAAAATGGTGGTCAAAAATCGTGTAATGCTTTTTCATCTAATCATAAATTGAGATCGAACGAATGGCATAAAAATAAAAATCGCGCCACGATTTCAAACAACAACTCTGGAAATAGTAACGATTGCGCAGACTCGAGAAATGCCAGTTCAAATAATAACAATAACAAAAAGAAATTGAAGTATTTTAAACGTCATCAGTTTGGTCATTTTATAGTGCCATAATAAGTGCCCTAATTCTAAAAAAATCAACAAGTCGGTATTTAGTGCAGTATTTTTAAATGATTCAAGATTAAAAATGAATTTTATGTTGATAGAGGAGCCAGCGTATATTTAACATGTAGAAACAACTGGTTGATGAATCAAAAGTGCAGTAATTTAAAAGAAATTATTGTTGCAAACAAAAATCGTAGTATTGTTGAGTGTAAAGGTGAAATATATATCACAACAGTGGTGAATAAACAAAAGTTTGATATAAAAATTGACAATGTACAGTATGTGCCTGGATTGACTACAAATTTTTTTCAGTCAGTCAACTAATCAAAACCGGTAATAAGGTTGTGTTTAATAAAAAGAGTTGTGACATTATTAATAAAAGTGGTATCCTCGTAGCACAAGCACAATTATCAGACAGTGTTTATAAATTAAACTTTATTGAACAACACTGTTCTGGTATAGCATCGTTTTCAGTTTCGGGACATGTATGGCATAGAAGATTTGGTCATTTAAACTTTAACGATTTAAAAATAATGAATGACAATAATGTTGTAAATGGACTCGTGTGTAATAAAAACTTAAGTAAAGATATCAGGTGCGAAGTTTGTTGTGAGGGGAAGCAAACCAGATTACCGTTCAAAAACAAATGTAAGCTTTCAAATTCTTTACTTCACGTTGTTCACGCGGATTTATGCGGTCCAATGGAGGTACCATCGATTGGAGGGTCTAGGTATCTATTGTTGTTTGAGGACGATTGCAGTAAAATGGTTTTTGGATATTTTCTTAAAAACAAAGATGAAGTTTTTGAATCATTCAAAATTTTGTTCAAAATAAAAAGGATACGAATATAAAAATTTTGCGAACAGACAATGGTGGGGAGTTTTGTAGTTCCCAATTTGAAAAGTATCTTAAGAAATGCGGTATAATACAACAGAAAACAAATTCATTTTCACCTCAACAGAACGGCTTAATAGAACGTATAAACCAAACCATCGTAGAAAAAGCACAAAAAAACCATCGTTTTGGGCAGAAGCCACGAACACAGCTGTTTATTTGAGAAATCGCTCTGTTTTATCTGGTTTAAACAATAAAACACAATATGAAGTTTGGTTTAACAAGAAGCCAGATGTTAATCATATTAGAATTTTTGGAAGCGAAGCAATGGTTCACGTACCAAAGGAAAAAAAGAAGAAAATGGGAACAAAAATCGACAAAAATGATATTAATGGGTTTTAGTGATACCGTCAAGGGATACAGGCTCTGCAATCCAATTACAAAAGATGTAATCACTAGTAGAGATATTATCATAAAGGAAAAAAATTCGGAAAACTCTATCATAATTTCAAATACTGATATGAGTGTATCAGATTCAGTGGGGGAGAATAGTGAAACAAACATAGAAGTTTCAATAAATACAAAATCCTTATCAACTGAAAATATAGATACAGAAGATACAGAAGTTGAATTACCACAAATTAGAAGATCCGAAAGGATGCGTAAACCAAAAGTTTTCACAGATCATGTTACATATTTATGCAACAATAATTTATCAAAATCTGATCCAGTTACGGTCTCCGAGGCGTTGTCTGGGGATGATGCGAAAGAATGGAAAAAAGTAATGGATGAAGAAATTCAATCTTTCAATGATAACGAAGCGTGGGATGTTGTAGATACTCCCGAAAATGTTAGTGTAGTGGACAGTAAATGGATATTTATAAGAAAAGTTTCAAGTGATAATAGTATTAGGTACAGAGCTAGATTGGTAGCCAGGGATTTACACAAAAGTTTGGAATTGATTTCCACGAAACTTTTTCTCCGGTTATAAGATATTCCACTTTTAGATTACTCATAGCTTTATCAGTGAAATTAGATTTAAATATATCACACATAGATGTCACTACAGCGTTATTAAACGGAAAACTTGAAGAAACGGTTTTTATGAGACAACCTTAGTGGTTTATATTAAAAAATCAGGAAAATAAATGTGTAAAATTAAACCAAGCCATTTATGGATTAAAACAGTCTTCTAGAATTTGGTATCAAAAGGTAGAAAATGTTTTAAATGATATTGGGTATACCAAATCCAATTTTGAACCTTGTGTGTTTTAAAAAAAAAGGAATAGTTCAATGACTGTCAAAGCTTTATATGTCGACGATTTCATTATTTTTTCGAATAATAGTCGAGAAACACAGTTTTTAAAGTCAGAATCAGCATTAAAATTTAAAATAAAGGATTTAGGTCAAGCTAAACGTTGTCTTGGGGTTAACATTAATATAGATAAAGACAAAAACATAATAACCTTAGATCAAGAGCAATATATAAATGAATTGCTAGTTAAATTTGAAATGCAAGAATCAAAAACTGTAGAGACACCTATGGAATGTAATTTAAAATTAACTAAGGGTAAAAATAATAATACGAAATTTCCATACCAACAATTGATCGGTACTTTAATGTTTCTATCGCTCATTACAAGACCTGATATTTCATATGCCGTAAGTTACTTAAGCCAGTTCAATAATAATCATGATGAAATTCATTGGAAAAGTGCTAAACGAGTTTTAAAATATTTAAAGAAAACGTGTGATTATCGTTTGACTTATCAAAAAGGCAATGATAAAATAGCAGGTTTTGTGGATGCAGATTGGGGAAACAATTTGTTTGACAGAAAGTCATACACAGGTTTTTGTTATAAACTTTCGGGAGGCGTTATCTCCTGGGAAAGTAGTAAACAAAAAACAGGTGCGCTATCTAGCACTGAAGCCGAGTATATGGCGATAGCGGACGCTTCATAGGAAACTATTTATTTAAGAAACTTATTATGGGAATTTACTGATAACTTATTTTGTATAAGTTTGTATAATGACAACCAAGGTGCACAAAAATTAACGTATAATCCGGTATTCCATAAACGGACAAAACACATTGATATACGTCATCATTTTATTAGAGAAGCTGTTTCTAATAAACAGATTGATTTGAAATATTTGCAGACGGAAAATATGCCGGCATATATTTTTACAAAAGCTTTGGTAGTGAATAAGCATAATAAATTTTTAGACGCTTTGGGTGTCATGGATCATTAGTCGTGGATCATTAAAATAATATTTTATTATTTTATTTTAATTTTAAACTAGTGGGGGTGTTGAAATTAAGTTAAAAATATCCGCAGCGATAAAACTGCCCTCTTACGTTTAAATATGTAATCAAGGGTTTTGTATAGCACGATGTATTTTCCATACCCGGAATTTGTATGTAATACTATGTATCAGAATGTGTATCGTAATTATCATCGTTTTGAATAATAAAACACGTGATTGAACTTCTACTATTTAGTCTTAAAAGCCTGTTAAATCCAGCGCATCTGCTACATTACCAACTTAAACAATTTTTTTTGCGTCCATTTCATATTGTTGGTACATACATAAAATTAACAAATCTGTGAACATATTTAAAAAACTAACTAGGACTGCCCTCTAGGGGTTAGTTCACTAAACAGGCTCATTGAAACCAGTATTATCAATGTATTTGATCATTAACATATCCGTAGGATATGACGTACTCTCTGATATATCAATTATCGCTACTTGATTTAATTTTTTACCATAGGCGTCAACATTATTATTTTTCCACATTTCGTAAATGGGAGTCGATCTAGAAAACATCTCACAAAATTCTTTCCATGAGAGTCTCTTTTTTAGTTTCAATACTCTCCTCACTTTCGCACATGTACGTCGATATTCTAGATAGTTGTCCAACGTAAAATCACGTGTTAGTTTTCATTTGCTATACTTTCGCTCGCGTATAAGCTGTTCACACTTTTCGTCCCACCAAGGAATGGGAGTATGGGATACAGGGGGTGGTCTGGTTCTTGGAATTGCTTTTTGTGAGACGGAGTTTATTGTATCTACAAAAGATTTGTATGACGCAGCAGGATCAGAAGGAGTAGAATTTTCCATGGATTGCACCTGGAAACTTTGGACATAAAGACCCCAGTCGGCTTTGTTAATGGACCATCGCAATTGAAATGGTGGTTTTGGATTGAAATTATTTTTGCCAAATGACAATAATATTGACCAATGACACTGCCGTAGGTCCAATCTAAGAGAATCCATTGGGAGACGGTGCAAGTTCGGGAGAGCAAATGCAGATGTGAACAGCCGTACATTTTCTAGGAGGAGGGCAGCACAGAGTAGGATATCCATCATTTAACATAACTAGGTGGGAGTTTGTTAGGTAATCATATAGGATATTACCACTTGCATCACTATAGTGATTTCCCCAGATGGAAATAGAAATCTCCTGCAAGGATAACGAAAGGGAAAGTGTAAGAGAGGAGATTGGTTAATCAGTTTTCAGGAATGGAATAGTTAGGAGGATTGTAGATTGAGATAAAAGCAATGTCATCAATGCGTGTTCCAATAACCTGGGTATTTGGGGATGGGGATTATAAAGGTATCTGTTGGTGAAAAATAGATACATGTACAAGGATTGCAGCACCTCCATATCCATCTGCCCTATCAGAGCGATATACATGATATCCCCTGATTCGAACAAATGCATCGGCTCGAAGCCAACTTTCCGATAGGAGGGCTACATGAATAGAATGTGTAGTCAGTAGATGGAGGTGGTTGGGTTTATTGGTTAGAAGACTTCGGATGTTCCATGAAGGATTCGAAGATGACGGAATTCCGCCTTTTTCAAAAATTAGGTTAATAAGTTGAGTCGCTTGTTATTGTGTATTTGGGTCCGTAATTACAAGTTGGAGGGCTTCAAGGAAATGTCATTCTAAGGGTTCAATTTTCAGTTGTGTGATTTTATTTAATGATGTTAAACTATAATTGAAAAGAGGAGAGGTGAATGTAGATGGAAGGTGTCTGTTGGAACTACTTAGAAAGAATTGATGTTCATGGGAATACATAGGAGAATCAGGGGGGAAGGAGTTGTTTGTTTTCGCTTTTTGGCTGGGGCTGATGCGAAAGAATGGAAAAAAGCAATGGATGTTGTAGATACTCCCGAAAATGTTAGTGTAGTGGACAGTAAATGGGTATTTAAAAGAAAAGTTTCAAGTGATAATAGTATTAGGTACAGAGCTAGATTGGTAGCCAGGGATTTACACAAAAGTTTGGAATTAATTTCCACGAAACTTTTTCTCCGGTTATAAGATATTCCACTTTTAGATTACTCATAGCTTTATCAGTGAAATTAGATTTAAATATATCACACATAGATGTCACTACAGGTTTTTATGAGACAACCTGAGTGGTTTATATTAAAAAATCAGGAAAATAAATGTGTAAAATTAAACCAAGCCATTTATGGATTAAAACAGTCTTCGAGAATTTGGTATCAAAAGGTAGAAAATGTTTTAAATGATATTGGGTATACCAAATCCAATTTTGAACCTTGTGTGTTTTTTAAAAAAAGGAATAGTTCATTTTTCGCTTTTTAGCCGCATCTTTTACTGCCTGGGAGTAACTACGGTTCATGGTAGACATAGGCTGTGACATTGTCATGTTTGTTCTGGTAATCGTGAATACTAAGAGCTCGGGAATACTAAGGAAGTGGATGATTTTTTGACGTGAGAGAGCTTCATGAAACGTGAGGCCTTCTGTTGCCATAAGCCTTTTGATGGCTGTTTGATGGGCTCCATCGCAGTGTACACTTTGGTAATGTCGGAATTACTGCAGGAATTTGTGGAATGCAACTCAGTGCAGTGACCACATCGGGGGGAACTCTTACAAAGGATAGTTGTGTGGCCAAACCGAAGACAGTTGAAATATTGTGTAACCGGGTATATATAAGTTTCTACGGCTCTGTGGCAATAAAAGATTGAAATTTCTTTCGGTAATATATTGCCTTCGAAAGTTACAATTATGATCGTGATTTTTTTTGTATTCAACTGCATTCGATTCTGGATTTACGTATCGTGTAGAAATACGATGCACTTTTATTACTTTGGACCGAAATTTTATGTTGGATAGGAGGATATCGTCGTCAATATCAAGATCGATATTCCAGATAACACCAGTTCTAGTGACACAATGGGTTGGGATAAATGCTTTTAAGTAGTTTTGGATATGGAAGTTTTGGGATATAAAAGAATTAGCAGATACGGAACATTTAAAAGTTGTACAGAGACGGCTTCTACCAAGAGAATCAATTTTTAGAACGTCAGGAATTTGGTTTTTTACTAATAAATTAGTAAGGATAAGGGATATAACCTTTTACTGTAGTCGGAGGGGGTTCAATGAATACTTTTTACAGACCTGGTGAAGTGCAGGATAAGTATGCTGGACATAATTCGGTTTATTTGGAATATTATTTAAATTTGGTTGGGGAATGTTATTTAAAACTGTTGTGGGAATAAATTATATCCTTAAATTGCTCCTTAAAAAGTGATCATATGGGATAAAGGACCGAGCTATTTACCAAGTGTGAGTAAAATGAATATAAATTTATTACGTAAATTTTTCCTAAGAAAATTTATGAGGGGTAAATGGATTAAATGTATGCAAAAGTAGGTTGAAATTTATTTCGTAAGTTTTCTCTTAGTAAGTTTTTAAAATTTTAAAACGCGGCAAGTTTTTTTTTTTTTTGATTCAAATATTTTAAAACTTGCCAAGTTATAAAATTTTAAAAACATACTAAGGGAAAACTTGCGAAATAAATTACAACCAAATTTTTTCTTTCATTTAATCAATTTACCCCTCATACATAATAAGTTTAAATTTATATTCATTTCACTCACACTTGGTAAATAGCTCGGTCCTTTATCCCATATCATCACTCTTTAAGGAGCAACTATTACATTTAGGATTTCCCCGAAAACTCGCCCCATTCTTACTTTTATGTTATTGAGCGTATTTAACTTTATAGTATAGTTCTTAAATATTTACGCGCTTTAAGACCAGTGTTGCCAACCAATGTATATAAATTGAGTGTGTTATACAATCAGATTCTCAAATACAAATCAGCGTTCGTTTAGCCTGTGCCCATATCAATTGTTGAAAAAAAACTGAAAAAATTCAAAGTGAAGTTCGATTGTTATTACCTGATGAATTAGAAAAACATAGTGTCAGTGAATGTACTATACTAACTTTTCAATATAAATTCATTCCAGGTGATATTTATAAAATTACAAACTTCATAGTAGAAGAGTCAAGTCACTCCTGAGCCAAGCTTCCAATTTTGTCCACCAGAGGCATTGGTGGCGCTGCAATCGCATGCTTAGATGACGTCAGAGTAGTGGTTCTGAACTTTGCTAAGAAACTGGTGGCGCTGCGATCGGTGGTTCGGAACTTTGCTAAGAAATTGGTGGTGCTGTGATCGGTGGTTGTGGTTCGGAGCTTTGCTAAGTGAGTTGAGGGGCAGGGGCGTGTGCTCTGAAAGGTTCTGATCTCGGATAAGTTTGGAGGATGGTATTGGTGGGGGCGCTGCGATCGGTGGTTCGGAACTTAGCTAAGAGATTGGTGGCGCTGTGATCGGTGGTTGTGATTCGGAGCTTTGCTAAGTGAGTGGAGGGGCAGGGGCATGTGCTCTGAACGGTTCTGATCTCGGCTAAGTTTTGAGGATGGTATTATATGATTTTTATCTTGTTGTTATTATAAAAGTGCGACAAATTCTTGGAAATATTAAACATTTATATCAATGGTAAGCATTTTTTAAAACAAAAGAACAACATCCGCTGTACAATCCAAAGCCACGTGCATTTTTTTTTTTAAATAAAATTTCTCTAGTTTGTTAGAACAAGTTAATTTGTATAGTTAGATTTGATGAAATTAACTAGAACTGAAATGTAGTTAGGTTGTAATTTTTTTTTATAATAAAAACACTTAAAAAAAATTTTATCGCTTTTATTTTACATAAACTACAAACATACAAAATAAAATAATATTTATAATAGTATTTATGAATAATTTATCTAAAAAAAAAAAAAAATTTGACAATTAAAATTTAGTGACTATAGATTAAATAAAATATTTACTCACAATTTCAACATTATCCTCGACAGTAATGATATCATTGATTATTGCTTGTGATAGAGCAATGGCCCTATCAAAGTAATTTAGCGGCATTAAAAAAAAAAAAAGAAGAAAAACTTCAGTGAGCAAAAAAAACAAAAAAAAATATATAGAGAAATCATTAGACTTACTTTCGTTAATTAAATAGTATATCTGAAGCAGGGCACAGTCCCTTGGGAACTGTACCACTTGCATCGTCTCCAACATTGATACCCATAAAATTTTGGCTGTATCATATCTCACTAAAATAAAAAACTAAAATAATTTTAGTCATTAATAATTAGTTAGTTATTATAATTAATAATAACAATTGGTTATTATTAATTAATTAGTTTGAAAACGTTTAGAGAAAAATTTTAAAAACTTACTTGCTCGTATTAAATAATACAAATAGAGGTTATTTGTTTCAAAGCTCATTTTAAAAACTTAAAAAATGTCACAATTTATACTTAAAACAAAATGACGTTGCCTTTAACAAACAAATAATAAATGAAGCTGTTTTACAAAAAGAAATCATAAAAATAGATTATTAGAGAATCTTATAACATAAAATTATTAGTTGAATTTTTACTGATTCAGTAAATTTGCTTTTATTGTAATGAAGTATTTTTTTACATAAAAATTGTCTATTAACCAAAATTCTAATACAGTTTGTCGTTAGATATGATTTTTTGTTGTTGTTGTTGTTGTTATATATGGATCTAATGGAGTTTTGGTTCTTGTTTGATCTATTATTGAATAGTTTCGATTGTATCAATAAACCCAGTTTTAAGGAGTTGTTGACATATTTTTATTGCGTAATGCAAAATACAAAATAAAATAATATTATAAAAAATTAAACAGATTATTAGAGAAGAGGATGTGTGTTAGAAAATTAGATGAATAGGTTATCATTCTATAATTCAATGTATTCATCAAAACCATTTCGATAGCGACCATCATTAAGGGGGAAATTTTTCATTATTACAACAAAACTATTAAGAGATGTCCAACAATGACTGCATAAATCTCGAAATTTTTGGAAATTCATATCTGAGCCCCCTATATGGTCATCGAAGATGTGTTTTAAAATCTAATCATCAGATTTGAATAACACCAAACAATTTGTATTGTCCCTTATGTTATGCTTTGGAACACGTGCATAGCTCTGACAAAGGTAAAAACAATCAATTTTTCGATGTCGGCCCATACTAAAGAATTCTCTGATTCGTTCTTGTGAATGGCAGATCACATCATCGAAAAGGAATAGATTTTGTTCACGTACTTCATTCGGATCAAGAATTTCACTAGTATCACTAAATGGAAAATATTCAACTCCATCCCCTAGTATCTTCAAGTAATTGATATTTTTGTTGATAAAGAGATTTACTGTAGACATAGATGTTTTCAAATCGTAAACCATTTTCATGATAAATTAAGTTTAGCATAAGATTTGTTTTCCCACAGCCACTAGGACCACATATTATTGCTCGTAGTGAATCTGAAATTAGGGGGCCATGATAGGAGTGATTATCTGTATTATTGGGTATTAAATCTTTAACAATGAGTGAATGCTGTTGTTTATGAAAGCGCATTTTTCAGACAACTAAAACTAAAATATAAAAACAACTCATTTAAATAGACATGAACATGATTGCTTGAAACATTTAGAAGTATGCCACGTTCGAGGCCACATCAAGGAAAAGGAATTGTTAATACACTTACAAATAAATTACCGATTGAGTTACATATACCAACTTATAATAAATTGTGGACCAGGCACTAAGGTCAAGGAACGATTTGCACGTGGTGATAAACCAAAAAACGCATTGGATCAGGCTTGTATGGTGCATGATATCGCTTACTCAAAAAGTAAAGATTTAAAGGAGCGTCATCTGGCGGATAAACAATTAGGTGAAGCCGCTTGGAAACGTACAAAGGCCTCCGATTCAACAGTTGGTGATAGGACAGCGGCTCTATTCGTCATAGGCGCTATGAAAACAAAAACTGCTCTTGGTATTGGATTGAAGATTAAAAAGAAGAAGAAGAAGCAGACAAAGAAAGCTATAAACCATATAGCGTCAGTTAGGAAAGCTAGAAATGCATTAAAAGAATCTCCACCAGTGGATTTAAAGGCCGCTGTAAAGATTTCGAAAGCTGCAGTACGCGGTCAACGCATTAAAGCACCAACACGTGTAATACCAGTTCCAAAATCAGGTGGTGTGCTTCCATTAATCCCCATATTTTCTGGACTCTCTGCTCTTGGAGCTTTAGCTGGTGGGGCGTCAGGTATTGCTAAAGCTGTAACAAATTATAAGAGTGCACGTGAACAACTAAGTGAGAGCCAACGTCACAATAAAACAATGGAGGCTATAGCAATGGGTAAAGGCTTGTATTTAATTTAATAAGAATGTTATCTATTTCGATAGCTTTGGTAACCTTCAGCCGCCGCAAGAGTTAATTAAATACTTTAAAGGATGTGATATCCAGTATAATTTTAATAAAGAACAAAAGTTCAATACTACAATATGTGGACATTTATGTTAAAAATTTTTGTTGGACAAATAAACCATCACATGCTACAAACTTATCATTTATCAATATGTCTTTCATGTTAACGTTCACAGGTAACAGTTCTCTTTTAACAATAGACTATTTCCCACCTATTGATTTAGATAAAAATTCAAAATATGTGATGGGACTAGTAGACTTACAAACATATAATGCTATTCCTAATGTTGATACTACGAATAATAAATTTTATTATGATACTGATAATTAGGTAATTGAAATACCAGTTGGATCATATGGGATTGATGACATTTCACGTTATTTAAGTAATTCTCTAGATGGAAAAGCAACTATTCTTTTACATGCCAACACAAACACCCTTAAATGAGAAATAAAGTGCACAAAAATGATAAATTTCGAACCATCGGATTCAATTGGTCAAATGTTGGGCTTCAAAAATAAAAAACTTAGTGCAGATAAAAGACATGTGGGCGAATCACGTGTTAACATTCTCTCTGTAGAGACAATATATGTTATTTGTAATATTATAAGTGGATCATATCATAACAATGAAATCAATCACACAATTTTTCATTTCTCACCAAATTTACCCCCAGGCTATAAAATTATAGTGCATCCCACTAATGTTATCTATTTACTTATCAATTGTCGAGCCATTAACAACATTATACTCTCTTTGGTAGATCAATCAGGTAAATAAGTTAACTTTAGAGGTGAAAATATAACTATTGGACTGCATCTGAAAACTTTATAATGGGTTTTGTATTTAATCACCCTATACGTTACTTTGAAGGTAGTGTTTCAGCAAACCGTCAGATAAAACAAGTTCTATCAGACAACAATAGAATAAAGCACAATAATCGGAACCGATTACAACATAACAATCGAAACCGATTTTCACTCAGTAATCGAAAATTTCTACAATCAATTGGTTTAAAATTAAAAAATTAATAACGGCAGGTTGTTGGTTAAAATTTAGTTGTTGGCTGAAATTAAAGAAATAATTTATACGTATAAAATTTACTTGTATTAAAAAGAAACATGACAGAAATGTTAGAAGTAACCAACGTACCTGAGTATGATAATACGATTACAGGACTAGAATATCACAATCATCAAGCGTATAGTTCTACAAAATTTGAGCCTAGTGATGAGATTAGAATTTGTATTCAGTCACAAGATTTATATACATTACCATGTGAGAGTGTTTTAAATATTGAAGGAAAAGTAACTAACAATCCTGAAAATAAAGCACAATTAATATCGAACGCTATATCATTTATGTTCCAAGAAATTCGTTATGAAATTGGTGGTCAAGTAATTGATCATACTAATAATGTTGGTATTGTAAGCACTATAAAAAACTACTTAACATTAAATGAAAATCAGAGTAAAGCGTTACTCAATGCTGGTTTTGGTGATAAATTCAATAAAGATGCCGGTGGTTTATTCAATGTTCGTATACCACTGAAAATATATATGGGTTTCTTTGAAGATTATCCTAGAATTCTGGTAAACATGAATTAAGAACTTATTATTATTCGTGCAAATGATGATATCAATTGTTTTACTTCAGCAATCGCAACAGTTAAACCTAAAATTACTAATAGTAAATTAGAATGGTGCGTTCCATATGTAAAAGTTTCTGATGACATGCGTATAAAACTATATAATGTAGTAAATCGAAATGCTGATGTAAATTTATGGTTTAGATCAAGTATGGTGTGTCAAGACTAGTTCAGAGTGTCCTGACTATGTTGTGGTATGCTTCCAAACAGATCCTGATAGGAATATTTTAAATGATTCCAGTCAATTTGATGATTGTAATATTACAAACATGAAAGTCTATTTAAATGGTGAAGTTTATCCATACGCAAATTTAAATCTTAATTTTCCGAAAAAACAAACAGAAATCCTATATGATATGTATTGTAGATTCCAGAAATCCTACTATAATCGATCTATAGCTGAACCTTAGTTAGGTCAAAATGAATTTATAGAGAATGCACCTTTATTTGTTATTGATTGTTCAAACCACCCTGAATCACTTAAATCAACAACAGTGGATATTCGTGTTGAATTTGAGGCTACTGCTAGTTTTCCTGCAAAAACACGTGCATATTGTCTAGTTTTTCATGATCGATTATTTAAATATAACCCACTCACAAATATTGTAAACAAAGTGCTTTAAAATGGCATACATAGTGGACATACAAGGATTTAAAGTTAACAATGAGTTCATTGTTAAGGAACTCAGTTTTGTGGATACGAATGGAAATCAGTTTGGTCATTATATATTTAAACCACCATTGACATTCAACACTTTAAGTGATTCCGATAAAAAAGTAGTGTTCTGGTTAACCAAAAATTATCATGGACTACATTGGAATCAGGGACCCACTGATTATGGAGAACTATCAAAGGTTTTATTATACATTGTTAACAACGATACTGTATACTGTTAGGGTGATGAGAAAGAATTGTGGATTGTAAAACTCACACCAAAATCAACAAAGGCAGTACATATTGAAACTTTAGAAGGTGGACTTTCATTTCATAAGAATAATGCTAGTGGACGCGCCTAAGCTTATAACGTCCGTGGAGTGGACTGTATGACTAAATTAAAATTTGATTCTAAAACCTAATGAAGGTTAAAAAAACAATTATATCAATTCAAGTTTCCTTCGGACTTACCTTGACTAGATTCTGCCGTTGTTCACTGGTGATATAGGATAAAACGGGAAAAAGAGGATTATCGGCAAATCACCAATTGCTTGTAGATTATCCGCAAATCACCAATATGATGTAGATTTTATTACCGCCAAATTGGGTGTGGTCCAAGTTCACCTTTATTTTTATAATTTTTTCTACCAACTAAATGTTTTTTGAATCACTAATGCTTCGATACTAATACTTTACTCACTATTTCAACTGACTGACAATAGATTGTATGAAAACAGTATGCATCCCAAACTAACTGGATGTTACTACTATAAACTAACTGACAATAGATTGTACGAAAACAGTATGCATCCCAAACTAACTGGATGTTTCTACTAACTCAAAAACTTATTAATTTTGTGCCCAATTCAAATTTTTGGTAAACACAAAATCAACAAGCCTGTAAACATATTTACAAAAAACTAATAAACTAACTAAGACCCCTCTAGGGATCAGTTCGCTAAACAGGATCTTTGAAACCTATTTTATCAATTTATTTGTTCATTAATATAAAACTAGGATTTGCTGCACTCTTTGATATCAATAATCGCTTTTTTGATTTAAACCTTTTTCCATAGGCGTCAACACAGCCCCCACTCAGAACGATATTTTCTGATCCTACTCAGAAAAATACTTCTGAAACCGGTTTATGATAAAGATATTATCAAATCGAATCTTGTATAATATGTAAGAACTTATTCCAATTAATATGTCTGCCTAAAATACTCAATTTCTGTATATTTTACCAAATAATGATGTAGGAACGATAGACAGTATATTTAATAAGTCACAACATAATATACGTCTGCGAATAACACGACACTATAAAATTATTCGAACATTCAACAATTCTGAATTTTGCAAAAAAAAAAAATTAATTAATAAAATGGTGGTTATATAAAAAAAATAGATGAAAAACGCAAAATATGATTGCGAAGGTAATAGACATAACCTCACAACTGGTCGTTTATACAGACCGGATTTAGTTTTTACCTCCACCACCCGAACAATGCCATCAATGCCGGGGAATAGTTTTTCAACTATGCCGACGGGCCAACGAAGGACAGGTATGTTATCTTGTTTAATGATAACAAGGGTTCCCAGTTTGATAGGCGAACCCGAAACATTCCACTTTTGTCGTACTTGCAGTTGCGTCAAATAATCATTTTTCCAACGTTTCCAGAACCCTTATACCAAGTGATCCAATAATTGTTTCCGATCGAGCAAATTTACCGGAGGGTTTGGAACACTTGATGAAGGTAATGCTTCTAATGGAGTCATGGTCAAAAAATGAGCTGGTGTTAAGAGTATGGGATCCGTTGGATCAGTACTCAACCAAGACAAAGGCCACGAATTTAATAATGCCTCTATTTGAACGAATACCGTATTTAGTTTCTCATACGACAGAATTTTATCCCCAACAGTCTTGTACAAATGGGTCTTAACACATTTTATTTGTGATTCCCAAACTCCCGAAAAATGTGGACTTAATGGAGGTTGAAATTTCCAGGTAATTTTCCTGTGAGCTAACTCATTAACCCATTTTTTCTCGAATTCATCGGAATTCAATAATTTGTATAAGTTATCTAATTCATTTTTTGCTCCAATGAAATTCGTACCATTATCGGAATATACCACTGAGCACGCACCCCTTCTGGACAAAAAGCGCTTGAATGCAGCCAAAAATAGATCGGTTGATAAATCCGACACAAGTTCCAAATGGAGAGCTTTGGTACATAGGCATATAAATAATCATAAATATGCCTTTTGGCTCTTTACTCCACGATTTCGACTCATGGTAGTGAAAAATGGTCCTGCAAAATCGATTCCAACATGCAAAAAAGATGTAGAAGCTTCTGCAACTCGAACCGAAGGTAAATCCGCCACTTTGGGAAAAAATGGGTTTCGGATTTAATTTGAAACAATGATTGCATTTTTTCAAGTTATGCCTGTAAAGGTAGATGATAGTTATAATAAATAATTATTATTTAAATAAATAATAAATATATGTGAAAGATATAATTGATCCGAGGAGCGCAAATTTAGAAGTACCCAAGATAAAATTTTGTACCAGTTATTACTTTTTTGACAGCAATTTAAAGAAATTTTGAGTGACCGGTTAAACCGTTCAATAATACCGTTGCTGTTATGGTGATAAGCAGTAGTGGAAATAAGTAGCTGTCCATAATCTTGGTCATCAATTAGACAAACCTTGAAAAAAGTACGCACATTCTTTTTTAACCCTAATCTTATTTCGCGAATCAAAAATTTGACACGATCATGTTCGATCTGCCAATTAAATAATATCACTCGTCACACTAAAAGTGATTTTATGCCAATTGAAGAACCAAGTATCAAATTTTCTTTCTTACATTTAGATATTGTTGGACCTCTTCCTCCTAGTGAAGGTTATCGGTATATCTTCACTATCATTGATCGTTTTTCACGTTGGGTCGAGGCTATTCCAATAAAAACTATCACGTCGGAAGAAATTATTAACAATTCGATTGCTTCTTGGTTCTCGCGTTTTGGTTTACCTACGAGGATCACTACTGATCAAGGTAAACAATTTCAATCACATATCTGGAAAGATTTTTTCTTTAAAAATATGTTAATTTACCACCCTCTTCGTTTATTTTTTCTCGGGCGCTAATTTGTAAAGGTGAATGATTGATATATTAAATAATTATTATTTAAATAAATAATAAATATATGTGAAAGATATAATTGATCATTATTGATTTGATTTATGAAATATTATATTATTTTAGTATGTAAATTATCAAGGTTGTTAACATTCAAAGCAACCGTGATAATAGGGGGAAGTTATAGATGTTATGCAACAAATAAAAATGATGAACAAAATTATAATAATAATTTAATGAAGA
This sequence comes from Nineta flava, assembly GCA_963920215.1. Taxonomy (NCBI): domain Eukaryota; kingdom Metazoa; phylum Arthropoda; class Insecta; order Neuroptera; family Chrysopidae; genus Nineta; species Nineta flava. Next base: position 30,170,829 of record OY986046.1, on the reverse strand, counting down.
AGCGATACCGCTACATGCCTAATTGTATTACGGGCGCCAAGTATCCAATATTTTTGGCGTAATATGGATGAAACCAACGATGGCCCCGTATGTAAGTTTTCTTTATGAAAATTTTCGATTAATAAATTCACAAAATTATCTCTTTTAGGAAGGAGTAGTGGGTGCTTCTGCTCAAAACTAATATCAGCATTTTTTAGCCGCCCACCTACTCGTAGCATCCCATCGTGCAAAAATAGGCTAAGAGGTCGTAAATTTGCAGTAGGCAAACTTCCTTTTTTCAACGATCGAATATCTTCTACAAAATGGTGATTTTGAACCACCCTAATTAAGGCTAATTCCGCCCGAACCAAATCCGAAGCACTAATACTTCCCGAAGAGGACAAAATTTTAACAAACCTCAAAATATAGACTGTTGTTCGAATCATTTTACGCCAAGAAGAAATGTTTTTGATAAAGGAATATAATGAGTTTTCCGGCCTTTGAGTAGCCACCATGACCATTAATTTTTGTTCAGGCATAACGTCCTGATTAGTAGTGATTTTACTAATTGGCCAAGATGGAGGTTCTAATTTTAACCAGTCTGGACCCGTAATCCAATTAGAATTTTGCATGAATTGGGATGGACTAGGTCCTCGAGAAAGCCCATCGCTAATGTTTTGTATTCCCTCTACATGGAACCAATTTTCGCTTGGTACTAACGATTGTATTAAGGATACTCGATTGGCGACAAATGTTTGCCAACGATAGGGTGGTGATTCAATCCAATGCAAAGCTACCGTCGAATCGGAAAATGCGAAGATTTTTCGAACATGAATGCGCGGTTCCAAACTAGACAAAGCAAATTGCCACAATTTTGCCAACAAAACAGCCGCACACAACTCCAATCTTGGGATGGATTCAGTTCGCATGGGAGCTACCTTGGTTTTCGCGCAGACTAAATTAACAGATATTAGATTAGTTCGCATAATCGTTCTAATATAAATCATAGCGCCATAGGAAACCAAACATGCGTCACAAAATCCGATCAACTCTACCGGTAAATCTTTTCTAAACATTTTAAATCGATTTGGAAATTTTCCCAAAATGTACAAATCTCCTTATCAGGAGCCTCGTCCCAATCCAATTTTAAAATCCATAATTTTTTTATTAATAGCGTTACGGGTGCTAGTATACCTAACGGATCAAATAATCTAGCGACTGTCGAAAGTACATTACGTTTAGTGTAGGGTCTAAGTTCGGCATTGATACTAAAAGAGAAAACATCGGAATGGGGGTACCACTGCATACCCAATATTTTTAGGCTGTCTGAATCAAAGGACACTATTTTTGGTGAACGGTCCTTTTCAGGCACGAAAGAAAATAATTCTTGAGAATTTGTCGCCCATTTTGTTAATTCAAATTGGGCCGATGCAAATAGCTCAATGAGCTGCGAATATAATTCCGTAGCTTCCTTGGCTGAATTGACACTTGTGACTAAGTCGTCCATGAAGAAATCCCGTTGAACAATTGGCGAAGCTAACGGGTATTTGTCGGCTTCATCTAACGCCAATTGTTTTAACGTTCTCAAAGCTAAAAATGGCGAACTCTTTACACCAAAACTAACGGTGTCTAACGAATATACCGAAACTTCGTCGGCTTTTGAGAAACGCCATAGTATTAATTGATATTTTCTATGGTGTGGATGCATTCCGATTCTCAGATACATTTGACGAATATCTGCTGTGAATGCGACCGAAAACAAGCGAAAATTCAAAAATAAACTAACTACATCCGACTGTAGCTTAGCGCCAGTATAGAGCAAGTCATTCAAGGAAACTTGCTTTGTAGTTTTGGCGCTTACGTCGAAAACGCATCGAAGGGGAGTGGACACACTGTCTCCGGTTTGAACACACCATGGTATGGAATGTTATTGGGGCAGAAGGATTATTTTTTATTAACGATATATAACCCCTTTCTAAATGCTCCCTAATTACGGCACTGTATTGTTGCCTCAGGGTTGGGTATTTATCAAATTTATTCTCTAAAGCTTTAAATCGTTTTAGAGCATTTTGATACGATTCGCCTAATTTATTGGCGCTATATTTAAATGGTAGAGATACCACATATCGTCCAGAAATCTCACGCAACACGGTCGATGCATAAAGTTTATCGCATTCCACATCTTCTGGACTCTCAAGCTTTTGTGTTGGTATGTCCTCTAACTCCCAAAACTTACGCACCAACTTTTCTAATGGCTGTTTCACCTGAATGTGAAAAGATTGTATCGACGATGTTTCCAATGGAAAATTAGGTGCACAGCCCATTACTACGAAACCCAATTTTGTTTCAAGGGCAATTAGTGAATTTATTTTACTTGTGACTTTACGTGATTATAACAAAGTGGCAAACATCTGAGCCCCTAATATGCCCTCTATAGGACCAGGCTCATAAAATTTATCATCCGCTAATGGTAGATAACTAAAATGTTCCCACGACTCTCGTAAAATCTCGACATTAGGTAACCGGTCTGTGATCTTTTCGATTATAAAAACATTAACTCTATAGTTAACACACGAATTAAGACGTGAATAAATAATCAAATCCGAGGCTCCTAAAACCGGACTATCACCACAAAAGCCCTTAACAACCATCTTAGATGACCTTATATTTAATTGAAGTTGCTTAGCACAATTTTCCGTCAAAAAATTTCCCTGACTTCCTGAATCTAACAAAAAACGTCCGCTATGCTTGACCCCGACATGTTCGTAGACATGAACAATTACCGTTGACAACAATACAGTTGACCCGTATTTGACTATAGAATCATCGACTGTCAAACAAAATGCTGACGTATCACTTGGAACTACACCGGGACTACTTGGACTAAGAGTGGAACCACCTTGACCTACAACGGACTTTTACCATACGCCGACTTTTACGTCCTTGTTTGGGGGCTTGGCGAAGTGTAGCAAACTATTGTGCTTGTATTGACAGACGTTACACACGGACGGACTTTTACATTGTACAACTTTGTGACTAGCAAAACAATTAATACACAAACCTTTTCCTTTTATTATTTTAAATCCATCCGATGCAGATTTATCTAGTAAATTTTTACAATGCGCTAGATCCATATGTTGATTGGAGCTACAAATTAAGCATCTATTGCTTTCTCCATTGGTTGCCCCAAAAAATGTGTGCGATTTTGATTTTGCATTTTGGTATGCCGAATTGGATTTCCCATGGCCCAGGGTGCTATTACAAATCTGAATTTGTTGCTTAATAAACTCAGTAATTTCTACATAAGTGAAAATACTAGAATTCCTACGAGTATTTTCAAACAAATTGTGTGGATGCATCTGTGATGCATCTGTCCAGGATGTTATCCAGATTGTTAACGGAAACTGACTGTGCAGGTTTAAAATCCAAAATTTGTTGCAAATACGAACATGCTAGGATACGTGGATTTTGGTACCTTTCACAGAGCTTGTCCCAAATAATTTTATAATTTGATCCAATAGGGGGTAAGCCTATACAAACATTTTTAGCCTTCCCCGAAAGCTGTCCTATTAAATAATTTATTTTGTCCATATTACTCAACCGACAGTTTGTGTGGATGGAGGACTTAAAACACTCATAAAAACTTGGCCATTCTTGAATATTACCGGAAAATCTAGGCTGGGATAATTTATTATTATTATTATTATTATTATTATTATTATTATTGTTATTGTTATTGTTATTGTTATTGTTATTGTTATTGTTATTGTTATTGTTATTGTTATTGTTATTGTTATTGTTATTGTTATTGTTATTGTTATTGTTATTGTTATTGTTATTGTTATTGTTATTGTTATTGTTATTGTTATTGTTATTGTTATTGTTATTGTTATTGTTATTGTTATTGTTATTGTTATTGTTATTGTTATTGTTATTGTTATTGTTATTGTTATTGTTATTGTTATTGTTATTGTTATTGTTATTGTTATTGTTATTGTTATTGTTATTGTTATTGTTATTGTTATTGTTATTGTTATTGTTATTGTTATTGTTATTGTTATTGTTATTGTTATTGTTATTGTTATTGTTATTGTTATTGTTATTGTTATTGTTATTGTTATTGTTATTGTTATTGTTATTGTTATTGTTATTGTTATTGTTATTGTTATTGTTATTGTTATTGTTATTGTTATTGTTATTGTTATTGTTATTGTTATTGTTATTGTTATTGTTATTGTTATTGTTATTGTTATTGTTATTGTTATTGTTATTGTTATTGTTATTGTTATTGTTATTGTTATTGTTATTGTTATTGTTATTGTTATTGTTATTGTTATTGTTATTGTTATTGTTATTGTTATTGTTATTGTTATTGTTATTGTTATTGTTATTGTTATTGTTATTGTTATTGTTATTGTTATTGTTATTGTTATTGTTATTGTTATTGTTATTGTTATTGTTATTGTTATTGTTATTGTTATTGTTATTGTTATTGTTATTGTTATTGTTATTGTTATTGTTATTGTTATTGTTATTGTTATTGTTATTGTTATTGTTATTGTTATTGTTATTGTTATTGTTATTGTTATTGTTATTGTTATTGTTATTGTTATTGTTATTGTTATTGTTATTGTTATTGTTATTGTTATTGTTATTGTTATTGTTATTGTTATTGTTATTGTTATTGTTATTGTTATTGTTATTGTTATTGTTATTGTTATTGTTATTGTTATTGTTATTGTTATTGTTATTGTTATTGTTATTGTTATTGTTATTGTTATTGTTATTGTTATTGTTATTGTTATTGTTATTGTTATTGTTATTGTTATTGTTATTGTTATTGTTATTGTTATTGTTATTGTTATTGTTATTGTTATTGTTATTGTTATTGTTATTGTTATTGTTATTGTTATTGTTATTGTTATTGTTATTGTTATTGTTATTGTTATTGTTATTGTTATTGTTATTGTTATTGTTATTGTTATTGTTATTGTTATTGTTATTGTTATTGTTATTGTTATTGTTATTGTTATTGTTATTGTTATTGTTATTGTTATTGTTATTATTATTATTATTATTATTATTATTATTATTATTATTGGAATGCAACCGCTATTATTATTAAAATAATAAAATTATTAAAAGCTTTAATTATAAAGAGTTATAATTAATTGAAAATATGGGAAGGTGCTGTGCTATTTCTGATTGTTTAAGTTACATTTATAAAAGGAAAAAAGTATCTGTGTTCAAAGCACCCAAAGTATGTACGCTAAAAATAATATTAAAAATTTACATTTTAAAAATAAATTATAGAGTTTTGAGAATACTTAAAATTTTTCAGAACAATATTACCTATCGTTTCGATTTAAACTTTCACCTCAGATTTAAATCATGCTATATTTGATATAAATCAATCTATAGAAGTTGAACTATGCTATATTTGATATAAATCAATCTATAGAAGTTGAACTATTCAAAACCCGCGATACGTACACCTTCTACGTAAATAAACTATTATCAGCCAAAAGATTATAAGAGCGATATGAGTAACATCAATGTTAGCGGCAAGCGGTCCTTATGTATACTAGCTCAGTACATTGTAAGTGATGATAGGCTTACGATTCCTTTACTTAACGTCAATGATGAAAAATCCCAAACGGTCGAAACAGTTAGTGGTTAAACAGTATAAATTAAAACCTCGTTCAAAAAATTTAAAACTATTAATTAAGAGATTGATAAAACGACTGAACTAGCTAAAAACTTTGGAATTCTTCACCTCAATATCCAAGGTCTGCGAAATAAAGAATTACATTTAGAATAGATTATTTATGAAAAAAGGGAGAAATGTGGGTTTTTGATGTAATCTGCTAAAGAGAGAATTGATATACTGAATTAGAAGCTGAAGTAGTTACCTTAAAAAACTATACTTTAGTAACAGTAACTAGTAGAAAATTATTCAAAAGACAATGCGGGACAAAGATAATAGCCAGTAATTGTTTCTTTCAAAATACTGAAGAAACTTTATTTATTTTAGTATAGAGAAATTACTCGAATGTACGGGTATCGAAGATCGTATAATCGAAGATCGTTTGTAATCAAGTAGCGGTTGTGCTGCTTTGTTTGTATAGAAGTCCAAGTGCTGACTTAAAAATATTTTTTAACAAACCGGAGGAAGCTTTGGAAAAAATATATAAAGAGGGGAAAAAGTTTATACTTTGTGGAGATATCCATTTGAACTTACTTGTTGAAAACGTAAACACAAAAAACTTTTATAATTTAATAACCTCATTTGAAGGGTCAGACGCTATTTCTGCTCCTACGAGGGTAACAGCATCATCCGCGACATTACTAGACAATTTCATCACTAATTTTATTTCGTACCATTCATACGTTGAAAAGTATATCTTCTCAGATCGTGAATTCATTATATTTAAGACTCAAAATTGTAATTATAATAAAATCTTCTCCAGAATCATGAAACGTCACGTATCTGATGAAAATGTCACAAAATAAAAAAACTTCTACTGATAGAAAAGTGGGGAGCAATGTATAGCTTAGAGACTGTGAATAAAAAATTCAATCACTTTCTTGAAAACTTCCTCAACTATAAAAATTTAATCTTCTCGCTGTAGCAGTTTCCGTTTTTCAAAAATTGGATTGGATAACAACAGGTAAAACGCATTTATTTTCATAATAAAAAATTACAAAAGATAAAATATGTAATTACAACTGAAGATAATCGTATGAAGTGTAGTATAAAATATATGTTAAATATATATACAATAAAAACAGTTTAATTAAGTTAGAAGAATATTAATTTAAAAACACTACACATTTAAAAATAATGGTTAAAAACAAGTAATGACCACCGAGGCTGTTCATGGTATGCCTCTATCCGGTTAGGTGTTAGATATAAATGCCACGTGACCAGGCGATCGTGTCGATATATTGTGTGTGTTCCGATATATAACCCATTATACTGGCTAGTGCTCATGTCGTCATGAATCGACGCCATATTGTACTGGTGTGCCACCATAATGTACTGATGAGACAAGCAAATAAAAAGTATAGCTAGTATATTATACAGGTCGTCAAGAATTCTGTTATATGCAGTATATATATGCAGTATATGATATTAAATGAAAAGACAAAATTGTGCAACGTTGTAATGATATTTGTTGGGGTTTACACAACTCAATCTGGTTTTTATTTTATCACCAATACTAAATTAATTCTCACACAAATATTTCTTCTCGAAAAATCAAAAGCGTTAGACTAATTTTATCAACAATAAAAATATTTGTTTACATGATTTGATTCATTTTTACAATATCGTAATGATTGTTTTCACGCCTCAAGAAAAAGTTCAGGCCGTTAAATGGTTTTACGGTGGGAGTTCTCCAGCAGAATGTGTGAAAATGTATGAACTCAATTTCCTGAACGGGCCTACACCTTGCCTTCAGACAATTCGCAACATCGTTGACATATTTGACAATATCTGTTGTGTAAATGGCTGTAGAAAATGCCACCCACAAAAAGAAAAACCTGGGGAGAAAATTGAGGAATTACAAAAGCGGGATATAAAGATCTGCAGCCTGTTGGAAATAAAAGATTCTCAATCAGTACGAGATGTGGCTGAGATAGTGGGTATTAATGGTTAGATTCCTTCATTTCTTTTAATTCTTGAATAATTTTCGCATTCGCACTTTCCATACACTATTTTATTATATTACATAGATGGAATTTGTAATTATCTGACATTAAACTATCACTAATAATTGTTTGAATATTTTGCAGTGAAAGATCTTTAGAGTTGCGCGTATCCGGCGCCATTTTTTATATAACAATGTTCAGTGGGGTCAGCCCTAGTATGATTTCAATGGTAGCTGTGGGTGAGCTGTTCATGGCGTCATTAATGCACAAGCAGGCTAGGCAGTGAATACAGTTTTGTGCTTGTCGTTATTTGATAAAGTTTTGACCACCACACTAGAGCAGCATTGATTTGCCTAACTATTGTTGTGTACAGCCAGTCGATCATTTTGGGTTTAAGATTTGTACTGTATTTTAGATGTAGGTTCCATGTCAGTTTATACTCTAACATTCCAACAAATAATTATTTTCCCCTTACGATCTGTAGTCTTTCAACGAAAATAATGGGTGGTTTTAGTTTTAGATGAGGGGTTTTATTAGGGTCTACTTTTAATCCCTCGTTGATTCACCATTTCTGTGTGATTCTTAGAGTGTTCTGTATAAGATCCGTGATTGTGTCTTCACAGAATCCTTTGATTATCTTATTTATCTTCTTTGGTTGAGGTCTGTCAGGACTGTCACTGTCAAGACTGCACAGAAGTGTGAAGAAGACTCCCCTCTGCTCTTTATACATATATATACACACACACACATATATATATATATATATATATATATATATATATATATATATATATGAGTTGATTGCGAACGCCTATCTCTCGAGCATTGTGCGGAATGTGCCGATTAGAAGCCGTTTTGAGGAAGGCCAACGCCATACAAATTGCGCGGAATTCAAAAAGATAAAAAATGTCATGTTTTCATTAGAAATGTCGACAAAGCTGCCAATAAATAATGAATGATGTTTTGCATTAGAAGTTATTTTGAAATTAAATTTACCCAAAAATAAATAGACTAAACGAAACTATCCCGGAGTTCTTCGCGAAATGAACTCTTAACTTACTTTTTTCATAAAAATTTATGAATCTTCATCGTTATGATAGATCGATAATATATAATCAATAGTGTGTAATGAATTATGATGAATTTGAAGTGCGCCGAATGAAAATACTTTGATACTCATACCATGAGACGTTTTCATATTTTTTCATGAAGGAAAAAAAAGATGTACAATAAATTTTGCATAAATCTAATATTTATATTTATTAAAAAGTTTACAATAAAATAAATATAAACATTGATATATCAATTAGTTTTGAACGTATGGAATATTCGAATATACTATATAGCTAGACATGAAGCTGACTGACACACTCACTCACTGATCAATACAAATTCTACGGCAATTCTAGACATGCTAAAAAGATGTGGCTATTTGCATTCGACGCTAAATTGCAAGCCCTAGAAAATCAAAAAAACATCCCCAAAATTACGTTTTTCTGTTATATACATGCTAGAAAGATGAGATTTTTACCTAATCTACCCGAAATAAAGTCAAATTAACACAATACTTTGAAAAATTTCATTATCCCTGCAATCCCCGAAAATGGGAAAAACATCCCAAAATCTGAGCTATTCACATCTATTTATGATAGAAAGATCGAGTTTTTCCATTTGACGTGGAACAGGTTCAAAATAACAGAATTATTTGAAAAAAGAAAATTTTCCCATCATAACCCTTCGCAATTGGGAAAAACATCCCCAAAACCAACCCTTTTCTTATGTGTGTAAAGTTACCACCGCCATTTTGAAAAACCAAAAAAATAATCATTGTGCTAGTTTGTGCTAGAATGTGCTACATTGTGCCGCAAGCCGATCATAGAAATTTTGAAAAATGAAGCGAAAATTCGAAAAAAACGTTTTTCAGGTCCAACGCCGCCATTTTGTCGGAACAACCCCCTAAGCTACTCTTTTTACTTTTATTCATGCTACAAAGATGGGATTTTCCCCAATCGACCCGAAACAAACTTAAATAAACAGAATACTTCGAAATATTTCTTAACCTACATCGCAACTTCCCAAAAAGGGTAAAAAAGAAAATTTTTACAATTTTTGTTTTAATCAAATTAGCATTAGAACGCATATATCATCTTATTCGTTGATATTTTTATAGAGTCCTTTCTGATTGGATGACACTAGCTATTTAAATAGTAGTAGTAGTAATAGTAGAATAAGTATATTTCCGCGTCAATATTTTACATAACTAGTAGTACAAAACGTCTTAAAGTATAGTTCCTAGCCTGTGCTTTACCTATAATATATCATTAAATTATACTCATCGAGATTATAGAATCGTTTTAACATCGTTTAGAAATGGGAAAAATTTAATACAAAAACCATTGACATAAAACTTAACCGAAATTGAATGGATAAGCCATCCTTAAAACTAAACTTGAATAGAAATACGAAAGAAAATATGTACAATTTAGAAAACAACAGTATTAGTTGTAATCGAGATTATGTGGCATGCGGAATCTTTTGCCAAAGAGCAACGTATTCGGGTCAAATTGACCCAGTACGTTGATTTCCGGGAAAGGATTGTCGCGGGAAGATTGGAAAAAAGATTTGGAGGTAGTTTGGATAAATTTAGGGACAGTAACCTAAATTGAATGGATAAGCCATCCTTAAAACTAAACTTAAATAGAAATACGAAAGAAAATATGTACAATTTAGAAAACAACAGTATTAGTTGTAATCGAGATTATGTGGCATGCGGAATCTTTTGCCAAAGAGCAACGTATTCGGGTCAAATTGACCCAGTACGTTGATTTCCGGGAAAAGATTGTCGCGGGAAGATTGGAAAAAAGATTTGGAGGTAGTTTGGATAAATTTACGGATAGTAGGATGTCCAGTTTCAACGTGGAGAGCTTCAGACGGATATCTTAGGGGTTTTTTCGAAATCGTCCGAAGACAACGATTTTGAAATTTTTGCATTTTCGCAAGGTGCGAAGGAGCAACATTTGACCATATTGGGGCTGCGTATGTGAGTACGGGCCGGATACATGACTTGTAAAGTCGATGTTTTAAGCGTTCGTCCAGCTTGCTCTTGGTGTTGAGTAACGGGTATAGTCCTGCAAAGGATGCGTTTCCAAGGGCAAGACGCCTTTTGGCGGCTTGTGCCTAATTCAATTGCCTTTGAAGAGTTATTCCTAGATACTCAACACTTTGAGTTTGCCGGATTCCAGTGTTAAACATCTTCAATTCAAGTGGGTAGGAGGACAATTTATTCCTCATAGTAAACAAAACGGACTGAGTCTTCGTGGGATTTATCTTGATTTTCCATAGCTTGAAATAGTTTTCAAGCCTGGATAGATGGGATTGGAGGCAACTTGAAATAGCTTTCGGTTGCCAAGAAGAGCAATAAATGGCCGTATCGTCGGCGAAGAGGGCTGCTTCAGTAGCTGGATCGTTCGGGATATCGTTGATATAATATAAAAAAAGCCGGAGTCCAAGCAGAGACCCTTGAGGGACACCAGCTTTGACACGGTATTGGTTCGATTTACTTTGTTAGATATGAATTTGGGAATTTCTGTTTGATAAATATGAAACCAGGAATTTCAGGATATAGGTTGGTATATCGAGTTTGGATAGATTATGGATAAGTCCATCGTGCCAAACCGTATAGAAGGCTTTTTCGATGTCCCAGATGACCATGCCTGTGTATTTATTCCAGTTAAATACGGTAGCAATGTGGTCAGTGAGTCGGTGAAGCTGTACCCATTTTCTGACGCGAGAGGGGGCAGTCTGTTGGAACGTTTACGCAAACATTTTCAGAGCCGAAATCCTCTCGTCCCACATTTCATCTCTGGTGCGCGTGACTTTTGCTCGAATATCAGCTGACATTCGCTTCATGGCGTCATGAAGCTCCGGCAGCCCAACTCTTTGCCAAAATTTGAGTAGTTTATTCCGAGTCCGTATTAGTTGTAGTGTGTCATCATCTTAGTTAAGTCGATAGCCGAAGGGTCTGCCTTTCCTAGGAATAGATTTTTCGGTAGTAACTACGATGTTTCTCGTGAGTTTACTAACCTCCAAGTCTATTTGGTTAGCCGATTTGATTTGTGGAGTGATCAAGGTTTCGACGTTGAGATACTCTTTGAAAAGTTTCCAGTCTGCCTTCTCAAAGCTCAGCTGGGTTTGCAAAGTTGCAGCGCCCTTCATTTCACCCAAAGTGAAACTGATGGGGTGGTGGTCGCTTTGCAGATCCAAGTGAACATCTTGATCCGACATGAGGTCGCAATTCTTTAATAATGCAAAGTCGATGGTTTGCGGCGGGCACCGAGCACTGGATAGTAGGTGGGTTCCTCCGGATACGCAACAATGAAGTTACGTCCTTAGTGCAAACAAACTTCGTCCTTGGTGCTGGCGCTGGAGTCATTCGCTGCACTGGGAGGCCTCTGCTAGGGGCATTGACGTCTTTCGCATGATGGAGGGCCGGGAAATCCCTGGCCTGGAATAATGCTGGTGGGAGGCATTGCGCCTCGCCCTGAGCGGCCAAGCGCCTCGCTCCTGCTACTCGGGATGCCGTTGCCGCCACGTAATTCTTGAGTGCTGGACACTCCATGGAACTGGCCAGATGCGCAGCACTTCGCCGGCTCCGACCACGAGACTACGCATTGCATTCCCGTGAAGTGTGATTTCCAACGCACTTCACGCAACGCACAAGTCCGCGACAGTTCCGTGAACCGTGGCCGTAGAGCTGGCATCGGTAGCACTGAACTTCACCTCGTTTATTTACGTACCTTTCGACGTTCACAGGTACCTCACTGATCCATTTAACCTTGAGGACGCTTTGCGCTTGCGTCCCCTTGGTGAATTGAACCTTGGTTCGGCTGAACTTTACGACCTTTTTGGGCTCAAGGACGAAGTTCTTTAATGCTTCAGCCAGCATATCGTCTGAATGGTGGCGCATGGTACCATGGATTACGAATTTTGGTTCGTAATTACCCTTGGAACCATAAAAACGGTGAGGCATCTGCAAGGATGCCAATCGTTCCTTGCACTTCATGTAATCTTGGTCCGTTTCGCAGTGGACACTAATAGTTTTAGGTCCAAACGTGAACCGGACGCTACTTTTAGCTGCCGCTTTTATAGCTTCCTCAACTTTTATGAAGCTGGTGAGGCCCATATGTACAACTATGGGCGATGGTTTTTTAGGCTTCACTTGAGTAGCTGATGCAGCTTGATCGCAGATGTTGATCAAGGTATCACACCTGTTCGATACGTGTATCGCTGGTTTTTTCGAAGAGGTGCTATAAAACAGAAGAAAAACACATTAGTTGATAAAATATAAAATATATAATATGCCTGGGTTATAAAATAAAAATATTCAATGACTGTTTGAAGGTTCAATCAGGAAATATATTTTATTTTAAATAAAAGAAAAATTTTTATTCAATCCTCCTACAAAATCCCCAGCAATAAAATCTATTATAAACAGATTCTATTGTCAAGGGTTATTTTATAGAGAACAAAGGACAAAAATTCCTTCCTCGCTACGTTATTTATGAATTTTTAGAACTCAGCATGCATCCAAGATAACAAAGTATTATCAATAGACTCGATGAAGTGTAAAAATCCAGAAAAAACTAAAATTTTTGGTTTCCGACAATAGATAAATATATTGTAAGATTATAGCAGGTAAGTAATCTCAGTTAAAATTTGAGAAAAATTCTTTCGATACAGCGATGTTCTCTGTGTCAACATCTAACATCGAATCCAGCTAATTAAACATTGATTGCTATTATACTATATCATAGTAAAGAACCATGTAGAAAACATAATGAACCATATGATCCCTAAAAATTACTTTAACCGATGGTAATGGCCGTATTATTTATTTATTTATTTATCCCTTAAAATTTCTCTGACCGATGGCAAGGAGAATACGATGTTGAATACACCAGTTTTCGTCAGGTCAATTTAGTTAAGCTACATTGGGTAAAGTCAGTACTTGGATGGGTGAACCTTTTTGTTATTTTGTAAAGATTAATTTATATTCTCATTTTAACTTTTTTATTATATTTTGCATTGATAAATTATTATTTATTACTAGCACAACCCGTTGCAGCTTCGCCCGAAAAATTTTTGTAAAGCCCTTATAACCAAGTAACATAATATTATCTCCCGTCAAGGATACTGATTGTCTTGAAACAGTGCTACACGTATTTATTTATTTATTTATTTATTTATAACAAGCATTACCCGTCGCGGCTTCGCCCGCAAAAATTTTGTCACGCCCTTATAACCAAGTAACATAATATTTTCTCCCGTTAAGGATACTGTTTGTTTTGGAACACTGCTACACGTATTTATTTATTTAAAAAGTAAAGTAACATAATATTTTCTCCCGTCAAGGACTGATGTCTACAACCGTCCTTGCGGATGTGGCAAAAATCTCTACATTCCCACTCCTGGCAGGCAACGTATAATACACAGCACCTAAGCAACGAACATCTGTTACTATGCACTGATAAATTAAACACCCACATACATCAATAAATTATGCAACTATACCTTTTCCGAAAATCCTGAAAGGAAATAGTGCTATTGGTACCGTACTGAAGTCAAAATTTCGCAAATGTCCATCGATCATTATTAATAAATATGTGATTTATTAATAAAATTGTACATGCAAATACGACATTTCATTTTGATCAGGCTTAAATTGTGACCGTCAGAAAGTGATTTATGTATTCTAAGGAAATTTGCTAAGTTGAAGCGGCTCCTGCGTAACGAATTTTTTTAGAATATGTAAGGACCAATGTATGCGAAATCTTGACAAAGTACATACTAAAACCTTCCTCGAAAACCACTCTATCCATTGGTGAAAATAGCATGAAAATCGGTGCAGAATTTTTTTAGTAAATCGTGAACAGACAGACACTCGCGGCTGGGGGACTTTATTTTATACTATGTAATGATGACAAATTATATACTACCTTTCTTGGAAGAAAGGATGACAAATTTTTTTTTATTTAACGCGAAGCGGTCTCCTTTGTATATGTGCATCTAAAAAGAGTAAAATATCGCGAAGCGTAAAGAAACACGTAGCATACGCGAAGCGTATGCTTTTTTGTTATGCAAAGCGTAACAAAACGCGTAGCGTTTTGTGCGAAGCCTTCGGCTTCGTATATTCAAGCCTTTCAAAAAGGAGTGATATCCGACCAAAAACATAAATGTAAAAAAGGACCGAGTTTTCGGGAAAATCCTTAATGTAATAGTTCCTTCTAAAAAAATGATTATATGAGAGTAAGGACCGAGCTATTTACAAAGTAAATAGCTCTAGACGTCATATAATAGTTGCTTTCAAAATTTTATAACGTGGCAAGTTTTAAAATATTTGAAATCATCAGAAAAAATAACTTGCCGCGTTATATAAAATTTTAAAAACATACTAAGGGAAAACTTACGAAATAAATTTCAACCAAATTTAAGAAATTTACCCCTCATTAATTGTTTTAGTTAATAATTTACCGAGCTATTTACTTTGTAAATAGCTCGACTCTTTAATGGAATATCTTTACATTTTAAAGAGCAACTATTATACGAAGTCTAGAGCTATTTACTTTGTAAATAGCTCGTTCCTTTCTTCCATATCATCACTTTTTAAGAAGTGTTGTGTGGTACTTCAACCCCTAGTTGGATTTTTATAACTTGCGTTTTATTTGCAAGCTATCGGCAACTTTGTAACCCTTAAGTAATGTAGGTTGCCTAGGTGGTCGCAATCTCAAACTACAAAATATATTAAATGAATTGAAGGCTTAGTAAATACTTTAGATGTCAGATGTGGAAATATGATCTTGGAGCCCTCAATCTATTCGAATGCCGCGGATCGTTTGTTTGCAGATGGTAACCAAGTTTGATTTACACAAACAAGTTTTGTTGTTGGCACGTTTACACAAAGGAATTTAAATTTTGAATTTTCACGGTAAAATCAATGTAAAGTGACAGGTCTCTTATCAAACTAAAATTCCCTATTTGGAGATTTCGTCAGCTGTGTCAATTCAAATTTGCGTAATTTTAGAACATGTCTATTAACGTTGATAGTGGATGTACCGGATTTTCTTTTAAATCTTCATTAATTCGAAGGCGAGTAATTTAATACCTGTAACTAATTAATTTAATTGAAATCCAACTGTTTTTATTTAAATTTTAGAAACCCTTCAGTATCGCACCCCAAATCTGAAGACACGAACCAACGAAACTCCACACAGGGAGAATATTAGTATAGCTACGACAATTCACAAAGTTTACAAAATGAAAACAATATTGAACGTAGTGTTGGTATTTCTAGGCCAAAGTTAGTCAATTCCAAGAAATACAGCTACCCCAACGACGCAGATTTTGAGCAGGACTAAGGTGCCTCACGACAGTAATTCTGAAGATGAGGTCCACGATAGTATCGATGAAACCACAACGTAGAAAATCCAGTGAAATAATGAATTTATTAGGAAATGTAAGGTAAATAAAATATTTCCAAACGTTGAATTCAAAGATGAAAATTTATTTATTTTTTTTATAACTCGTTTTAGACATGCGGTCACACAGTCAATTATCCCAATGGCGGGTTTTCTACAAACTTGTTTACAGCTCCAAAACACACCAAATAAAACCTTGCATGATATATGTGTCCGAAACAAGCGTATATATAAAAGTGTCTTATTTACTAATGCTCCCTGTCTGAGGTAAGCTTTTTTTACAATTTTTTATTTGGCCACCAGGGGGAGCTTATTCAGCGCCCCCTGTTACAAACGTTCGTAACGAAACGAGATGGTGACTTAAGTTTTATGTTGAATTGTGCTTTCAAACCCTATAGCGTAATTCTTAATAATTTATGTTGATTTACTTAAATATTGGCGCGAGTAAGGGAGATAAAAAGCACAACTCAACAGAAGCAACTATTATATGACGTCTAGAGCTATTTACTTTGTAAAAAGCCTCAAAATGAACCTCAAAATAAGAAACGTGAGTATCCACAATGCAAAAGGTGCCAGCAATTTGGTCACACAAACAATAACTGTGGGCGATCATATGCACAGGTAATCACCCGACTGGTGCTTGCACAAAAACAACTCGGGATGAACCAGCTCATTGCGTAAACTGCGTAGAAAATCACCCAGCGAACTACAAAGGATGTCTAGTGTACAAAAAACTCCTTGAAAAAAGGTATCCAGCGTTAAGAAAACGCCAATTAGCTGAACCCAACGAAGCTTCAAGAGTTTCCACACCCCATTATATACGTGAAAACTTTTCGTAGGCTCAAGCGGTTAATAACAATAACCAAAATACCCATAAACCCACCGAAGAAGGAACCAGTAATAACCACAGCGAAAAAACCAATTTCGCAGCTATTATGGAGTCTTCTTCTGAACTCAAAGAAATGTTCCGAGATTTAATGAAACAAAACAGTGTTCTGGTCAATCTATTAACTGCTCTTGTTTCCAAAATAAAATAAAATGTTCCAAAACATAAATATTGTTCTGTGGAATGCCAACGGTGTAACAAATCGAAGTCTGAAACTTGAAGCTTTCCTCGCGAATCGGGATATTGATATAGCTCTCATTTCTGAGACACGTTTCACAATGAAAAGCTATTTAAACATAAGAAATTCTTGTGTTTACGATACCAGACATCCAAGTGGAAAACCTCAAGGAGAAACAGCAGTTATTATAAAAAGTAGTCTAAAATACTACGAAATTGAAAAATGTTACTCTCAACAAATTCAAGCTACAAGCGTTGTTGTTGAGGATTGGGTAGGACCAATTACAGTGTCAGCTGTATACCCACCAAGACATTCAATTAGCCAAGAAATGTTCGAAACTTTTTTCAATAGTCTTAGTAATACATTTATCTGTAGTGGTGACTATAATACCAAACACACATCTGGGGATCAAGGCTCATAAATCCTAAAGGTAGAAATTTGCTAAAAACAATCCAAGCAAACAATCTGAATCAACTATCTACTGGAGAATCAACTTACTGGCCTTCAGATCTAACCAAATTACCTAACCTTTTAAATTTATTTGTCATAAAAAAAATGTCTAAAGGATACATGAAAATTGAATCATGTGATGATCTTTCATCAGATCACTCTCCTGTTTTGCTATCGATTTGTACCGAATTGATTCAAAGAAAATGTGCACCATCTTAAACTAATCGACACACAGACTGGAACTATTTTCGATCACATATCGATAGTAATATCCATTTAAACATTCCTCTAAAGACAGAATATGACATCGAGGTTGCTGTACAAAATCTTACAGAAATTATCCAGAAAGGAGTCGGAGATTCAACTCCTGTTAATAAAAGTTCCAAGACAAAAAACTTCCTCCCAAAAAGTATCAGATGTTTAATCTTAGAAAAGCGTCGATTAAGAAGGATTTGGCAACAAACAAGATATCCAAGAGATAAAACCAATTTTAATCGATCGTCACAAAGTTTAAAACGTTTGTTAGAGAAGTTAAAACAAAATTTTATCGAAGAATATCTTGAAAATTTATCCCCTATAGAATCGCCTGGTTATTCACTATGGAAACACCATTACAGAAATCAGATGGTTCTTGGGCAAGAAGTTGTAAAGAAAAGGTTGATCTTTTCGCACAAGACTTAAAAGAAGTTTCCTCTAAATCTACAATTGCTACAGAGGAAGAAATCGAACAGTTTATTAATGCCCCTTTAGAATTATCTCCACCAATAAGGTTTTTTTCTCCAAGCGAAATACGTACGACAATATGTAAACTGAATCTCAAAAAAACGCCTGGATATGATTTAATAATAATAAAGATTTTAAGAGAGCTACCAAAAAAAGGGATAACTTTGATTAACAACATTTTTAATGCAATTTTAAGAGTAGGATATTTTCCTTGTCTTTGGAAAATATCGCAAAACATTCTTATCCCAAAACCAGGGAAACCGATCAATGAAGTTGACGACCCATCAGTTTGTTACCAACATTATCTAAAGTCTTTGAAAAATTATTTCTAAAAAGATTACAAAATATATTGTACGAATCCAGAATTATACCCGACCACCAATTTGGTTTTCGTGAAAAGCATTCCACTATTGAACAAGTACACCGAATAGTTTATACAATCGTTAAAAGTTTTCAAGAAAAGAAATATTGTACAGCCGCATTTCTTGACGAAAGCAAAGCGTTTGATAAAGTATGGCATCCTGGCCTACTTTACAAATTAAAACAACAAATACCAAGTACATATTACTGTGTTTTTAAATCATATTTAAACGATCGATATTTTCAAGTCAAACATCGAGAGGAGTTATCCGACTTATTTCCTATTGAATCTGGCGTACCGCAAGGTAGCGTTCTAGGTCCTTTTCTATATTTGATTTATACTGCAGATTTACCTGTTGACGAAGAAAACACTACAGCGACATTTGCAGATGATACTGCCATTTTATCCACTGACGATAATCCAAATGTAGCTTCTAGAAAGCTACAATATACGTTAAATCAAGTACAACATTGATTACAAAAATGGCGCATTCAAGTGAATGAATCGAAATCCGTTCAAGTCACGTTTACCATGCTTAGAGAGACTTGTCCAGTTGTTTGCATGAACAATGCCAGTTTTTCACAAGCAAATGAAGTTAAATACTTGGGGTTGCACCTAGATAGAAGACTTACATGGCGAAAATACATCTGGACCAAACGAAAACAACTAAACTTAAATCTCTTAAAATATAATTGGCTTATAGGACAAAAATCAAAGCTATCATTAGACAACAAAGTGTTAGTGTATAAAACTATATTAAAACCTGTGTGGACCTACGGGATTCAACTATGGTGAACTGCGAGCAACAGTAATATCGAAATACTTCAATGTTTTCAATCGAAAGTTTTACGAACAATTAGTGATTCTCCGTGGTATGTGCGTAATGATGACATTCATCGTAGTCTCGAAGTGCCCACAGTGCGTGAAGAAATTTCGCGATTCACTGAAAGATACATAACTCGCCTTGAACGGCATCCAAATACTGAAGTGATAAATCTTTTAGACAATAGTGACAGTTTGAATAGATTGAATAGACAAAATGTGTTAGACCTAAGATTTAGATTTACGTAAAATAGTATATAGCTGACTATATAGTTTTTTTTTAAGTGACTACCAGTGGGTAGATTACTGTTCAAGCCATTTCTAGCCAGTAGACCTATTATAGTTCTTTTTAGAACTGATAATAGAAAAAAAAGAAAAAAAAAGTATCCCCTACTCTAATACCACCATCTAGATAAGTTTCAACGTCCTGCATCCTCTTAGCATGCCTAGAAAGGTAGTTTTTAGTGTTTTTCCATTTTTGGGGATGTTATTTTGGGAAAATTAAAATTTTTCTTATAGATTTCAGATTCAGGTTCAGGATCACTCTGGAAGTGGTTTAAAGACTTGAATGAAATGTTTTGTTCTTCCGATTTTTGGGGAAGCCTCGTTGGGAAAATTTAAGTTTGCTGATTTTTCTTACAGGTTTCAAAATATTTTTGCTGTTTTTTCCCATTTTCGGAGTTATTCATTTGACAAACTAAAGTTTTTCCATTATTTTAATAAATTTCAAGTTTATACGGGTTGAATGCAAAAATGCATCCGTCTAGCATATCTAGAAAATGGAAAAATTTTTTTCAACAAAATCTTTTTATTTTTTATTTTGAAAAAGTTACATTGTAACATAACAATCAAAGAATCAGTGTTCTGTATTTGGAATACTAACAGAAACTGATTCATAAATTAAACACTTATATACCTTTCTATTTATATACCTAATGTGTCATCCAATCAGAAAGGACTCTCGACAAATATCAACGAATCAGATAGATATATACTTTATAATGTTAAATTAATAAAATCGAAAATTGCTAAAATTTTCTTTTTTCCGAGAGAAATTTCCACTTTTCGGAAATTTACCGTCGGCTTGGGTACTAGATCTACCTGTATGCCAAATACCAACGTTACAGGATATCTGGAATTAGCGTAGAATTATGACAGATTATACTTCGGGGCGTTCCCGCTATTTTTGAATTTTTGAACTGAAATAACTTTTTAACGGTTAATTCGTTAACGATGATTGAAAACCCGGTTTCTTATAATTCCGTAAAGTTTCTATATTCGAAATCTCAGTCTTAGATATATATATATATATACATATATATGTATATATATATATATATATACATATATATATATATATATATATATATATATATATATATATATATATATATATATATATATATATATATATATATATAAGCACGGAAGTGTGCAAGGTTGAGTTTAAGGGGTTTTCGGCCTTCGTACTTACAGTGCTATTACTACAGCTTAATTTAGCCGCTTTTTTTTAGGTGCTGTAAATTTGAACGAAAAGAGCTACAGTGTTGAGATTATATATATATAAATATCCATTGGAGTCACTCCCCGTACGTCCACTCAATATTGCAAAATTAAAAACTTCCAACATACATAAAAACCGTTTACCGTTTAAATGAATCACCTCATCTTTAGAATTTCTTTGAGTCTACCCAATTAAACAAGCTACCCCTTAACAAATCCTTTGCAATAATCTGCAATTAAAGTTGCCCATTAACACAAAGTTCTTGAAAGTCCTCCTGCCACGGGTTATAATTTAAGTACACTGGGACTATAAAAAAGTAATATGATTCTGTTCTGATTTCAATAACAACATATCCCAAAATATTCCTAAAATTAACAATATCTTTACGAAGCAAATCTCTTTTAATAACGAAAATAGAACCTTCGCTACCCTTACCATATTTTGATTGTTTACTTGCATGCGTAAATTCTAACTTGTATTCAGAGTATATTTTCTTAAACTCATTAAATATGTTTTCTTCATATAAAAAGGATTCGAACAACAGAAATATTTTAATTTTTTTTAAATAATCTCTAAATTCCAAATCATACCTACAATTGACTTTTAATATCTGATATGTTATACCCTACTATGTTACAATGTTTGTTGGTCTCCTTTCCATCCAGTTTATAATTACTAGCTGGTTTATTTTGTTGATTTAGTTGATAACTGAGTTGATGATGTCTCACTGCGGGAACTAAAATAGTTCTGTATGCCAGTATCTCTTGTACCTCTTGTTTTAGTTGATATTCTCTTCCTTTTTGTTTACATTATCGGGTTCCTGGTCCATTACCCTATCAGTCTTCACTAACTCTGAAACATGTATGAAATTTTCATCTATCACAAGACTATTTCTTCTTAATAGTCTGTTTTTTTCTTAATAGGGCCGTTTTTTTTACATACGGAGTTTTTCCGACAGTTTTGGAGCGGACGCTCCAGTCGTGCGCTCCAATCCTTTGTGTGTGTAAACGCTGGCCGTCGAGATGCCAGGAGTGTGGATTTGGAGCGACGTAGCAGGAGAAGAGGCTTGACACCTGTGGAACCTGCCTTGGCGGAAACTCCACGCGCCGCTCCAAAATCTATGTATATTGTATTTACACGGAGGGTTTTGGCGCGTACGTTCCCAACTCCCGCTCACGGCGCGTGGTCTATTAGTGTTGCTCTTTTTGTCTACCACACTCCAACCTCACGCTCCTGGTGCGTCGCTCCGGATTGACGCTTCGGAGCGCCGCGCCTGAAGCGTCCGTTAGGAGCGTACGTGTAAACCGGCCTTTACCCACAGAGCTTGGAACGGCGCGTGGAGTTTCCACCCGCTCCAAAATCTTTGTATATTGTATTTACACGGAGGGTTTTGGCGCGTACGTTCCCAACTCCCGCTCACGGCGCGTGGTCTAGGAGTGTTGCTCTTTTTGTCTACCACACTCCAACCTCACGCCCCGGGCGCGTCGCTCCGGATTGACGCTTCGGAGCGCCGCGTCTGAAGCGTCCGTTAGGAGCGTACGTGTAAACCGGCCTTTACCTACAGAGCTTGGAACGGCGCGTGGAATTTCCACCCGCTCCAAATCCTTTGTTTATTGTATTTACAAGGAGGGTTTTGTGCGTACGCTCCAAATTCACGCTCCCGGCACGTGGTCCAGGAGTGTTGCTCTTATTGTCTACCACACTCCAACCTCACGTCCTGGCGTGCCGCTCCAGGTGCGCTTCGGAGCGGCGCGCCAGGAGCGTTGGTTTGGAGCATACGTGCAAACTGACCTATTGTGTATCTTCAGCATTTCCTTATACTGAAGTTGAGACTCTTTATCTCGATTCTCAGAAACGATTATTTTAGTATACTATAGAGTCCCTGCCTTGTGAAGTATTCTTCTTTTGTTTATATTTGTCGTAAATGATACCACCGACCAATCCACCGAACATAATTCAAATTATCTCTCACCAGTTCTTCCGACATTACTTTGTTGAACAGATCAAGAAGTGTGTCCTCTAGACATTCATAACTATCATCCATAAATTCATGAATTCCAAAAAATACTAAATTACTTTGTTTTCGAACGGCTTCTAATAATTTTTTTTTTTGTTGTGCTACAGTACTTTTCAATATTTTATATTCATTCTCTAATGCATCACATTTTTTAAGGTATTGTTCAAGTATTGACTGTATATTCAGACTATTAATTTTATTTCAAATAACTGTTTCTATTTCCACTTTAATATCTTTCTTAAAATTATCAAACAGTTTAATAAGTTCACCCATGTCACACATGATTTAAATAAAAGTGTATAATAAATTTTAAAAACTCAATAAGAAAAAAAAACAACTCAAAATAAAAGGTAGAATAAAAGTAAAATTAAAAATTTAAATTCCTCGATCTTGATTTGATCTCTATTTTTTAATGAAAAGAGAATAGAACGCACGAATTCCGACACTGCGTAACATTCACCCGTAATTCAAAGATATAGGTTTCAGACGGATTAAACAATGTAGTTGTTTTCACTAATATGAATTTCGGGTTTATATAATATTAAATTTTGGTGTGTCAATACTATACAAAATCACTGTTTTTAGCTCGAAAAATTGATATTTTTTTAAGCAAAATTACTACTTTCAATTACTTATCCATTTCTTTTTCACTTTTTCGCTTATAATTCACTTTTAAATGTTAATAACACTTTCAAAAAATTCAATTAACTTTACATTAACTCAGAGCATCAATAACACGTCTTAACCCATCAACCATCAAAGACAATCTTCAACTGCCTAGTATAGAAATCCTACATTTACATTTTCAAAATCTAACAATAATTGTCAATTTTCTAATTTTTTTAACTTGTAAAATGATTTCAACCTGCAGCTATTTCCTTTTTTTCAAAAATGGTGGGCACCACATCAGTTTTCAATACTCGAAAATAAATTGGCGAAAACATTATTTTTTCGAAATTCGATTTGTTCATCGCTGTCTCCATCTTCCAAGTAATTCAAGTTTTTTCATTTGAAACCTTAAAATTGATAATACTTTTCTCAGAGTCTCATTACAGTAGGTCATACAAGTGAAGCAGAAAATAAATGTTTGAATTTTGTAGTACAGTTATTGACATTTGGCATGCTACATAATTTTTTTTTATGATATCCGATCAAAAACATAAATGTATAAGAAAGGCCCGAGTTTTCGGGGAAATCCTTAATGTAATAGTTCCTTCTTAAAAAGTGATGATATGAGAGTAAGGACCGAGCTATTTATAAAGTAAATAGCTCTAGACTTCATATAATAGTTGCTTCTTAAAAAGTGATGATATGGAAGAAAGGACCGAGCAATTTACAAAGTAATTTGGTTGAAATATATTTCGTAAGTTATCCCTTAGTATGTTTTTAAAATTTTATATAACGCGGCAATTTATTTTTTCTCATGATTTCAAATATTTTTAAACTTGAAACCCCGCAAATTTGGCCCTTTCCTACATGTTTTTGATGGGATATTCAACTATTGAATTTTTTTGTGATAGTACTTGACTTGGATAAAAATTAATAAGATGAACTCCGGAAAGATTTTTAACTCTAGATAGCGCAACATATGCTTGTCCACAAGAAAATATACAAGAACCTATATCCAAAAGTGCACTATCCAAACTAAACCCATCACTTTTGTGAATCGTGATAGCGTAAGCAAGACAAATTGGAAATTGCTCACGATACACAAACGCGTGATAGAAAACTTCAAATTTATTTTTAATTGGTTCCAAATCGTGTACCAAGCCATGTATGCGAATTTTTTCTTAATTTTGTTTATGTCGTCAATATCTTGAAAGATTTGCTCCACATTACCAATTGAACCATTAACAAGTTCTAAACTGAGATCCACATTTCTTTGAAGCATTACACGAGCTCCTATTTTTACATTATTTCTCTAAACCTGCTGTCATAGATGAATCATCTTCATACTTATCTAATATTTCACGAAATTTTTTAGAAAATGACTTTTGACATTCGACCTCATCACTAGCAATTACTTCTATGACCGGCTGTTCAATACGTTTTAACATTGCTTCATTAGGTTGAACACACATATTTCTTGTTTGCAGTAAGCAAACTGTGTTGTCAGGTAATGATGAGTGGTGAACTGTTAATTCTTGAAGTTCATCATTAACAGAAGTGGAATTAAATTTCAGCAATCTGGTAAATAATAATTTAGAATCTTTTAACGTTATAACTCCTAATCGTAATCGACTCGACAGATTCATAAAATCATTGTCAGTTTTTTGTAGCATATTAATACAAAGTATATATACAAAAGAGTTATGTTGGAAATCGTTGACACTTCATCTATGATTATAAGCATCATGTTCGATAAATCACCTCGTAAAACTTTTAAAACTTGATCTGAAAGAGGGTTATATTTAGGTGTAAATCCATGTTCAACTGGTAGTTGTAGTAATCTATGGACAGTTAGCCCGTTAACATTAAACGCTGCAATCCCAGTGGGCGCAGTGACAGCCACAGTCTTTTTGAAATTTTTCGACACCCATTGTTCAATTGTATTTATCAGGTATTTAATCAATTGAAGGTACATTATCAATTGTATTTAACTTTTACCCGTATCCCCTATACCACTGACGACAAGTATAAGAGTGTTCGAATTTTTGTCCAACGTTTCATGAATTTTATCAAATATACGTTTTTGGTCTGTATAATAAATTATCAATCATTTCTTGATCCGATATATTTTTAATTAATCGAAAATCATCCATTGCATTAATTGCTTGTACTGGTTCAAATTTAATGGGATATCATCACTTTTTAAGGAGCAAATATTATATGAAGTCTAGAGCTATTTACTTTGTAAATAGCTCGGTCCTTTCTTCCATATCATCACTTTTTAAGAAGCAACTATTGTAAATAGCTCGGCTCTTTAATGGGATATCATCACTTTTTAAGGAGCAAATATTATATGAAGTCTAGAGCTATTTACTTTGTAAATAGCTCGATCTTTTCTTCCATATCATCACTTTTTAAGAAGCAACTATTATATGAAGTCTAGAGCTATGTACTTTGTAAGTAGCTCGGTCCTTACTCTCATATCATTACTTTTTAAGAAGGAACTATTACATTAAGGATTTCCCCGAAAACTCGGCCCTTTCTTACATTTATGTTTTTGATCGGATATCACTCCTTTTTGAAAGGCTGAAATATACGAAGGCTTAAAGGCAAAGGCGAAGGCAAACAAGCATACGCTTCGCGTAGTTTGAAGAAATTCTCCACCAAATGCAAATAAACCCATCTTTCTACCATGAATAGGAGTTAAAAGAGTAGTTTAGGGGATTGTTTTCCCATTTTTTTAGGATGTGGTGATGAAAAATTTTAAGTTTTTCTTAATTTGAATTACCTTCTTAATTTGTAGCCATTAAGCGTCGAATGCAAAAAACAGCATCTTCCTAGCAAGTATAGAAGAAAAAGGGTAGTTTTAGGGATGTTTTTCCCATTTGCAACTAGTTGCGATGCAAAAATTCAATATTATAAAATAATCCTGTTATATTAATCCTGTTTCGCGTTGAATGAAGAAGCCCGATCTTTCTAACATGAATAGAAGTGAAAAAGGGCACTTTTAAGGGTGTTTTTCCTCTTTTTGGGGATTTCGATGTAGGTTATTAAATTTTCGAGGTATTTTGTTAATTTGAGTTTATTGCGGGTCGATTGGTGAAAATCCCATCTTTCTATTATCTTGAACCTGTTCCACTTCGAATGGAAATAACCCGATCTTTCTATCATGAATAGAAGTGAAAAAGTGAGTTTTAGGGATGTTTTTCCGATTGTTGGTGAGGTTGCGATGTAGGTAATGCAAATTTTCAAAATATTCTGTTAATTTGACGTTAGTTCGGGTCGATTAGTGAATCCCATCTTTCTTGCATGTATAGAACAGAAAAACGTAATTTTGGAGGATGTTTTTCCGGTTTTCCGGTGGGGTGCACTGAAAACATTGAAGTTTACCACGTCCTGACATTTTTGAATATTTGTTTTTTATTAATAAAACAATTAGTAAATGTGTAACACTTGTATGTTTATTGTACAGAATCTCATATGTTAGGTATTAACCAATAGTATTCAAGAAATTTTCCGAACCAATCAACGTGCAGCATATGTATGTCACTTAAGATCGGTTTTCATATATATATATATATATATATATATATATATATACATATATATATATATATATATATATATACATATAAATATATATATATATATATACCATCTTAAAACTTAACAAATATACAAACACAAAATATAAAATATAAAATATCTCTCTTAATATTAGAACAATCGAAAAACACGTGAGGAATAAAGTTGTAGGAAATCAAGTTTGCTACAATTCATTACCTTATCATTTTTGCTCAAGCTCTAATGTGTACAGAGATTTTAAGAAATTTAATTTTCAATCTTTAACCGTCAATATTTCTGTAAATATTAGTGTAACAAAAAAAATGATGAGAAACAAAATTATAGTAAGACTTAGTTTCTACAACTTTAATTCTTATAAATTTTTCGATTTTTCGAATATTAATACCCATTAACGAACTTGACCTTTTGAATACCAAAAGCTCCTCAAATACCAAATTTCATTCCGATAAAATGAAAACTGTGGCCACACTATCTTATTATCTATTAACTATTTATGATTTATGTTTTCTACATGGTTGTTTACTTACATATGGTCATATACCAATATCAATATATGTCATCCAATCAGAAAGAAATTACACAAAATCAACGAATCTAAAGCATATATGGTTTATAATGTTAATTTTGGGTACTAGATCTACCTGTATGCCAAATATCAACTTTACAGGATATATGGAGTAGGCCTTACGTTTTTATCCTGTCTAATGAAAATTCTGGGCGTACCCGCTATTTTACTGTTTTTGAATCGAAATAACTTTTTAACTGTATATTCCTTAACGTTGATTGAAAAAACAGTCTCTTATAACTCCCCAAATAGCTTATATTCGAAAAATCAGCACTGTTGCTCGTTTCGTTCATAGCACTGTAAGTGAGAAGGCCAATTGTCCCTTAACTCGGCCTTGCGCACTACCGTGGTCTAGATATTGTTACTTGAGTTTACAACAGAATTTCCAATTAATGTAAAATGTATTAACTAAGGTTAATTTTGCTGTTGAGAGAACAGAAATTTTACCGATGGAATGTTCGTTCTTTGTTCTCTCCTTTTTTTGATCTGCAGAAAATACAAGCATTTTTCGGACACACAAATAATGTAGAGACAGCATCACTAGTCAAGAATGCCAGTGAGTCTTTTTTGACAATGCAGTTTTTTATCGAAGTGGTCCGACGGAGTTGTCCGAATATTGCGTCAACGTTTCGATGTCCACCTCCATATTCTCTGCCCAACGTTACAATCGTTCACGATCAGTCAAGGAAAATCTGTGAAATTTCATTTCATAGATAACAATAGTTTTTGACAAACTTTTATACATATTTTTAAGTATGCAACATTCAAAAAAATAGTTGTAGTTTGTATAGAAAAGATTAAAAGTTTCAGAATTATTTTGACATAATTTAGATATTCAACATTTTTACATTCATGAAATAATTCCACACTTAAATTTTTTAAATATATATTATTTTACCAATTACATACATAAAAAAACTTAGTCTGTTTGGTATAGTATAAAACTGTTAACATGTACTGCCTTACTGATCTGTTACTGCAACGTACGACACGCTCATGACAAAATCAGTAATTACAGAACCATATTCCATTCTAAAATGCAGACAAACATTCATGGCAAAATCAATAATTACAGAACCATATTCCATTATTTCAAATAATGGAATATGGTCTGTAATTACTGATTTTGTACGCGTATGACTGGGAGGTTTAAGTTAATAATTATTATAAAAAATTTTTAAGAAGACGGAGATTAAGAAGAAAAAAAATGGAAGAGCGGTAAAACTAATAAAAAGCGGTAGATCTACCGTTAAACGGGAGATCTGGCAACACTGCATACAAAACATGAATCAAAGAGAATTATATTTTTTATTATTTTTTAATTTTTAATTTTAATATATCTGTGATAACTGGGTTAATAACCAGTGATGATTGAATAACAGGTAGCAGTGTTGGATTAATATAAATTGATTTAATATAATAATATACAGTATAAAATTGGTTATAGAACATTGAACAATAACTTAACAGTTTTACATATGGAGCTTAGAGTATAGCAGGAGAACTATCTCCATGTTATAAAAAGTGTCCCCTAAATAGATGAAAATTTAGATTGCGCTGGTGTACTGTAATACCAATTTTAAAGAAACTAAAAGTGGATATTAAAAGTAGACAAGGACAGGCTAACATCCGCTTTGTAATGGCGGAATTTTTAAATTATTACATAAATCATATGAAAACTCAGATGTAAAAGAAGTAGAAAGACTATTTATTTAATAAATTATATGAATATAATAAACAATGAATTAGTGATGAATTTTCAAGTCACAATAAATTTGAAAAGTTACAGGTATTTTAATAACAAAATTATAATTAAGAAACTTGCAGTAATATATATTTCAATTAATAAATTTTGTTAAAAAAATAGAATCAAATTTTTATCGAAGATAAAAATAAAACAATTGTTTGATAAAAATTTAATGAAGCATAAATTCAATATTTCTATATTAAACTGTATATATTTTTTTTAATGTATATTATTTTTATTTATAAATAAAAATGTTCACATTCAAAATGGGATTCAATGTGACTACTTCCGGTTGGCAACTTTACTTCGTTCTACAGTAACTATCTTCAGAGCAAGTCCACCTTCTCACAAGCGCCATTGTGGTCATTCACTGAAACTTAATTTTACGTTTTTCGGTGGACACTTTTTTTGTTTAACAACGATATGAGATAGTTCTCCTTCTATAGTCTAACCTCCATAGTTTTACAGTTGAAGTCAATATACATAAAATCATAGAGTACATATATTCTTTATTAATCACTATAGAGATAGGTACCATTATATCACATATTCACTAAAGATGGGCACCATTCTAACAGTTAAAATCAAAATAGATTGGACAAAGGTTCATGTAAATACAATTAACATTTTACTTAATCGTTTAAAATAAATGTTTTAATTTTTGACACCTCTCGAATACAGTTGTAGATGTCGTTTATTTTCGTTTTATTTCCTATGATGATAATGATAATGGGGTTTAACATCCGTTTTTGAGACACGATGGTCAATAACAGAGGCCACTTACATCATTATTTTTCAACATTTATTAATTATTACTTTACATTATTAAGATGTGAGTGGAGGATCAGGAATTCGTATGCACACTAGGAAATGGGTAGGTGTTCGGCTGCAGCCGACTTTGATAGGAACTTTGCCTCTGTGAAGAGAAACTCTTTGAGTCCGTGAAGAGAAACTGCAGAAAACCTTCACAACCATAGCCGGTTACTTTGTTCTTGTCCATACGCCGACAGTTTAGTCAATCAACCGCCCCATTAATTTTTTTAATTGACAAACTGCCTGTGTCGGGATTCGAATCCATAAACTAACAGTTCCAAGAAGAACACAATGCCTTAACAAGCGCGGCGACCTGGCTGGTTTCCTATAATAAAAAGCAGGTTCGTTGGTGTGAAGTTAATGTGCTCAAATTTATCCATGTATTTTGTGACATAGTGGTTTATTACATCCGTATAATGCGAACATTCAAAGATATTCCAGCATGTGAGGTATAGCGTTTTAACAGGTTAAAATCGTAGGCACTCCATATGTCTGTAAAACCGCACTTCTCGACCAAGGTTCGAACTTGTGATACCGAGTTGAATTTCACTATGTTGGCCATTGTCTGGTCGAGTTCAAGTTGGCAACGCAATATAGCTTTGGCGTTCCTGTCTTCAGTTAATGTTAGAAGCTTATGCCATCAACGAGCAGTATTCTTGAATATATACCACGATAAATGAACGTATCCCGTTTGAACCTGACCAAGCAAATTGGTTTTTTTTGGAAGCCAGTAAAAGTTGAGAAATTGGCATTGCACTCTTTCTATTTCTGAGTATCGAATTGCACATATCTTTAAGCAGCACAGCAGGATAGTTGATACCCTACTTAAGAAAATAATGTACTGCGAATTCTCATTTCTACACCCTGTTTTTGACATGCTGGTCAGGTTTCCAGTGGCTAATCATCCCTTAGTAAGTAAGTTTGAAACTGCTTTTAGGAACAGAACCGATGAAGAGAACGTGACACCAAGGTATTCACATTCTTTGACAATGCCAATCTTGCGGTCACTGTATTTGGTAACTGGGATAGCTTACCTTTGTGAAATAGTACAATTTTAGTTTTCTCGGTGTCTATAAAGATATTATTAGCGTTACAGTAGCTAATAATATCTTTATAGACACCGAATATCCGGAATTATTAAAAATAAATAAAAAACTTAGTAGTTGTTTCGCATCTTCTTATCTATGTGAATCCCTTACCGATAAACATTTAGAAAATATAATGCAAATATGCACAAATAGGTATATTCCGGATATTAAAAATTTATCAAAATGCATGCAAAATGTAATAATCGAAAACGGATAAATTTTGTGTTTTTTATTTTTTGATTGCAATAATTGTAAGGCACCCTGTATTTAAACATCTTCTGTCTTACTTCAAAACATACCTCACTTGCTTACTCTCACTCAGCTTATGGAGTGCACAGTTGCTCTGAAGAGCAACCCATGCCCGCCTCGAATCGGGTTTTCGAAAGTTCGTAGATAGGGTGCGAACATTTATGTATGACCTTGAAAAAATGAAAATATCTATACAAATTTTTCTATCGCTGACCAATCAATGGAACTACCTGACCTTTTATGATCAATTAGTGACCTTTTATAATTAGTTTAATTGGTTTCTCGAAATTCCATGGATGGAGTCAGTCAGTTGCGATATTACAGATCTTCGGTCATTAGAATTTGAAAATAGATAACTTCTCAAATCGAGCTGTGAAATTTTTGATAGCACTTAAATTAAAAATAAGACGTGGCATCGTGTAAAATGCGATTTTGGGAGTAGGTAGTTGTTAAATCGTAGGTTGTAAGGCTAGTTCAGATAATTATTCAATGACAATTGAAATGACATTTGAAAATTCGGCCGGATGCTATGTATAGATAATTGTTCACTGGCATTAGAAAATTGATGTTTTGAATTAATATTGTAAATAAATTTTTTTTTCGCTTTATCTCTAATATTTTTAAGTAATACATTATAGCTGATTCCAGTTATTTGCATGTAATAGCTTATGAAACAGGCTTTTATTTATTTTCATTATTATACTTTTATTTTAGCTGTTCTCAAACGAAAATCACATATTAGTTTATTGAAATTTAGTTTATTAATAATTAATTTTTATTTAGCTTTATTTATTTTTTATTAAAAAAAAGTTGTTTTTTTCAGTTATGAAACTTAAGATTATGGTGCTTTGGTTAATCTCATTGGTGTTCAGAGCAATTTTTTTGCTTATTTTGTCGATAAAACACACCGTTTCAGAGTTATTTAAGTATTTATGTAAAATTACTCGTTAGTTTGGCAAGGCTCTAAAATTCACATGGCCTGAAAATTATTCGGATGTAGTACATAGGTTCTATGGACTATGTTGACTTATCACGACAGAATTTGCTATTATATTTTCGATATCTCTATTTGTTTACGAGATATTTCAAAATTTAGGCCCAAGCAAAAATTTCATTTGTTTCTCAAATTTTAAATAATCTAAAAAAAAAATTTTTTTTCTAAACTTATTATTTAAATATTTATATTAATGTACCCTTATCGATACAAATTATATAATGGATAGAAATTTTTATTCGAATTGTTCAACCGAAATCATATATTTGATTTGCTAAAACTCTTATTTTGCCTAATATAAGAATTAGATTTTAACGTCGAAATAATTTATTAAAAAAAACGATTTTTTTTATTATTAAAATATTACAAGTCAAAATATTACAATTAATTGTTTGATTGATCAAAAGAATATCGCAATTTTTCATGTGTATCAAACGAAGACCAGTTATACTCTAATTGCCCGTGCTGTTACCCGTGGATGTTTGGTGTAATTCTATTTTAAATTGTTTTAGAAAATCCATGAATATCATTGAACTGAATTCAAGTCCTGGATCGCATATTAATTTTCTTGGTATACCGTGTATACTAAAGAATTTGCGTAAAGATTTGATGACATCGATTGAATTTTTTGATTCGAGTACAAATGCGTTAGCGTACTTAGAAAACTTGTCAATAATGGTTAAAATGTTTTGATTTTGGATATGAAAAATATCAGTGTGGATTATATCTAAAGGTTTTTTTGCAGTTTCAGTTAGTTCGAATTTTGGTTTAATTGGTTGTCTGTCATATTTTTGAGTTTGACAAATTTCGCAATTATTGATATATTTAATAATTTTTTCTTTCAAATGTGGGAAGTAGCTATTGCGTTTTATTTCTAAGTTAACTTCATTTATACCGCGATGGTTATTATAATTATGCTGTTCCTTGATTATATAATCTTGAAGGTCCTCATTTTCAATACCGTCCAATAAAATTTTACATCTAATTAATTTAAATGCTTTCCTATTACTAAAGTATTGAGTGTATATTTCCTCGATCAATTTTAATGTTTCATCACTACAGTGAATACCTATTGTCTTTTTGGGTGAAAAATATTGCTTAAATATGTCTATTAAATTTTGTTTTGTATGAGTTTTGCACGATAATGTTTGTCTATGTTTTGTTTTGAATAAAACTTTTAATATTCGTTTTGGTGTGTCATGTTTGTCGTCAATTTTAAAAATAATTTGTTCAGTGAATTCATTAAGTGATTTTTCGGAAATAGGAATAAGATTAGAATTATCTTCATCAGCGCTATGTTGTGTTTGATTTGAATCACTACTTTCGCTTACATGAATTTCGGGGATACGTGATTGATGCACAACATTAGTTTTACCTTTTATGTATATTGGGGTCAATTCATAACCGTCTATAATATCTTTCATTCTCATTAATTTGTTGTTTGTGTTTGTCATTTTATAAATATTTTGTAGGGGTTGATGATCAGTGAGTAAATTGAATTTTCTTCCCTACAAGTATGGCCTAAAATATTTCATTGACCAAACAATTGATAATAATTCTTTTTCTGTGGTGCTATAGTTCTGCTCGGTTTTGTTTAAAGTGCGTGAGGCGTAACAAACTGGTTTGTCGCTACCTATAGCACCTTGAGACAGTACTACTCCAATTGCATAGTTTGATGCATCAGTTGTTAAATTAAAAGTTTTGGAAAAATCGGGATATTGTAATATCGGATCGTTCATTAACAGTTGTTTACATTTTTCGAATACTTGAACGAAATCGGGTTGAAAATCTATGACTGCACCCTTTCTTAATTTGGCAGTGAGAGGTTTAGTAATTTTTGCAAGATTATGAATAAATTTACGATAATATCCTATCAAACCAAGAAAGCCTTTTATTTCTTTCATTGTTTTTGGTAAAGAATAATTTTTAATTGCCGAAATTTTGTTAGGGTTAGGTTTGATACCTTCACTAGAGACTATGTGCCCTAAAAATTCTATTTCTATAGCCATGAAGTGTGACTTATCTAATTGTTATTTAATATTTTTTAAATATTAAATTTTATTTAATATTTGACACAATCGTCTTTGGTGTAATGGATAGCACACTGGACCGGATATCCAGAGGCCCGAGGTTCGATTCCTGGTTGACGAGTTAATTTTTTCATATCAGTATTTAATTTAATTAATAAATTCAATGACAATGAAATGTGTCGGGTATACGCTATAGTCTCCTACAGTTTGTCCATACGTAACCGAAAGGTATTTGGACAAACACTTGTATGTTGACACGAAAGTATACACAAATAAACAAATATTAAATAAAAATTTCACTTCAACAGAAGTTCAGTACTGTCTAATAAATATATAAAAAATATATATATTAAAAAAAATTGGAATAATATGAAGAGATTGGCCGTTACACACAATCGTCTTTGGTGTAATGGATAGCACACTGGACCGGATATCCAGAGGCCCGAGGTTCGATTCCTGGTTGACGAGTTAATTTTTTCATATCAGTATTTAATTTAATTAATAAATTCAATGACAATGAAATGTGTCGGGTATACGCTATAGTCTCCTACAGTTTGTCCATACGTAACCGAAAGGTATTTGGACAAACACTTGTATGTTGACACGAAAGTATACACAAATAAACAAATATTAAATAAAAATTTCACTTCAACAGAAGTTCAGTACTGTCTAATAAATATATAAAAAATATATATATTAAAAAAATTGGAATAATATGAAGAGATTGGCCGTTACACACAATCGTCTTTGGTGTAATGGATAGCACACTGGACCGGATATCCAGAGGCCCGAGGTTCGATTCCTGGTTGACGAGTTAATTTTTTCATATCAGTATTTAATTTAATTAATAAATTCAATGACAATGAAATGTGTCGGGTATACGCTATAGTCTCCTACAGTTTGTCCATACGTAACCGAAAGGTATTTGGACAAACACTTGTATGTTGACACGAAAGTATACACAAATAAACAAATATTAAATAAAAATTTCACTTCAACAGAAGTTCAGTACTGTCTAATAAATATATAAAAAATATATATATTAAAAAAATTGGAATAATATGAAGAGATTGGCCGTTACACACAATCGTCTTTGGTGTAATGGATAGCACACTGGACCGGATATCCAGAGGCCCGAGGTTCGATTCCTGGTTGACGAGTTAATTTTTTCATATCAGTATTTAATTTAATTAATAAATTCAATGACAATGAAATGTGTCGGGTATACGCTATAGTCTCCTACAGTTTGTCCATACGTAACCGAAAGGTATTTGGACAAACACTTGTATGTTGACACGAAAGTATACACAAATAAACAAATATTAAATAAAAATTTCACTTCAACAGAAGTTCAGTACTGTCTAATAAATATATAAAAAATATATATATTAAAAAAATTGGAATAATATGAAGAGATTGGCCGTTACACACAATCGTCTTTGGTGTAATGGATAGCACACTGGACCGGATATCCAGAGGCCCGAGGTTCGATTCCTGGTTGACGAGTTAATTTTTTCATATCAGTATTTAATTTAATTAATAAATTCAATGACAATGAAATGTGTCGGGTATACGCTATAGTCTCCTACAGTTTGTCCATACGTAACCGAAAGGTATTTGGACAAACACTTGTATGTTGACACGAAAGTATACACAAATAAACAAATATTAAATAAAAATTTCACTTCAACAGAAGTTCAGTACTGTCTAATAAATATATAAAAAATATATATATTAAAAAAATTGGAATAATATGAAGAGATTGGCCGTTACACACAATCGTCTTTGGTGTAATGGATAGCACACTGGACCGGATATCCAGAGGCCCGAGGTTCGATTCCTGGTTGACGAGTTAATTTTTTCATATCAGTATTTAATTTAATTAATAAATTCAATGACAATGAAATGTGTCGGGTATACGCTATAGTCTCCTACAGTTTGTCCATACGTAACCGAAAGGTATTTGGACAAACACTTGTATGTTGACACGAAAGTATACACAAATAAACAAATATTAAATAAAAATTTCACTTCAACAGAAGTTCAGTACTGTCTAATAAATATATAAAAAATATATATATTAAAAAAATTGGAATAATATGAAGAGATTGGCCGTTACACACAATCGTCTTTGGTGTAATGGATAGCACACTGGACCGGATATCCAGAGGCCCGAGGTTCGATTCCTGGTTGACGAGTTAATTTTTTCATATCAGTATTTAATTTAATTAATAAATTCAATGACAATGAAATGTGTCGGGTATACGCTATAGTCTCCTACAGTTTGTCCATACGTAACCGAAAGGTATTTGGACAAACACTTGTATGTTGACACGAAAGTATACACAAATAAACAAATATTAAATAAAAATTTCACTTCAACAGAAGTTCAGTACTGTCTAATAAATATATAAAAAATATATATATTAAAAAAATTGGAATAATATGAAGAGATTGGCCGTTACACACAATCGTCTTTGGTGTAATGGATAGCACACTGGACCGGATATCCAGAGGCCCGAGGTTCGATTCCTGGTTGACGAGTTAATTTTTTCATATCAGTATTTAATTTAATTAATTATCTAATTGTATTTTTAGATTGGCTTGTCGAAGTTTACTAAACACTCGAGCTAATTTTTCTAGGTGTTCTTGTAGGGATACACTGCACACAACTATATCGTCAATATAAACTAAACAGTCTTTTCCAATTAAATCACGCAAAACGTTATCCATTACTCGTTGGAATATAGACGGAGCATTTTTTAATCCAAATGGCATTCGAATGTATTCGTAATGTCCATTGTCTACGCTAAATGCTGTTTTTTGGATATCTTTGGGGTGTACTTCTATCTGGTGGAAGCCACCAGCGAGATCTAATGAAGTAAAATACATACATCTTCCAAGTTTGTCTAGAATTTCAGAAATATTAGGCAATGGGTATTTATCATCTATAGTTTGTTCGTTGAGCTTCCGGTAATCGATTACCAGACGCCATTTTTGCTTACCCGATGCATCTAGTTTCTTTGGAGCTATCCAAATAGGTGAGTTCCATGGGGAAAAGCTTGGCCTAATAATACCCTGTTCTAACCTTTTTGAAATTTGGTCTTGAACTTCTTGTTTGTGAATATATGGATATCTATAGTTTTTTGTATACACTGGTATGTCATTTTTTGTATGAATTGAATGTTTTAATTCGTTAGTGAAAGTCAAGTTCTGACCTTCTTTGAAAAACAAATCATCATATTCTGAACATAGTTGTAAAAGTGATGTTTTTTCATTGGGGTTTAAGTGGTCCGTTCTAATAAGGTTTTCAATATTCTGGTCGGTTTGTATTGATTCAATATTACCTATTTGCATATTAAATTCAACATAATTTTCTAATGATTCAACATTTAGTGGTTGATCAATAAAAATTGTTTGTTGAAAATTTGAAATATTATCCACGGGTAATATTGCATGCCAATTGTTTCCTGAATATAAACCTTCTGGTATGATTAAAAAGTCATTCAAGTGTGTTTCTGTTAAACAAATATCACCTGATTTTTGTCTACAGGTAGTTTGTGAAATATTCGAGTGTGTGGATCAATTAATGTTTTGTTTGACATGTAACACGGTTTTCAAGTATAGGGAGTTCTGCGTATTTTGTTATAAATTTTTTATGAGCTTTTGCTGTGAGGGGCATTGCTTCTAATTTGTCTATTAAATCATTACCTACTGCACCGTCAAAATAGTTATGAAATTTCCTAACAAAAAATGGGAATGTTCCTATCTCGTTAAATTCTTCAAAAAGTGGTATTTCAATTTTCAAATTTGCATCAAATATACCTAATGCTGTTTTGATTGGTACCTTTTTTATAATTTGGGACTATAAAACAATTACTTGAACCTGTATCTATAAGAAATTTTAATGTTTCGGGTCCAAATGATATAATTTCTATGTAAGGTAGAAAGTGTCCCTGAATATTAAATTCTAGCTTTTCGTTCGGTTCTGATAAAGTTAGGATATCATACGTCATTCATACAGTTGATAAACCACATGCAATTCACACAGTTCTACATCAAGTTCAGTTCATACATTGCATACAATTATTTCAAGTTATACAGAATAATCTCAATATATTCATTGTAATTAATTATCAATTAATTTATGTATTATATTAAATTAATACAGATTTAAATAATAAATTAAATATACGTATATTTAATGTGGACAAGTAACCCACATCGACAATTGCAATAATAATCGTTATTACTGTTTTAGCTTACTACATATATAAAAAAATATTTTGATAACACAGTAATAGTAACAACGCCTGAAACGATAGCAACGTACCAACCAGTACCTACGGATCCTGTCACTTATCCATCCTGGACGGTTTAGCGTCCATCTTAGAAAGGAGGACTTAAATATTCTAAATATATCGCCTACAGGCTAAACTCATTAGATAACCTGTTTGGTCAATCATAAATACTGAATAAATTCCGTTCAAATCCTTTAAACAAAAGATAACCATCAAGCTATTATTATTTACACATACTGAGGAACGCAATAGAAATTATTTTCTAATTAATTACTTTAAATGACATCATTCAAAGAGTATATTGTTGCGCTCCTTGGTACAAAATTGATTATTGCAAGTGTAGGTCCGCTGCCACCAGAGCAGTTGATTAAAGCTCAACTTCGTAGGCTTATTTAATATTTCAAATATTTGATGATTCAAATATTCGACGATAACCAATTGGAAAATTTTATATTACCCAAATGTTTCCAATTTAATACGAGTAATATTCTGGTCAAGTAATATCACAAGAAAGTATGTATAAAAATTGAATTTTAAATTGAATGTTTTGCCGTAGTTACGAGATGTTACTGTCTCACTAAAAATCTGATTTATGCTATTTTACAATTTGTTTTTATCCTAAAAAAATTACATGTTTTCTTTAATAATAATTTGAAAAAAATAATGCTTAAAAGGCATTTTTGTTTATTTGACAAAATTAAAATATTATTGAATGGTGAATTTATTATTAATTATGAAATTGATTAGTCGTGCCAAATTTCATTGAAATATGTGTTATTAATTTGTAATAATAATTTGAATAAAAATTTAATGTTTAAAAGGCATTTTTGTTTATAAAAATATTAATAAATGGTGAATTTATTAATAATTATTACTCGAGTTAAATTGCATAATAATTTATTAAAATATGTGATATTAATTTGTAACAAAAATTTGATCAAAAAATTAATGCTTAAAAGGCATTATTTGAAAAAAATAAAAATGATGAATTTATTAATAATTATTAGTCGTGTCAAACTGCGTAACACTTCCTAAAATATGTGTTGTCAGGTTGCGTAACAATATAAACAAAGGACCACTCAACAATAACCATCTTTACATTTAAAAAAGTTGATGTTTGATCCTGTTAGTAAACAGTAATAACTAAATAATTAAATCACTAAAATAGCTAATTGTTGTAACTTTAAACTTTGATATTGTATGTGTATTTATAATCGTATTGTAACCAAGTTTTCATTTAAATAAAATCTTTTTTTTTTAAGTAATCTTTTATTAAGATTATAATTTATATAAGAAAAAAGAGCAGGTGTTAAAATAAAAGAGCAGGTATTGAATTGAAATAAAGTTGATTACCTACAACTTTACGTCGTATACATTTTTCGACTTTTCCAATATAAAGAGAGATATTGAAACGCAAAAAATATACAAATTTTATTAAGAGACTAATGAAATTTGTTTAATAAAATAATAAATATTTTTCATACTAATTAAGAACATTAGAAACGGAAAAACGGCTCTAAATAAATTTGCTATGAAAAAATGCAATTAAAAGTAAAAATAATTGCGTTATTCATTTACTTCAATTTACTTATAAATATCCATTTTTTCAACTCAATTATTGTTATTTTTGGAGTTGGTGCCAAATTTGTACAACTAGTGTATCAATATTCTATCCTACTTCCAGATATCCTGTAAAATTGATATTTGGCATACAGTTAGATCTAGTTCCCAAACCGACAGGAAAATTATGAAAGCTAGAAACTTCTATTTATCTGGAAATAACAAATTTTGCAATTTTGTTTTGATAAATTTAACATTGTAAGTCCATATAGTTATATAGGTCTATCTGATTGATTCTATCGTAATTCATATTGAATGATGATCTTGATATGAAAAATTTTGCATATTTAATTTTTAACATTGTAAGTCCATATACTTATAATACATCTATCTGATTGGTTCTTATTGGATGACGATAATAATGTGAATTATTATCCGACCAAAAACATAAATGTAAGAAAGAGCCGAGTTTTCGGGAAAATCCTTAATGTAATAGTTCCTTCTTAAAAAGTGATGATATGAGAGTATGGACCGAGCTATTTACATAGTAAATAGCTCTAGACTTCATACAATTGTTGCTTCTTAAAAAGTAATGATATGGAAGAAAGGACCGAGCTGTTTACAAAGTAAATAGCTCGGTAAACTATTTACTAAAAAAATTAATGAGGGGTATATTGATTAAATGTAAGAAAAAATTTTCTTGAAATTTGGTTCGTAAGTTTTCCCTTACTATGTTTTTAAAATTTTATATAACGCGGCAAGTTATTTTTTCTGATGATTTCAAATATTTTAAAACTTGAAACCCCGCAAACTCGGCCCTTTCCTACATGTTTTTGATGGGATATTCTACTTTTGAATTTTTTTTTTAACTTAACCCTTCACTTTTGTGAATAGTGATAGCGTAAGCAAGACATATAGGAAATTGCTCACGATACACAAACGCGTGATAGAAAACTTCAAATTTAATTTTAATTGGTTCCAAATCGTGTACCAAGCCATGTGTAAATTTTATGCGAATTTTCTTAATTTTGTTTATGTCGTCAATATCTCGAAAGATTTGCTCCACATTACCAATTGAACCATTAACAAGTCCAAAACTGAGATCGACATTTCTTCGAAGCATTACACGAGCACCTATTTTGATATTAATTTTTTTCTCTAAACCTGCTGTCATAGATGAACCATCTTCATACTTATCTAATATTTCACGAACTGTTTTAGAAAATGACTTTCGACATTCGACCTCATCAATAGCAATTACTTCTATGGCCGCCTGTTCAATACGTTTTAACATTGCTTCATTAAGTTGAACATATATATTTCTTGTTGGCAGTAAGCAAACTGTTTTGTCAGGTAATGATGAGAGGTGAACTGTCAATTCTTGAAGTCCATCATTAACAGAAGTGGAATTAAATTTCAGCAATCTGGTAAATTATAATTTAGAATCTTCTAACGTTATAACTTCTAATCGTAATCAACTCAACAGATTCATAAAATCATTGTCAGTTTTTGTCGCATGTTAATACAAAGTTCTTCATAAGTAAATAATTTTTTCCACAAATTTGTAACACCTAATGAACCTATCAGTTTATTTAAATCTTTAGCTGAAATTTCTTCGAAAGGTGATTGTTCTCTGAAAGGTGGTAGTTGTAACAAATCTCCAAACAGC
Source organism: Nineta flava (assembly GCA_963920215.1). NCBI lineage: Eukaryota > Metazoa > Arthropoda > Insecta > Neuroptera > Chrysopidae > Nineta > Nineta flava. The sequence goes on along the minus strand of OY986046.1, from coordinate 30,128,572 downwards.
AAAATATGCTTTCCTCCAAACCAGCCATTTTCATTGTCAGAGGTATCAAATATTTCTATTAAACGTAAATTATTATACATAAGAGTTATGTTGGAAATCATTGACACTTCAGCTATGAATATAAGCATCATGTTCGATAAATCAGCTCGTAAAACTTTTAAACTTGATCTGAAAGAGGTTTATATTTAGGTGTAAATCCATGTTCAACTGGTAGTTCTAATAACCTATGGACAGTTAGCCCGTTAACATTAAACGCTGCAATCGCAGTGGATGCAGTGACAGTCACAGTCCTTTTGAAATTTTTCGACACCCATTGTTTAATTATATTTATCAGGTAACTTTAACCCGTACCCCCTGTACCACTCCCGAAAAGCCTAAGAGTGTTCGAATTTTTGTCCAACGTTTCATGAATTTTATCAAATATACGTTTTTGGTCTGTATTTACATTATCAATCATTTCGTTCATTTCTTGATCCGATATGTTTTTAATTAATCGAAAATCATCCATTGCATTAATTGCTTGTACTGGTTCAAATTCTATTGGATTATTTAGGAAAGGCCCGAGTTTGCGGGGTTTCAAGTTTTAAAATATTTGAAATCATCAGAAAAAATAACTTGCAGCGTTCTATAAAATTTTAAAAACATACTAAGGGAAAACTTACGAACCAAATTTCAACCAAATTGTTTCTTACATTTAATCAATTTAGCCCTCATTAATTTTTTTAGTAAATAGTTTACCGAGCTATTTACTTTGTAAACAGCTCGGTCCTTTCTTCCATATCATCACTTTTGAAGAAGCAATTATTATATGAAGTCTAGAGCTATTTACTATGTAAATAGCTCCGTCCTTACTCTCATGTCATCACTTTTTAAGGAACTATTACATTAAGGATTTTCCCGAAAACTCGGCACTTTCTTTCATTTTTGTTTTTGGTCGGATATCACTATTTTTTGAAAGGCTTTTCGAAATATACGAAGCCGAAGGCTTCGCACACAACGTTACATTTATGTTTTTTGGAGGCGGTGTCAGCATAGAGAAATTGAAAAAATTTTGTCGGTTTATTTCGAAAAATATTATATTTATTAAAATTTTAATGTTCCATATAAAATTTATCCATCACATAAAATTTGGACACCGCCTCCAAAATTAACAATAATTGTACATATATATTTAAAAATTTTTTCTTAGGTGAACTAAATTTGACACAAGAATATGCAATTATTTTTTTACTTTTTACTGCATTATGGTTTTAGAATATTTGATTCGCTCTGCTCGCAAGGGGTCCCGTTGGCTCCGCGTCACAGAAAATAACATTGCATGAATTGCAAAAAAAGTTGAAAAAAATTCTTATCAAAAAGTACATACCATTAGAGAATAAATGGGGGAGGAGGAATTTTTTTGGAAGCGGAATTTTTATGGTGGGAATTTTGAGGGTTTTTCTGGGGGGGGGGGGGTATTTTTTTGGGGAGGTGGGTTAAGGATGGGGGTTTGGGGGGAATGCGCGTAGATAGGTCTCACATTACCTTTTCCAAGGGGTAGTGATGAAAAAAAACTAATTCGAAAAAAGTTTTTCGAATTAACCGATTAATTTGCAGTTATTCTGCGTTGAATGCAAAAAAAACATCTTTCTACCATGAATAGAAGTTAGAAGTCTTTCTTGCATCTTTCTAGCATGTAAATGGGTGATTTTTTGGGGGTGTTTTGTTCATTTTCAAGTGGGTGGCGATGAAAAAATTAAATTTTATCGAATAATCCCATTAGTTTGAAGAAATTTTCCACTAAATGCAAAAAACCCCATCTTTCTACCATGAATATAAGTTAAAAATGTAGTTCAGGGGGTTGTTTTTCCATTTTTTTAGGAGTGGTGAGGAAAAGTTTTAAGGTTTTCTAATTATCTTCTTAATTTGTAGCTATTAAGCGTCGAATGGAAAAAACCGCATCTTTCTACCATGTATAAAAGAAAAAGGATGGTTTCAGAGGTGTTTTTTCCATTTGTGAATGGTTGCGATGGGAAAATTTACTATTATAAAATAATCCTGTTCCACGTTGAAGAAAAAAACCCGGTCTTTCTAACATGAAAAGAAGTGAAAAGCGCAGTTTTAGGGGTGTTTTTCCTCTTTTTGGGGATTGCGATTTAGGTAATGAAATTTTCAAGATTTTCTGTTAATTTGACTTTATTTCGGGTCGATTGGTGAAAATCCCATCATTTCAGCATGTATAGAACTGAAAAACGTAATTTTAGGGGGTGTTTTTTCGATTTTTCGAATGAACTTCCTAATTTGTAGCTATTTAGCGTCAAATACCAAAAACTAGTATCTTTCTAGAATGTATAAAAGAAAAGGAGTTGTTTTACGGGTGTTTTTTCCAATTGCGAAGGATTGTGATGGAAAAATTTACTTTTTTCAAATAATTCTGTTTATCTTGAACCAGTTCCACGTCGAATGGAAAAAACCCGATCTTTCTATCATGAATAGAAGTGAAAAGGTCAGTTTTAGGGATGTTTTTCCATTTTCGGTGGGGTTGCGATGTACTTAATGAAATTTTTAAAAATATTCTGTTAATTTGACGTTATTTCGGGTCGATTAGTGAAAATCCCATCTTTCTAGCATGTATAGAACAGAAAAACGTAATTTTTGAGGATGTTTTTCTGATTTTCCGGGGAGTTGCACTGCAAAAATTGAAGTTTACCACGTCCTGACTATTTTGAATTTTTGTTCTTTTTTATTAATAAAACAATTAAATAATAAATTTGAAAAAATTTCTTTGTTGAAAAATTTTAACAATGAGTGTTATTCCCTTGAAGTATGTTTTTATATATATGTTTTCTAATGTTAAATAATTAAAACGAAAATTGTAAAAATTTCCTTTTTTCCTATACAAATTTCCAGTTTTCGAAATTTTCCCATCGGTTTGGGTACTAGATCTACCTGTATGCCAAATATTAAGTTTACAGCATATCCGGAAGTAACGTAGAATTATGATCTAATAGTTGCCAAGAATTATGGGTGTTCCCGCGTTTTTGAAGTGAAATAACTTTTTAATCGTTTATTTCTTAACGAGAAGCAAAAACTTGTTTTCTTATAATTCCCTAAATATTCCATATTCGCAAAATCAACACTGTAGCTCTTTTCGTTCAGAAGATATTTCCGGGTCAAATCTGCTCTGATATTTCGATAAGTAATAGCACTGTAGTGAGAAGTCCAAATGTGTCCCTTAAACTCGGCTGTCGCACTACCGTGCTCTAGATAAGTTCAGTGTTTAAATTTAATCCGCTTCCAGACATGCTAGAAGGATGCAATTTTTTGCATTCGACGCGGAATACGTTGAAACCTATAAACCTTAAAATCGGAAAACTTTAATTTTTCTCACGCTAAAACTTGCGAAATAAATTACAACCGAATTTTTTCTTACATTTAATCAATTTACCATTTATTAATTTTCTTGGTAAATAGTTTACCGACCTATTTACTTGGTAAATAGCTCGGTCCTTTGTCCCGTATCATCACTTCTTAAGACTACTCCCTGAAAACTCGGCCCTTTTTTACATTTATGTTTTTGATCGTATAAAGATTGTATGAACTGATTACGTAAAATTTCTTAATAAAAAAGAAGATAAAGAAAGAGAGTTGCAAAGAAGTTGCATGCTTAGGCCCAATGGGAGTTTACCTTACTAATTTGGAATTATACTATAAGTATCCTACGTTAGGTAAATGTTAGAACCCTTCTCAGAATTTCAAAATGTAGAAAACAATTGATCTTAAAGATCGAAATTCAGGATCCCCAAATAATATTACAAAAGAATACAATTTTGAATACAATAGTCAATAGTAATACTAATATTAAAATAAAGAATCTTAATATTCGAATTAATATATTTTCTAAAAAAAAAATTTTTTATGGAAGTAAACATAAATTAAGAATTTATAAACATAAGTGAATCAGTTGTTAAATTATATAACTAAGCTGCGCAGATACCATAATATTAAAATATACATACAAAAGTTATTCAAGTAATTTTGAAGTTAAAGACTGCATATCAATCTATACTTGTGCATAACGAAAGAAATGAAACAAGATGTTACAAGAACGAAGAATTCCTAAGGCATAGGGACATAATTTAAGGCATATTCCTATGACAAAATAGTAATTGACGGATACGGATGCTGATTAAAATGAGAAAGATGCAACATGGAGCATAGAAAACAAAAAGGATGCATTAAAAACTTATAAGACTAAATATTACACAAAACGGCGATATGTATAAAATATAGATTAATAAATAACAAACAGCAAAGTAAAGAATGTACTATGATAGGTACGCGTTAAGAATGCAAGAATATGCATTGACAATGACGTCAAGAGGAATTCAGGCTCAAAGTGATATAAAAGCATAAATTTACGAAATGCTTGTACAAACAATGTTAGCCATTTCCCGGCAAGAAAAAATATAATAATTGTTGACTCTGATTTTAGCATAAACATCATCTACAGTAACACATAGCCGGAAATAATTACGCAAGTTATGAATTTAAAATATTTTGCATTGAGATCAATAACGATCCAGAATATTTATGCGTTTAGATATACGAAAGAAACATTTAAACATTGTGTAAATAGCTATTGTAGTTTTATAAAGTACCAAAAATTTTAAGTACAGAGATAAATTCAATAAAAACTATTAAAATTTTACTATAGCGAAAGGGTGCGTGTGATAAAAAAAATACTTGTAAATGTATATTTTGTAAATTTTATTTCCCTACTTTTTCGATAATAATTACAACTTTTAGATTATACTTTGGAATTGTACTAACTATTTGATTTCAACGAATGTTAAATTGTTTCTGAACTAATGTTAAATTGTTACTGTACTCATGTTGAATTTTTACTGGACGAAGGAGCCGTTGTTGTTCTGCTATATGTATCTGAACACGCGTTCTAAGAAGGTGAGAGAATCGCATCGAATATTCTTTACATTACCAGAACATACCTTTTAAGTCGATCCGCTTCCATACGTGCACATATGTAATACTCCTACATATATGCATATGTAAGCATGTAAAAATAGACAAAGATTTGCGTGTGTACGTAAATATATTGTTTTGCACTGTACCGCAGGTTCAATTGTAATGTTGACACTGGTGGGCTAGATATGTGTATCTGCTGTATGAGTGTGAGTCACTACATAACTAATACCTTGTTAACTACATCTGCAAATAATCATCAGCCTCTATCTTTTTTAAAAATTCCAAATCAAAATCAAGACAGGATAAATATTTGTATATACAGGATAAATATTTTTATATATTTTAAATAAGGACGCTTTATAAAAAGTTGCTTCTATGTAAAATGAATTAATGAAATATTTTTTAAATCAATTATGAATCAAAGTTACATTTTTGAGTGAAACAATTTGATCAATGAAACTTTATTTGAATGAAGATGCACTACTGTAATAGCGAACAACAAGGGCTACTTTACACATGTGACTTTTATCATTCATACGAATGATTTTGTGAGCAAGTACAGTAGTATTTCTTGACGAAACTATTTAGTTATATCACAATTGACTTGGCTGCTATTTTGAAGAAATATTTCATGTAATTCAGTGCGCTTTTTGCGCCTGTGCGAAATCTACGTTTTTTTTTTATTGGTATTCTGATAAGTAACAAAAAAAATTAACATTCCAAGAGAAATATTAAACAAGGAAGGAATTATTGCTGTCAAAAAACATGCAATTGATATATTTTAAGTTAGTTTCATCCGTGTGGACAGCAACGTAACTTTAGTTATATCGAATATTTTTATTGCGATTGAAAACTTTCTTCAAAGCTTTCATGTGTAAAAAGGGCCCAAGTAACCAATATATATTGTACAAGCTGATAAATATTTTGAGTAGTTTTTGAGTATGGCTGTGATTAACATGACGTCCATATAATATGGTCTAAATTGTAGAATTTAAGTATACTTGCAATAATCTATATTATGTGTTTTCTTCTTCTCTAAATTATCAAGACTATATGAATATTACATTGCATGCAACATATTTGCAGTGAGCATTAAAAAACCTTCCAAAAAATAGTGATGTCCAACAAAAAACATAAGTGAGACAGGGTTCCGTTTTCCCACTCAAAAAATTATGATACTCCAGCAAAAACAAAAATATTCGCCTTTAAAAGTAGGGAAATCTATGTAAGGACCAAGTTTTTTAACTAAAATGAGAAAGTGATTGGTATATATTTATAGCGTAAGTTTCTCAAGAGCAGGGTTTTGTAAGTGGTCAGACTTTTTAACACTTAATATATCAAGAAATAATCTGACCACCTGCAAAGTAAAATATGAAAACCCTGCATCTGTGAGAAACTTACCCAATAAATATATAGCAATCACTTAAAATATCATTTTAGTTCAAAAAATTTGGTTCTTACATAGACTTCTCTACTTTTGAAGGCGAACATTTTTTTTGCTGAGATATCAATACTTTTTGTGTGCGAAAATATATATTGTGTATATATATATATATTGTGTGTATAAATGTGCCTTTTCACATTTATGTTTCTTGTCGGATTTAGTTTAATTTTTTAATTATAATAGGTTTGTGTACTGTATTATTAATTTTGCGTTCCGTATAAAATAGGACTTCATTAAACCTGTAAGTAAAAAAAGCATAACAGGGATGCATAACAGTGCTGACGTTTAATTAAACAAACAAAATTATTATAAATTATTCTTGACAATTTTATTTAATACTTGTTTACTTTATTTAAAAAAAAAAATTATATTAAAACCATAGATACAAGCGGTCAATTGCACTTTCGTTACGCAAATTTCCAATCAATTTATCTTCTAGAAATTAACTTTCATATTTTGCCCCAATTCCTGGAACAATTATTTGTAGTTTAAAAATACGTATTTCGACTACAAAGTAGTCATCATCAGTATGAAGTAGCCAATCGTAACGTAATAGTAACTTTAGCAAGGAGTAACTTATCTTTGAGCTAATATGCCGGAGATAGTTCCGAGTAGTTAATTCGTAATGATGATGACTACTTTGTAGTCGAAATACGTATTCATAAAATACAAATAATTGTTTAAGGAATTTATAGTTATATTATAATATAATTAAGAATTTATGTTATCTTCTAAGTTTCTTAGAATATATTTTGTATAAATATTAAAAATTATTTGTTTCACACTGCGTTCCGAATTGCGTCCATATTCTTAAGTAACTCGCTCTGCTCGCCAGGGAGCTCCCCCCTTCTCCCCGTGGCCCCGCGTCCCAGAAAATAACCCTACATGAATTGTAAAAAAAGTTGAAAAAATATTTACCAAAAAGTACTTACCATTAGAGAATTAATGGGGGGAGGGATTTTCTGGGAGGTTTTCTGGAAGGGAGGATAATTTTTTTGGGAAGATGGGTTTAGGAAGGGGGTGTGGGACTGCGCGTAGATATGTCACACATTACCATTTCATCCGATTAATTTGCAGTTATTTTGCGTTGAACGCAAAAAACCACATCTTTCTAGCATGTAAAGTAGTAAATGGGTGATTTTTGAGGGCGTTTTTTTCCATTCTTAAGGGGGTGGCAATGAAAAAATTAAAGTTTATCGAATAACCTCATTAGTTTGAAGAAATTCTCCACCAAATGCAAAAGAACCCACCTTTCTACCATAAATAGAAGTTAAAAGAATAGCTTAGGGGGTTGTTTTCCCATTTTTTAGGGGGTATGATGAAAAATTTTAAGTATTTCTAATCACTTTCTTAATTTGTAGCTATTAAGCATCGAATGCAAAGAACCGCATCTTTCTAGCATGTTTAGAAGAAGAAGGGTGTTTTTCCCATTTGCGAAAGGAACGTCGAATGGAAAAACCAAATCTTTCTAACATGAATATACGTGAAAAGGGCAATTTTATGGGTCTTTTTCATCTTTTTGGGGAGTTGCGATGTAAATAATGAAAATATTCGAAGTATTTTGTAATTTGACTTTATTTCGGGTCGATTATTGAAAATTCCATCTTTCTAGCATGACTAGAAGTTAAAAGGGTAGCTGAAGGGGTGCTTTTGCCATTATTTAGGGGGAAGCGATGTAAAATTTTAAGTTTATCGAATGATCTTCTTATTTTATAGCTATTTAGCGTCGAATACAAAAAATCGCAACTTTCTAGCATGTATAGAAGAAAAGGGGTGGTTTAAGGGGGTGTTGAACCCATTTACGAAGGATTGGGTCGAAAAAATTTACATTTTTAAAATAATTCTATTATTTTAAACCCGTTACACGTCGAATGGAAAAAAACCGATCTTTCGAAGATGAAGAGAAGTGAAAAAGGCAGTTTTAGGGGAGAAACCATTTTCGGGTGGTTGCGATATAGGAAATGAAATTTTTCAAAGTTTTCTGTTAATTTGACTTTATTTCGGGTCGATTGGTAAAAATCCCATCTTTCTAGCACGAATAGAAGCTAAATGGGTAGCTTAGGGGGTGATTTTCCCATTTTTAGAGTGTAGCGATGAAAAATTTTAATTTGTTTGAATAACCTTCTTAATTTGTAGCTATTTAGTGTCGAGTGCAAAAAACCGCATTTTTCTAGCATGTATAGAAGAAAAGGGATAGTTTTAGGGGTGTTTATCCCATTTGCGAAGGATTTCGATGAAAAAATTTATGTTTTTTAATAATTCTGTTATTTTAAACCTGTTCCACATCGAAAAAACCTGATCTTTCTAACATGATAAGAAATGAAAATGGCAGTTTTAGGGATGTTTTTCACTTTTCGGAAGATTGCGATGCAGGTAATGAAATTTTTCAAAATTTTTTGTTAATTTCACTTTATTTCTATCATGACTAGAAGTGAAAAGGTCAACTTTAGGGATGTTTTTCCCATTTTCGAGAGGATTGCGATGTAAGTTTTGAATTTGTTCATAGTATTGTGTTAATTTGTTTTTATTTCGGGTCGATTAGTGAAAATTCCATCTTTCTAGCATGTATATAACAGAAAATCGTAATTTCGGGGGATGTTTTTTCCATTTTCCGCGGGTTGCAATGAAAAAATTGGAGTTTTCGTCGGTTTGAAGCAATTTCGCGTCGAATGCAAAAAACCGCATCTTTCTAACATGTCTAAAAGTGGGTTAGGTTTTGTATAGATCAGTCAAAGTTTGTATAGATCAGTCAGTCAGTCACTTCACTTCTAGCTTTATAGTATATTAGATATATTAGATTGTGTTTTTTTAGTTGTTATAACTCTCATAGAATAAAGAGGTGTTCAATAAACTAATAAAAATAGTCGTACAACAATAACAATATATTATATAATTGTTGATAACAATTATTGTACAATTACATGAAATGTATCTATTTGTGTTGTAATCAGTTTAAACTTGGTGAGTCAGATATATATACATATTTTTTACATAGCTGTCCAAAACTAATATTGTTTTATATATAAAAATACTTCATTCTTTGAATTGAATTGTTTTGAATTCAAGTTTTTATTCATCGAATTAAAAATATAGTGATCAACTTATAGGAGGTGGTTGAAGATGTTATTCCTCCAGACCCCTCTCGGATGAGTCTGGATAACCATCCTAACGAACCAATCAACTTAGTAAACCATGATAAGCCTTCTCTCCCAACCACTACCCCGAAATAAAAAACTACATACAAATACCCTAAGAATGCACTCGGCCCGTACAAGATATTTATAGAATCCACTAATCAAAGTATAGGTCGATTGCATCCTTTGGCAATTGGGCGTATTTTATTTAATAATAAAATAAATAATATTATTAAGGTTGAAAATTTGGGTCGCAATAGAATTTGCGTCCAATTTAATTCCTGTGTTACCGCTAATTCTTTCCTGGATCATCCCATATTGAAAAAAGAAAATCTACATGCCTACGTCCCTACCCACTGTGTCACTCGGGTAGGCGTTATTAGAGACATTGATATTGACATTGATGAACAAATACTTTTAGAAAATATGAAAAGCAACAAAAATATCAATATCATAAAAGTTCATCGAATGTCAAGAAGAATAGCACCTTCCGATGACAATACTTCCGTGACCTATAAACCTTCCTCCACCATCCTAGTTACGTTTGAAGGCACCATCCTCCCGGACTACATCACCATATTCTATTGTTGCCGCCCCATCGAAACCTACACCTTTCCAGTGACCCAATGTTAGAATTGCTGTAGATTTGGCCACATCACCAAAAACTGTAAAAGTTCTCCTCGTTGTGCCCTGCATTCAGACAAAGAACCCTCCCTTCCGAAGACTTGTATTAATTGCAATGGGGACCATTCTGCCACATACAAAATTGCCCCGAATATAGAAGGCAAATTGTCATCAAAAAGATTATGACTTCTAATGGCGTTTCATACTTTGAAGCTTGCGGCGAGGTCCCCAAAACATTAAGCAATGTTAGAGTACAAAATCCAATAAATCTGTCTTCAACTCCCCAACAATTCCCATTACTCTCAATACTTCAATACTTCACCCATCCTCACTACAAAACCCACAATTAGAAGAACGTACGCCAACGCTGCGACTGCGACTACTGCGCCCTCTAATCTAAAAAGACGCAAAAACTTGTCACCCCCTTCAAGCCCTGTTGCGGCACAGATTGACAACCTTTTATTCTGCCCAAATGGTAGAACTAATTCTAATTTCTCAACAAATTCTAATTTCCTCTCTTCTTCTTCTGTTCATGCTCCTGCTCCTAACGATCCATTCTTTTCTACGCTCATCTCAGTTTTAAATTACTTCAATTTAGACCCAACTATTAAAATAAACATCTTGCAAACTCGAATTAATTAATTTCATAATGGTCCAGTTGACCACAGAGCTCAAACTGCTCCAATGGAACATCCGAAGCTTCAACCAAAATAAAATTAACCTTGCACTTATTTTATTTTCCTATCCCATTGTACTCCTCAGTGAAACTTGGTTGAAAGAAAATTCATCATCTAAAATCCGCGGATTTCAAATTTCCCGAAATGATAGATATGATGGTTATTGTGGTACTGCGATACTTGGGGTGTTTCTGCTCAAATCATTCCGATTGAGTCGATGGATCCCTTTTTCCAGGTTACCGCAGTTAGAGTTGCTGTTATTTCTATAATTTCCATTTACAATAACTCGTCCCAAAATATCCTTACACTTGATAAACTTGACCTCATGTTCCGTAATGTTCCAAAACTTGATGTTGTTGTACTGCGTCCGATAGGGGAGGTGATATACTCACGGAATTCATGGACGCCAAAAATGTGGTTTGCATGAATGACGGATCACCTACAATTATCCCTTCACCACAAAAAAAGAACGTCTGCTATTGATATTACATTTTGCTCCCCTTCCCTTAGTTTAATATCCAACTGGCGTGTCCTAAATGATATCTATGGCAGTGGTTAAAATGTATAGAAGGGCTATTAATCCATACCCTCTTTCTCGGACCAATCAAGATTGGACCCCACATTTCCTGCAAAAATTGACCCCTGATTACGTTACGTACCCTTACCAACAAAAATCCCATCAATCCAGAATGATCATTCATTGGATTGTCCGTTTAGATTCTTTGAATTGGAGGGGGTATTGTCTGGTCTGGTGGATTCTTCCTCCGGTCCAGAGAATATCTACTATAGCATGTTAAAAAACCTATCCAACAATGCAACAAGAAGTTTTTTGTTAATCTTTGTTAAACCAATTGTTTACAAGTTCTCTGGTTCCGAACGAATGGAGACATACGATGATCATCCCTATACTGAAACCTAATAGTGATTCTAAAGCCCACCAATCCTATCGTCCAATTGCATTGGCTTCGTGTGTTTCTAATGTAATAGAACATTTGATAAAAAACAGGTTGGAATGATGGTGTGAATACAACATCTTTCCATCGCACTCACGAGGCTTTCTTAAAAAATCTTCTACCCTCGAATGACGTCCAGATTTCTCTCTCTGAGAATGGATACCTGGTTTGCTGCTTTATAGATGTGAAAGGAGCATTCGATAATGTTGATATTAACACCTTAATCAACACCCTAACATCTCTATCAGCCCCCCCCCCCCCTAAAATTACCTCGTACATCTACAACTTTTTAAAAATTCGTTATTTTAGTGTCAATTACCAGAATCACTTATCCGGTCCCAGAACTGCATATGTGGGTCTCCCCCAAGGTGCAGTTTTGAGCCCACTCCTTTTCAGTATCTACACCGCTGGTTTGCAGATCGTAAATCAGCCTCCCACCCAACTCCTACAATATGCAAACGATGTTGTCCTGTATTCGTCTTCTAAATCCTTACAAACAGCTCTAGATAATGTTTCAAACGCTCTGTCCAACCTTCATCACCATTTGATGTCTATCAATTTGGAAATATCCGCTGTTAAAAGTTTAGCTATTGTCTTCACTAGGGACAGATGCAATATCGAATCCATTCATTCTCTGAATACATCCATTCCGTGTCCCACTTTTGTTAAATTCTTAGGAGTTGTTTTTGAAGGAAAATTGCAATGGAATTCACACGTCGATTAAATTATAAGTAAATGTGTTCCACGAATCAACATCATCCGTGCTCTTACCAAAGTTTGAAGGGGAGCTGATCAAAGTACTTTGCTTATGATATATAGACTAATCGTTCGAAGTTTCATCGACTATGGCTCTTTCCTTTTATGCCCATTATCGAACCAACGATCATATAGGTTGGATAAAGTTCAATTTCAATCTTAACGCATTGCCCTTGGACAAATGCGCTTCTGCCCTACCAACTCCTTACTGATTGAGGCAGCGGATGCTCCATTAATAGTCCGTTGTCTGTATTCAGCAAAAAAGTTCTTCCTTAACCAATATTCCTCTTTATCTCATCCTTTAATTCCAAAATAAAGGATGAGATATCCTTTATTGATATACCATTGATGAGATATACCTTATCCGATTGAACAACCTATCCAGAAATTCGTCCTATTGGTCAAACAAAGACCTTCCTCTCCTTTTAGTGGCTTATTGTGTGTTTGCGATAATTCCTGTTTACAAATCTCTTCTGCCCCCTTTCTACTTCTTTGATTTCTCTTCCCGTTACTCGACAATTCCTGTGTTTGTTGATTGTGGGATTGGTAAGGAGGATGCCGATTATGGTCCATTCTTTGTCAGTTCCACATTCAACAACTACCTAAATTCCACTATTCCCAATTATACATCTTCACAGACGCCTCAAAGTTGAATGCTGAGTCACGTGTGAGAGTTGCATTTTATTGCACCACAAGCGCACATTCTGCCACTTTTCAATATTCTCAGCAGAATGTGTCGCTATTTTGAAAGCACTCTCATACGTGGAGTCCAAAAACATAAGAAGGGCAGCTATAGTATCTGACTCATTAAGCTCCCTCTCCCTCCTAAAACAGCATTTCATTTCCCACAAAACTCCACCTCTTATAGTATTGATCAAAAATACCGTACTGAAACTAATGCAGAAACATTTCTGCGTTGCCTTTGTGTGATGCCCATCACACATTGGTATACGTGGAAACGAATTTGTTGATATGTTGGTTAGGGACGCAGTTCATAATGGCATACTGGACAACTCACCACCATCAGCTCAAGATCTTTGGGCTGACTGGAAAAAAGACATGTTGAATGATTGGAGCCAAACGTGGAGCGCGTCTGAAAAAGCTACCTATACCACCTACAGCCTACTCCAATGTTTGAGATATGGTTCTATAAATGGGATGTGGGCAGGAAAAATATAGCAACAATAAGCCGCCTCAGAACGGGACACAACAGTTTACCCGCCCATCTGTGGCTATCATTTTTGTGATATCAACCACATCACCTTCGCCTACCCACTCCTTAATCAACTTCCATGTGTATTTTATGTTCCACCTATAAAATTTCTCTACTGTAAACCCATCCGTGGCCCCCAACCTATGTATTTATTGTTATATTTCCTCTGTAAAAAGTCTTGACGGGTCCCGATGACGAATTTCCTTATTAAATTCCTGCGTGTCCCTGTGTATACACATGTGTACGATCCAAAAATATTTTTCCATGAAAATTATTTGTTCCTTTTTTTTTCTCTCTTTTTTGGACAGAATCTTATACTTAATTTCAAATTTGTTATGTATTTATTGTAATATTTATTGTCATATAATTGTAAACTTTGGGTAATGGCTGTATAGCAAATTTTAATAAACAAAAAAAAAATATATATATATATGAGATTTATCATACTCACTCAATCAACGTATTTCAACTCTGTGTGTGATTTTATTGTTAAGATCTCTACCTTATTTAGTTAATCCATAGTGTTGTAATAATCTAATTGATTATTCTATTGATTTTTAAGTTTGCTAAATTGTAATTTATTAGAAAAATTTATTTTATTAATTTATTCCATTCGACATTTATATTTTTAAAATAGCAAATTAATTATTCATAAACTTTTTAACTTTGGCTACTTTCAAAATAGTATTATTATATAAAGTACTATTAGGTTAGGTAATTAAAAGGATCCGAAATTAAGAATTATTTAAATTCGCTACATTTTATACATCTTAAGTGATAATAAGAGTATTCAAAAACTAGATTTCGATATCATTTTAAAGAATACAATGGAACTCATGAATTAAGCGTCATTTCTGCGGCGGTACTTGGGTCCTGTCCATGAAACGTACCTCAAAAGTGGGAGGCATGTGTTATTCGATATATGTATTGAATGCTATAAGTACCTTATCTATCAATCTACTACAATATTCAGTCTGGAAATGTGAAGTATCTCAAGATATCGATATAGGATAAAAAAAACGAAAAAATAGGAAGATTTCAATATTTTTGAAAATTATTAAAAGTGTCAAATTTAGTTTTACTTCTTTTCTCTCTAACGCAAACGGGAAAATTTTCAATTAATTTTTAAATACAGATTTGAAATCTATAAAGACAAATATAGCACGACTTTATTTGAGGAAATAGTAGACATCAGATAAAAAATAAAAAAAATTCCCATAAAAAACGCCCTTTTCCTTGACATAACATAGCTGATCCCAACCACTTTTACGAGAGGAGCAAGATCAGATTAATTTTAATACAATTATACAGCTTTTAAAAAAATTATTTTGAAGTCTTCTTGCTATATAGGTCTTTGAAAAGTTTGTATGCAGTAAGATATAATTAGAAATATACATTGCTTGAAAAGTTTATTAATTAAAAATTGTATGAACTAAAAATCGTAAAGCTGAAGAAGGGCCCAACTTGACAACAAAAAATAGCTACCGGCATTCATAGTGTAATGCATAAAGTATAAGTATCGAATGCAAGTGAGTTTTAAAGCGTTAACCCGGCTTTTGTATCCTTAGAAAATTTCTTTCTAAATGGATGTCTACTGCATTAAAGGGATACTATGTCGAAATTTTAGCTTGCAAAATCCAACGGTTTGAATTAGAAGTTGATGTGTTAGTTACTCGGGACTAACTTTAATGTTTTTCGATATATTTCTTTATAGAAATCACACAGCTACATAAACGAGGCACGTAATATTATAATAAATTTTGGTCATGTTTAAAAATTTTATTTATTCAACATAAATTTGATGTGGTGTAGCGTGGATTCTTTTTCGACACTGTACATTCCAACGATGGCGCAAATTTTTACTTGAAGCTGATTTATTAGATTTATTTTTCTCTTTAAATCCAGAATATAATTCGAACAAAAACACCAGAAACGCTATTATACACCCAACCACTAACAAACAAAATATTAAAATTAAGTTATCCATTTGTATAATATTAAAATTTTTGTTCCAAAAGTTATCTCTTCGTTGTCGTATCATTAACCGTCGATAATTTCGTATGGATTGATCATGAAAACGATTTAACCATTTATTACGTATTCCACTTTCACTTAACCACAATATAAATGTGGTTAATATAGGCACATATTGTGAACCACGTGGCGTATTAAATGTATTAACTTTAGGTAAAGGGGATTCACGTAATACATGATATTGAGGGGATTCCAGTATACTACGATTATATTCACAAGCGAATACAAATTTACGAGCATCGATCGGCGATAACATTAAACCAATTAATTGACGTATTGACATTAAACACATTTGATTAAATAAATTGGCTGTGTCCGATGTGAAATTAACGGGTGCAAATAAGCGTGCAAAACGATTATTTTTACCCCATAATTCGGTAAACTGTTCTAATGTTTGTGGAAATGCATACAATGTAAAATTCTCTAAGGATAACAGTTCATTTAGTGTGTTAATTTGGTTATAAAATTTCGGTATAATCAATACTTTCAATAACACGGCCATTATTGCTCCACTAATTATTAATCCAAAAAAATGCCACGATATTAAAATGATTTTTATCGATAATTGATACAGATGATTAAATTCAGACAGTTTAGTAAAATTAATATGCATACTTGAGTTTAATAATCCGCCAAACAGTTGTAATAAACATTCCGTAAAGGTAATGCGATTTGCATATTTATATAAAATAACGTATTTATAGATGATAGTAATTAAAATCAAATTAGAAATAATTAGTAACCATAATAAAGGTTTAAATATTAATAAAATATATAAATAACTTGGTTTGATCCGAGCACTACGTACAACTATACACAAGTCGTCCTGAGAATGTGGTGGTAAACTTTCCAATTCATCAGTATCAAAGATACTATTTGCATCAAAGAAAATCTCTATGTCATATTTTTTAATTGTATACAAAAAAAATGCTTCTAATCTCAAAGCTAATGATTTTGATTTATTTTCAAAGATGTGTTCATATTCTACCCGATCTTCTGGTAGATCAGTAAAACTAAATATATTGTAATTTGCATTTAATGTTGATTGAATTAATTCTATGTAGATAGCATTTGTTTCGTCTTCTGTTGAGCCTGTAATAAATGTATATTTTATAAATATAGAGTTTATTTAAGTATAACAGTTCATAATCTAAAATATTTTTTCTTAAATAAATATTTCTTTAGATTAAATTCAAAATGTGTTAATATTTATAAATTTGGATTCTTTCTATTGCGGCAAATAGTATCAAAAATTTTATTCAAGAGCTAATGATCAAAGTGAAAAAGTTGAGTAAAGTCCAATATTTCCAGACAGTGTTACATGGAGGATTGACAAGAATCAAATGTCAAAATATGGTTGTTTAGAGCTCTAAAAATAATCGCCCAACTCACGTAGCAGTAGCTAGAAGTAAGCATATTTAGTACGAACAATCGAATATCAATAGTTCTTGCACATATATCCGGCCGCCTATGGCTTTACTTGTTTGAGTGATCTTTACTTCCAAAAGCCTAAAGTACAGAATAGACACAGAACTTGGTTGCAGCAACATTGAACTCCGCCTATAAAATATTTTCAGTACAGACGCTGCAACCAAAGTTTGGGATCATAAAATTTAAATTTTATTATTTTATGACTCAAGTCATAAAAATTAAATCATTTCTCATCATGTCTCTATCTATCTCATTTAATTTGTATAGTTTATTTATATGTATGTATCTCTAGTAAAAACTATACTTATAAATCTATACAAAAAAAAAATATATACACAGTGTGTCTACTTAAGTTGGCTCCATATGGAAAACTTTTTTATTATAAGGTTTACGAAAAAAAGTTATTCTTTATAAAAATTTCTGCATTCGAAAATATTAATATTCAGCTATTCACTTTTGACATCAAATGTATAGGGTGTGTAAAAATAGAAAAAGTTCGATAGGAATGTGTTGACCACTTCAATTTTAAATTAAATTTTGTATATTTTTGTTCTAAATGTAGACCATATAGAACAGATTATACGGGAAACGGTTCAAGAAATCACTCCCAAGATATGTAGGAGTGGATTTAAAGAATTTTGTAAAAGAACAATTACATGTATGGAACGCGAAGGTAGATACGTTGAGGCAAAAACGAACTGAAGATAACTGTTGTTACTTACGTCAACAATAATAATTGTATTTGAAATGTAATGTATGAAAAATAAATGTTCTATATTCATTATTTTGTTACATATCATTCATTAAATGTTTCAAATCAGCAAATAAACATTTGAAGTACGATGTCTGGTTAATTAGAATAACAGATAACGTGTTTTATAAGTAAGATTTGCAAAATTTAATTTAAAATTGAAGTGGAAAAAAAATTCCTGTCGAACTTTTTTCAATTTCTCACCCTGTACATTCGATGTCAAAAGTAAATAGCGGCATGTTAATATTTTCGAAAGCAGAAATTTTTATAAAGGATAGTTTTTTTTCGTAAACCTTATAATAAAAAAGTTTTTCATATGGAGCCAACTTTAGTAGACACACTGTATATATAATATATAATGTGAATTGTAACCAATATAGGTAATAAAACATAAAAAAATATCAGGAAAGCATAACGTTTCAGATAATATGGCAATTTGTATATGAACATTTAACTCCTCCTACAAAATATCAAATAATTTTTATTGTTGCAGCAACCGTTCAAGGTCATGTTTTTTGTTGCTGCAACCACTATATACACAGAGCAACATGCTAATTGCTTTTCAATGTTGCTTAGTATGGTGTGAACATTTGTCAACTAACTGAAATTCATATAATATTTAAAATAATATATTTTATTACTTTTAATGTTCACACCTTACTATCTATTCATGGGTGTGGAAATAAAGATCACCCAAAATAAAATCATAGGCAGCTATTTTAAGCACTATTGATATACGATTGATCAAGCGTGTATTGTATTGAGGATTACTATGATATCGACGAAATTAATTTTTTTCTATATCTTTCTATATTAACCATATTAATCTTTAATTTTTTGTATTGAATGGGTCGTGACTTGACGACAATCCATTATAATTGTTAAATAAAACAAATATTTCAGATTTTTGTAACAAGAGTTTTATTTATTCATTATCATATATGTTCTATACACTGATAGAAGGGAATTTCTTAAAGTAAGTAAATATATTTTCTTCAAAATATTTACTCGGGGAAAGATATCCTTGTTTTCATTCAAAAATGTGTTTACTTGAAGATATTTCAATTACAGAATTCTTGATTTAAGAATTACTTCTATCAGTGTAGAAGCAACTGTGTTCCGAAACTACTAGAAATGAAATTATTGTTATAAAAATCTCAAATATAAAAAAAAAAATTGTTTAACATTAATGATGCAAAGAATTATAATTTTACATGAAATAATATATTGTGGTTTCGAATAAATTTAATGTAATATAAGAATCTTGGTATATGGTTATTTTTAATATAAGTTTTTGTTAAGGTTGTTGTGAAACTGGAAAGGGAAAGTAGGGGTGGTGAGTTTGTCCTACACTAAATGCATTGATATCTCATCCATTGCCAACTCTAAATAAGTAAAAATTTTGCAATTTAATCGTTTCAAATAATTTAATTTTTGTAAAGAAAATATACATTTGTAATTTAAAAAAATATTATTTAAAACTTAAATCCAAAATTTAATTTTTTCGAAGAGTTTTAATAATTAAAAATATGTTTTTATTTATTTCAAAAAATTTGCATGGTGATAAAACTAGATAAAACTAAATAAAACTAGATAAAAATAAATATAACTAAAAATAAAACTAGATAAAAATAAATAAAACTAGATTTCGAACATTTTTCGATCTACAAATTTAATTGTCTCAGAAACAGAAAACAGAATTAATTTGAAATTTGGTCCAGGTATTTATAAGACTTTGATAATTATTATGATAGTTTTTAAAACACTGGCATATCTGGTTGTCGATATATAGATTTTTGTATTCATGTTTTTACCGACGAGTCCTAACCTATGTAAAAATGTCTTAAAAATCGTAACTTTAACATTTTTTTTACTCAAAAACTAAAAGCAGGATCAACTTAAAGTTTTGACGGGATATTCTTTATTATTGAAATAATAAGCTGTCAAATTTTGAAGAACCTGTCATTAAATTAAATTTTCTTCACAACAACCTTAAGTGTATGAAAGATATAAAAATATGAAAAAGACACGATATTTAACATAACTTATTATGTTTGATGGATCAAAATGCCAATCTTTTTATATTGACATGAAAACCACGAAAAGTCTCATTATTTTAAAAATTTGTCAGTAATATATAATGTTGCAACTGGAATGTTTAAGTAATTATAATAAGTATTATTATTAGGAGGAGTAAATTATTATTATTATTAAGAGAAGGAGCTTGAGGAACTAGATCCAGGAACTCGCAAACTTACGAACGTTTGTCATAGATTCTATCTGCGCGCCTCGGAATTTCGTAACTAACTCCCACGTCAGCAAGGGGGTAGGGTTCTCCTGTTCGTCGAATGTCCACATGTACCATTGATGTCTACATTAATGACATATGTAGACATTCGACGGACCTTGCAAATCGTGCGCGATAACATGATAAAGGAGCATTTTTATTATCTCCAGCACTACATGTATCTACATAATTGGGCTAGTATTTGATCCGACTAATCGTGATCTAGATGATAACTTCCTTTCTCAATTACGATTCGCTATTTAACGAGCTGAAATCAGTTCCCTCTTTCAAGATCATCGATCCCTCGACCATCCGGTTTGTTATACCGTCATCTAGACTCTTGTAGCCTTTTCTGCTAATCCTACGTTCTTTTCCTTCGATCAGCTGCACTCAAGTCAGAACCATAGGCTTTATCGTCGCGACCCAAGATGGTGTGCTACCCGTTTTTACACCCCAGAGGTAGGTTTGTAAGATACGACCATGTGCAAATCCTGCAAATTTCAGCAGATGCACCTCGTCATAATTCTGTCTTGCATGTACTCTACTACTTCTTTAAGTATGAAGTGGACCTACGCCAGTTCTACCATATGCTCCTGGAGAGATCGAGCCCGTCCTCGAAAACGAGAAATGTATTATCTTTTGGAATTTCTCGTTCGCAACTACCAGGAAACTCTTTGCCATCAAGCCTGATAAAGTGCTAAACCATCTGGTTGGGGTACTCACTGGTCACTGCAGGCTCCAAAGGCATCGATCTCTAATGAGGTTGGAGGAAGCTGCGATTTACCCGGATTGTAACGTGGGTGATGATACGCCTTTCCATCTTCTGGCAGAATGTCCTTACAAAACGAGAACGAGACACTCAGCCTTCGGCTCAACCGAAATATGGGAAAATGTCATCCGAAAGGTGGACTGGTAGGTTCGAGAATGCACTTAGGGATAGGGGAAACGAACTAGGTGTGGTAGAGCGAGGCAGAAGAGGGTCAGGGGAGATATTTCTTAGGGATTGGTTAACAAGTCCTGGAAAGACCTACATTCAAGGCTTCGGCCTCTCATGCGTGTTAAAGTGACGAAGTTGAGATCTGCAAATCCGGAATGAATAGAGTTGTAGTAGTAGTAACTCAACTATACCGGTTGTCAAATCTCAACTTCGTCACCTTATCTTATCACCTCCATGCATCATGGACACCCTTCGTACATTGAGATCTTGAAGTTATTATATATTTTTTATCGTGGTTCAGGAGAAGAGCAGGATATGTGACAGACGAACATACCCGCGACTCGGAAGACAGACGGACCCTACGGACATCGCAATGACTGATAGACGCACAGACTACACGACCATAGAGTAGTGAACCTTCTGCAAAGTTCGTAGCTACCTTGTGAAGATTTATGTTTGTCGAAGAGAAGTGTGAACTCTGGGATGTATATCCTGCATCCACTCTCTTCCTTCAATAGGCGTTACATTTTTTCAATAATAATAATAATACTATCTAATAATAAAATATTTGATGAATTTGAGCATTTGCCACTTCAAGAAGGGCATACAAAAACACCCTAGCCTAAATATGTTCAACGATACAGATAATTGATAGTACTGATACCAATCACAAATCTACCGTCCATAGATTTTCGCTCAACGATTCTCTATGCTCCACAACCGTTATTATTGTGTTAATTTTAATGTGTCCATTTTTCTGAAATTTCTAGAATGAGTACAGAGTATGTAAATTTTAGTAAAGGTACACACTCGAAATTCATTGACGGCTTTAATGGTTTTGAAACTTACGGGTCGTAAACTCTGTAATGTATTTTCAGAAAGGTATGTATTACATTTTCGTTGTTAATGAATGAGTAAACGTCTGTTGAAATAAATATTTATACAACATTCTGATATTTATTAAATAAATTGAAACCAATCGAAATCTTTTAATTTTCAATCATTTTTAATTAAACTCTTGTAGTTTTAATTGTTTAAATAAATTATATATCTGAAATGATTACTTATTTGAATAAATTATGTGCCTGAAATAATTATTTAGAAGAAAATTTCATAACAGCAAAATAGGTAATTTTATTTATTATCTAGAGCACGGAAGTGCGTAGGGAGGAGTTCAAGGGGTTTTTGGTCTTACGTGCTTACAGCTATTACTACAGCTTAATTTAGACGATTTTTGACCCCGATATAACTTTTGATCGAAAGAGCTACAATGGTGAATTTTTTGTTCTCTGCCAGAGAACATAATTTTTATGTTTCATGTGATATTTTTTATGTTTCATAACTGTAGGTCTACTTTGCAAATTTTTGTATTTTTTTAAAAAACATTTAATATTTGTACGTAATTTTGTTTAAAAAAATCAAACCCACTTCTAGACATGCTAGAAGAGTCCGGTTTTTTGCATTCGACACGGAATAACTTAAGTTATTTTTTTTTATTCAAATATTTTAAAACTTGACGCGTTTTAAAAGTTTTTTCTTACATTTAATCAATTTAATCAAATATACCCCTCAATAATTTTCTTGGTAAATAGTTTACCAAGTAAGTAGCTCGATCTCATATCATCACTGTTTAAGGAGTAACTATTATACGAAGTATCTCTCCGAAAACTCGTCCCTTTTTCACATTTATGTTTTTGATCGGATTAATACTAAAGTATAAAAAAATATTTTTATATTAAATTTGTCGGAGTATACGCTAAAGTCTTCTACAGTTTGTCATACGTAACCGAAAGGAATTTGGACAAACATCGTTATGATAACGCGAAAGTATACACAAATAAACAAATATTAAATAAATAGATCACTTCAACAGAAGTAATACTGTCTAAATAAATAAAAAATTAGAATAATATGAAAAAGTTGGCTACTACGTCACAATTGTCTTTGGTGTAGCGGAAGCATACTGGACTAGTTATCCAGAGGCCCGAGGTTCGATTCCTGGTTGACGAGTTAATTTTTTCATATCAGTATTTAATTTAATTAAAAATTCAATGACAATGAAATTTGTCGGAGTATACGCTAAAGTCTTCTACAGTTTGTCATACGTAACCGAAAGAAATTTGGACAAACATGGTTATGTTGACGCGAAAGTATACACAAATAAACAAATATTAAATAAATAGATCACTTCAACAGAAGTAATACTGTCTAAATAAAAAAAAAATTATAATAATATGAAAAAGTTGGCTACTACGTCACAATCGTCTTTGGTGTAGCGGAAGCATACTGGACTAGTTATCCAGAGGCCCGAGGTTCGATTCCTGGTTGACGAGTTAATTTTTTCATATCAGTATTTAATTTAATTAAAAATTCAATGAGAATGAAATTTGTCGGAGTATACGCTTAAGTCTTCTACAGTTTGTCATACGTAACCGAAAGGAATTTGGACAAACATCGTTATGTTGACGCGAAAGTATACACAAATAAACAAATATTATATAAAAAAATAAATAAACTAATAATTGTTCAGTGTGTCATACTTTTCGGAGCACTTGGGAGCATGGAATGGAACAAGACATTACTTGCACTCCGATGTTGTTTCGCTGTTTTCATAATGCATTCTACATATTTTGCATTCTTTTCATTCTATTGTTATCACGAGTCCAACTCGTGATTGTTTCACAAAGTTAATTTCAGTCATTTGAAAAATGATCTATAGGTAACCATGCATGTGACTATCTAGAGTTTTCCAACATTAACTCATTCATAGTTCGATTGGAAAGATGTCAAAGGAGTGATTTAAAGAGAGCTATTAAAAAATCTTAAGAGCTACTAAACAGCTACTAAGGGAAACGTACCAACTTTATTAAGTAAAATATTATGATAATTGTATTATTTTTAAAGAAATTGAAGCATGTACCATTATTATATTAATTTATCATTTCGTATTTCGTATCTATTAACTATTTTTCGTACTACAGTGACCTTAGTTTTTAATAAAATAAAGTAAATTAGTCTTTTGTTTAAATAATAAAGTAAATAACCCTATTAGATAGCTTACTTTATAGGGTAAACATATTTCACGCGCATGATAAAATTACACTATGTACAAAAACGCTCCTAAATAAGTGTATATACTAAAAAAGTAATTTAAGTTTGGTTTATAAATTCGTTAAAATTTCTTCTCCGTCTCCTGCTAGTTACCTTTAAGTCTTAAGTTTTAATTAAAAGAAAGCCAATTTTGTGCTCGAAAGAAAACATGCAATTTTACCTGTAATATTCATTCCATATAAACGATTACTTTGTCCAAATGTATAAACATTAATTGAATGTCCTATTAAATTTGAACGATTCACTTTATTTTGAAATATATGATGTTTTCCGTGTGCATATGTCATATTTATAACTTTAGTATAATTCTGGTATCCATAGTATGTTAATGTATTGATATCATTTGTTGAATCATTCCAATAAGTTATACACGCGTTTGTTATTTTGTTTTGCCATAAATGTTTTAACATGGGTTCATACCTTTAAAGTAAGTAATAATGTACAGATTATTAGTTCAAATTTAACTCATTATCTGAAAATAAGAGAAGTGTTTACATCGCATAAATAATAAGTGACTCATACTGTATTTTGTTAAGACATTATTTTGCTCTGTTGTATATAATAGTCGACACCTTTGTAGTCAGTTTGCTAAAGAAACAACGTTAAAAAAACTAGTACAGTTAATAGAGAATATTACGCTGCACTAAATTACAGAGTTTTTTTTTTAAATTAGGTTTATTATCACGTACTGAATGTAAATGAACAAGATCCTTACAAATTTCGACCCCGGAAGTGCCGTTATTTTGAGAAAAACTGTATAAAACTGTAGATATAGGCCAATACCTTCATTATCGTGCACTTTAGGCTAAAAATGATGATAACCTATAAAAACGAGGTATGCATAGTATAATGTATAAGTCGTAAACGGTAAGTGATATACAAAAAATTAATATACATAAAATAGGAAATTCAATTATCTACAAGAAATGTTACTACCATTTTTGGCCTAAAGTGCACGGTAATGGAGATATAGGTCGATACAGTTTTTCTCAAAATGGCGGCACTTCTAGGGTCGAAATTTGTAAGGATTTTGTTCATTTACATTCAGTACGTGATACTGAATGTAAATGAACATAATTTTAAAAAAATTAGTCCTGTAATTTAGTGCAACGTGGAGAAGAGTAACGGGCTTCTCTATTGAATGTACTAAACTGTTTATTTTATTTTTGAAATAATGTAAAATTAAATAAATAAATGTAAAAATAAACACTCATTGTCCAATTCAAATGATTATCATTAAAAATAAAACCAAAGTGAATTGTAGAAATGTAGCTTAACTGAAGAATTTTGATAATTTCAATGATTTGATAAAATTTTGTGCTATGATATGATATGATAAAATTTTATGATATGATATTATATTTTTATGATATGATAAAATTTTGTTTCTGTGTTTGAAAGTTTGAAATCAATATTAAATGAAAATATAAACTGCAATAAAGTTACTAATTAGTTTGATTGATTGATTTATTAATTATATTAATTATTTTATTTATATGGTCACGTTTTTTATAGCCCGTTTTTACATGTGAAAGTTTTGATGGAAGTTTTTAATCGTATTAATTAATTGATATACCTAAAATTATATTTCTGTTCACACGATGGAATTCACGATGAAAGTTATCAATCGCATGTTTTTTATCACCTATAGTTCTCTTTTTGTTTAATATTTCTTTCTTTGTTAACCGAGTGAGTAACATGGCCAAACTATATCAATCACAAGACAAGACATTTCAAACATACGCAAAGAATTCACTAACATGTAAAATTGCATGTAAAGTTACTTCAAATAGAAATCCTCTTTATTTTGTTATAACTGAAAACTTACAGAAAATTAATACTACTTTTGTTCAGTAAAAACAGTTGATTGAAAACTTGTATCAAATCTTCCACCTGTAAAAACACCTTTAAATATGAATAAGTAGAGGGTGCAGAACATATGGTGGGACAACTGAATCGCACAATATGTGCAATAAATCGTGTTCATATTAGTCAATTTACTAAAGAAAACTATAAAAAATTAAATTTGAATTGTCTTTTATATAATCGTATGAAGTACGGGCTAATTGTGATGGCCAGTCAGCTTCGTCGATTGGGCTTAGCCAACCAGTGTTGCCCACGTGATCTTGTTTGGGTCAATAATGTGATTGATTGATTGATTAATATCGGGGTAGAAACTATTGCACCTCGACCTTATGGTCCATTGTGTTCCCCCTTCTATCATAGTCCGACGAGACTCGCTTCTGCCATATATTCGCAATAGCCTGGAGCTTGCTTATCAGGTCCCCCGGTGGATCATATATTCGGGGTGAGATGCACCGAATATCCTGTATCTGCTGTAACCTATAGGTTCACAGTCAAAGATTATGTGGCTGGATGTTTCTTCCTCCTCGACACACAATCTTCACATAATGGACCCGTTATGGAATCCCATTTTGTGCAGATGCTTCCGCAAGGGAAAATGCCCGGTAATGAAACCGGTAACCCTCCGTAGTTGCATCCTGAGCAGCCTTAGTGCATCGAGAAATATCTCTTCCCGCGGTACTTTTTCCCAGTGATCACCGTGTTTAGAATTTGACCACTCGTTCATCACCTGTTTACATGCAGTCCTTGGAATTTCTAAAATAGACTCTGGGACTATGAAGGGCATTCCGACTACCATCTTTGTTAAGGTATCCGCTTTTTCGTTTTCTTCGAAACCACTGTGACCCGGAACCTAGATCAACTTAACATTGTTCCGTTTTGCCAGATTCAGAAGTTCCTCCAGACAATCCTTGACTACCCTTGAGGTGACCTCAGTTCCAGACAAGGCTTTTAAAGCAACTTGACTGTCCGAAAGATACATACTTTCTGGTTTATATAGCCTCTACGTAGGTTCTCACGGACGCAAGCCAGTATGGTGAAGACTTCTGCTTGGAAGACCGTGCATATTTCCTCAAGTTGAGGCTTATGCTTGCATTAGCCTCTCTTTCTCTCTCCGTAGATTCCCGCCCCGGTCCCTTCTTTAGGTTTGGATCCGTCTGTATACCAGACGATTCCTTTCTTGAAGTAGGATGGTTCTCCATCCGACCACATGGCAATATCACATACTAAAGTGAAAGGTTTTGAGAAGGAGTATATCTTGAGAAGTATATCCGTGCCCATTTCAAAGATGGGGTGTGAGATAATTGATGTTCCCACGATACTTGCATGTCCAACCTTATTTTATTAATCCAGTTATTATTGCAAGACATTCTATAAGCGCTGGATCTCGCTTTAGCTATTATTACAATGCTTAGTGGAAGCAGCCCCAGTATTACTTCAATGGCAGCTTAAGGTTTACTGCTTATGGATCCAGTAATGCACAAGCAGGTCAGTCTCTGCAAAGGTTATAATGGGCCTGACTACTGTTGTGTAAGGCCAGTGGATCATTTTGGGATTTAGACCCCAGACTTTTCCACATGCTCTCTTGCAAAGCATGTGAGAAGATTTTCTCTTATTTGTTATGTATTCCAGATGAGGGTTCCATGTTAGTTTAGAGTCCAACATCCCTCCTAAGAACTTGGCTTCCCTTGTGATCTGTCGTTCTTCACCGAAGAGGATGGGTGGTTTTATGTTATCCACCTTCCTTTTCCGTGTGAACTGAATTATTGCTGTCCAACCAGGGTTTATTTTCAATCCCTGATTGACACACCATTCCTGTGCGAATCATAGAGCGCATTGCATAAGCCGAGATTGTGCCTAACAGGGTCCCTGGATTACAATTGCAATGTCGTCCGTGTGTCCCTGTGTGTAGTATCCCTTTTGGTTGAGGTTCGTCAGTAAGCTATTCACTGTCAGGCTCCATAGGAGTGGGGATAAGACACCACCCTGCGGACATTCTTTTGTGGCTCTCATAGGGACAGACTATCCAAGAAGGGAAGTTTGTATTCTTCTTCCTATCTACATAGATTTTATTCACCTGCATAAGGTGTCTTCTACTCCGTGCTGACCTGCAAAATCAACCATGAAAATGTAAGAGGTAGTTTTCAAGTGCCCCCTCTATGTCAAGAAAAACGCACAAGGTGGTTTGTTTACTTGCGAATCCCTCCTCCATCCTGTAAATTAGTTTATGGAGGGCTGATTTACAGGATTTTTCCACCTGATACCCCTGAGTCAAATGAAATCCTATTAGTCGTTCCATTGTTTTCAGTAGAATTGGTCTAAAGTCCTTTCGCGTGGAGTGGATTAGCCTCCCCGGTTTTGGCAAGAAGGTAACTCTTACTGGCTTCCATACTGTTGGGATATAACCCGTAGCCAGGCTTGCCCTGAATATATGACCAAGCTGAGTTAAAAGATGTTCTGCTCCTTTTTGTTAAAGCACTGGGTATATTCCATCTGGTTCCGGTTCTTTGTATGGGTCGAATGGTTAATTAATAGAATTTATTGCCCATTGGATCTTTGAGCGGTTAATGGCAATCGCCGCTCTTCTCCAGTCCTCGCCAATCGGTGGGAGACCCTGGTTAAGCTGCTCTTGAGAAGGATTTTCACCGTCCACTGCCACAGAATCCGGGAAAAGAATCCGGATCAGTGTCTCGAGGGTATCCTTCGTGGAGCTAGTATACTCACCATCGGGTTTACGAAGTGATTCGATGGTGTCAGTGGGTTTCTTCGGCAGGATATGATGGAGTCTTGCTCCCTCAGATGTGTTTTCAACATCATGACAGAGCTTCCTACATGAGTCCATTTTGGCGTTCTTCAGAGACCGTTTGTATTCGGTAAGGGCTTCATGGTAGTTATCCCAGTTCCGCAACCTCCTTGCTCTGTTAAAAAGCTGGCGAACCTGTCGCCTCTGACTTCTAAGGCCCTCATTCCACCAACAAAGTGACTTGCTGATATCTTTTGAGACCTCCGGGCAGTTTTCTTGGAAGGAGTTAATTATTGCTGCTGAAGCTCAGTTGCAGTAAGCTCAATGTCCAATATTGTTTTAACTTTTTTCGGGATTGTGGAGTTTGAATTTAAGTGTCGAATTATATTCGTTCCAATTTGTTCTTCTCGGATCCCGATAGTGTATATTACATTGGTCCTTTCTGACCTCCACATTGTAATAGATTTGTCTGTGATCCGATGCAGATGGTTCATCGGATACTACCCATTTCTTGATTTTTCCACTGATTTCATAAGTGCTCAGTGTTACATCAATGACTTCCTTCCGAACTTTGTTAATAAAAGTCGGCTTGTTGCCTTGAATAACTATATCTTAGTTGTTAGCTATGATATAATCAAAGAGATACTCACCTTTTGTATTTATGTTTGTACTTCCCCATGCAGTGTGAGCGTTTGTATCACATCCCAAGATCAGTTGGTGGTTTTTTGCCTCACATCACTGGATCAAGTCTTCCATCTCTGTTGATGGTCGTGGAGTAGATGCATCATAGGGTATGTAAACCGAAGCGATGCTTACCACTCCAGTTTCGTTCCCAAGTTGTATTTTACTTTTACCGCTGTAAGATTTCTCTGACAAAACCCTAACAGCGACAAGACATTGATGTATTTTCTTGCATAAATGCAAGTTCTGGGTCTCTCTGAGGTTTTATCGCTTATAATTTGTCCTCTAGTATCTCCTAGTCCAAGAATCTTATGGTTCACAGCCCAAGGTTTCAGGACCAGAGCAATTGAAATTCCCCTTTTCAGCAGATAACAAAAAAACGTTAAAAACTGGCGCGTATTAGAGGATGAGAGCTTGTGTGACCATCAATACATTTTATACGAGCAGCACGAAAAAGGTAGATCACATGTAGTACCGATGGAGAGACTATCGGGCTGGAAAACGAGAGATCTTTCCAAATTCTCGGAGATAACGGCTGATGAAATAAGAACTAAAGAGCGTCAACATCACTCCTGGTCTGCAGAAAATTTCGTAGACATGTGCATCAAAACATGTAAAATAACCCTACCTATGAAAACGTTTCGTGGTAACCGAAAACCAAACTACTGGTGGAATCAAGATCTTGCTGAACTGTGGGAAATCTGTCTCAGTGCAAAATGATCTTTTATAAGGGCAAACAAATCTCCAAACATACCTAAAGATATAAAAGCAGATATTCAAGGGCGGTACAGTGAAGCAAGAAAAGTGTTCAAAACGTCAATTGTTAAAGCTAAAAAAGAAGCATGGAAAGCGATATGCACCGAAGTAGACAAAGATGTGTGGGGAACAGGATACCGGTTTGTTATGGGTAAATTCCGCCAACCTGAGATGCACCTCACGCAAGAAAACCTACAGACGAAGAATTAACCAATGGAATTATGAAGATAAAATCTGGAAAAGTACCTGGTCTAAACTTGTTCTCACAAATTTGGAAGAGAGGAAAACTTGTTCTGCTCGCAAAAGAAATGAGGGCCTGGAGGACACTAAGTACAGACCTCTCTCTCTGCTAAGCGCATTTGGAAAGCTGTTTGTAAATCTTATTGAAAGTAGATTAGTGGACTATCTGGAGATAAATCAGAAACTGAGTAACCGGCAGTTTGGATTCATGAAACAACGATCGACAGTCAAAGAGCTTGACCACGTGGTATCTATAGTTCAGCCAATAAGAAAAAAGCCTTTAACAATAGGGAATTATTCTTGCTAGTTACACTGGACATAAAGAATGCTTTTGGCTCGGTACCATGGACGGTAATTATGTCTGAATTGCGAAGAAAACGGGTACCTCTTTACTTGGTAAAGAATCTGGACAACTATCTAGCTGACATAATGTTATAGTGGGCGAACATATTATCAATATAACGTCGGGTGCCGCAAGGATCCGTGCTAGGTCCAATACTGTGGAACGTGGCCTACGGTAATGTGCTAGATACTGAGGTGCCTAAAGGGGTTAGTATTATCTGATACGCTGACGATACTGCGCTAGTAATAAAGGCGAAAATTGCAGAAGAACTAATTGGAAATGCAAATACTGCTATCGCTAATGTAGTTCAAGCGATAAAGGAAAAGGGGCTAAAAATTGCATCAGAGAAAACTGAGGCGGTTCTATTATATAGCGGAAGGAGGTTCCAAATGGTTCAGCTTAATACGGATGGCGCAGAGATTGCCACAAAAGAGCAAATCAAATATCTAGGAGTTGTTTTTGACAGAGGTTGTCATATGAGGAGTCAGATCCGAGCATCCAGAAGGATCCTTGGTGCTGTCTCCCATTCTATTATGCTATATGCATGTCCAATATGGGACCATGAACTCTCAATCAAGTGCAACCTCAAGGTACTAGAGAAAGTGCAACGAAGGATTGCTCTTCGAGTTTGTTCTGGATTTAGGACTATTTAGACGGAGCCACCCCTAGTACTATCAGGAATTCCACCGATTGATTTGTTGGTGCGTGAAAGATCAGCATGGTACAGAGAAACCACCGATGAGACTGGTAATATTTGCAGAGAATGCTGGCAGGAAAGATAGGATACAAATACAGGAAAGGCTGACAGAAAATGCTGACAGAAAAGACTTATACTAAATGTCGTTAAATGGAACATGAGATCGCATGGAGAAGTGGACTTTTATCTCACACAGGTGCTGAGCGGCCGTGGTTACTTTGGAGAATATAGAGAGGGGTTCAAGATATCGGAGGTAATTTTTTGTGGATTGTGCCAAGAAGCTGACTCCACTGGGTATGCACTGTTTTACTGTAAACAGTTTCAAGGGCAGAGGATGAAGCTAGTTGACAAGATTGGAGTTACATCATCAGATAACATGGTTGGCAAAAGGATAGAAAAAGAAGACGTATGGATGGCTTTGCACGTATATATCAGGAATGTGATCAAAATGAGGGAGGAACAATACTTTAATTTAAAGTTAAGAGCTGATTAGATTTTGGAATCGATCGGTACAGTAGTGTAAAAGTCCTTTAACAAAATATTGTTTTGAAAATTTAATTTTTGAGATTATCATAAAGATAGTCATAATAGTTTTTTAGGACCTCAACAATTCAAGATCTTATAAAAACTCAGTTTTTGATTATCGGACTGAAATCAAAATCTTCCCAATATTTGAAAACCTTCAATTTACTTAACGAAAATTAGTCTAAATTGCAATTGGTTTGATCAGTGCTAATACATTAATAAATTCTTAAGTATAATTTACTTCAATTTTTTAGTGAGGTAAATTATGGGTAATTCATTGGTTAAATTTTTTTACGAAAAATTTCGTTTTCAGGTATAGTGAATCATTCAATATTCATTGAAGTGAGAACTCGCACCCCTCACGTACCTCTGCTGCCGCTGCCTTCATTCCCCACCATATTTATTCCGTTAACGCGCTTCTCTAACTGGTTTCTGTATTTAATTAATATCTTATTAACGGTGGATCAGGTGCAAAAATGTTCAAGGACTTTTCATCTTAGAATTTCATCTTCTATTCCCCCTTTAAAGAAACTCAATATATATATTTATGTTAATATAAGAAAGCTGAAAAGTTTTTTTGTTTGTTTGTTTGAACGCGCTAATCTCTGAAACTGCCAGTCGATTTGAAAAATTGGGTTCCACATTCATGAGGATATCGTTCTTATATCAACAACCTAATTACTGCATATTTATTTTTAGTTAAAATAAAAAGTACATAGTGTATAGTTCTAAATCACGTCTTGATGATTTACTAGAAGTTAGTACAAGTCATCAAAAAACTCCTCAATTTCAAAAAGTCAAAGCTAATGTTACCGACTACAAAAGTAACACGGAAACTTTTATGCAAGAATTGACTAATGTATCAAGACGACTATACCTCTCTTCTCAATCATCTGAAACAATGAGTAGCAATCTCGCATCCCTAGTCAACAACAATTCAGTTCCTACAAACGAAACTCCGTTATTTTTAACAACCGAGAAGATGACTTTATTGTTGTTTCGAAAAAAAATAAACGAAGCCTTGATTTGAACGACCGGCGTATTCGACAAAGGAAAGAAACTAACTCGATTAATACTATAATTACTGAAAATCGATTCAATCCTTTATTACACGCGACCATCAATGACAATCTTACTGAAGAACCCATAAAAACACAAATTCAGCCAATTTTTTTAACTGATGTTGTCAACTTTAAAGCTTTTCAACAAGAGCAACACAACAACGGTTTTTCTAAAGAATGCCTTCAAAATTTTAAACAACCAAATTAAGTTAATCCCCAAGGATGTTGCTACATACAAGGATATTGTAAAAATGTTCCAAGCTAAAAATGTAAATTACTACACTCATCGTCTGAAACAAGAACCACCATTTCGTGTAGTTTTGAGAAATTCGTCGTAGAAAATTTATCTAATATTAATCACAGTCATACAAAACAGCAATTGTCAATGTTTTTTTATTGATCTCAAAAATCATATCAATAATAAATCTATATACTCGGTCACCAAACTTGGTAACAAAATTGTCAAATTTAAACCTTCAAATAAGAAACGTAAATTACAACAATGCAAAAGGTGCCAACGGTTTGGTCACACAAAAAAAACTGTGGGCAATCATTTAGGTGCGTTAATTGTATAGGTAATCACCCGAGTGGTGCTTGCACGAAAACAACTGGGGATGAACCGGCTCATTGCGTAAACTGCGGAGAAAATCACCCAAGGAACTACAAAGAATGTCAAGTCTACAAAAAACTCCGTGAAAAAATGTATCCAGCGATGAGAAAACGTCAATTAGCTGAACCCAACGAGCTTCTAGAGTTTCTACACCCCATTATATACGAGAAAACTTTTTGTACGCCAAAGCAGTTAAGAACCATAACCAAAATATCCATAAATCTACCGAAGAAGAAACCAGTAATAACCACAGCGAAAAAAACAATTTCGCAGCCAGCTATTGTGGAGAATTTTACTGAACTCAAAGCAATGTTTCGAGATCT
Organism: Nineta flava; assembly: GCA_963920215.1. Lineage (NCBI taxonomy): Eukaryota > Metazoa > Arthropoda > Insecta > Neuroptera > Chrysopidae > Nineta > Nineta flava. Next base: position 30,094,413 of record OY986046.1, on the reverse strand, counting down.
AATGAAACAAAACAGCGTTATGGTCAATCTATTAATTGTTCTTGTTTCCATAATAAAGTAAAATGGTCCAAAACATTAATATTGTTCTGTGGAATGCCAACGGTGTAACAAATCGTCATCTAGAACTTGAAGCTTTCCTCACGGATCGGGATATTGATATAGCTCTCATTTCTGTCACACGTTTCACAATGGAAAGCTATTTAAACATAATAAATTATTCTGTTTACAATACTATATATCCAAGTGGAAAAGCTCAAGGAGAAACAGCAGTTATTATCGAAAGTAGTATAAATCACTATGAAATTAAAAAATGTTACTCTCAACAAATTTATGCTACAAGCGTTGTTGTTGAGGATTGGGTAGGACCGATTACATTGTCAGCTGTCTACTGCCCACCTAGACGTTCAATTAACCAAGAAATGTTCGAAACCTTTTTCAATAGTCTTAGTAATAGATTTATCTGCGGTAGTGACTGTAATGCCAAACACACATTCTGCAAGGCTCATAAATCTTAAAGGTAGAAATTTGCTAAAGGGTATTACTAACGAGGCAGTAGCGCCTGTATCGATAAGAAAGATAAATTCCTTATTTTTCGCGTTTTCTGAGTAGAATTTTAATTTTTTAAATCTAGCATTTGGAGGGACATTTGTGGTCCGATTCTACGACACTCAGGTCGGACATTTGGGAGTTTAAATGGCTAACTTTTGGATTAAAGGGATTTGACGTGTTTCGCCTTTCGTCACTTTGTTTCTGTTTTATGCATTCTGATATTTCATGCCCTTCATGTTTACAGTATTGACAGAATTTGTCTGAATTTGAGTAATTGTCGTGGTTATTCGAACGATTTTTAGAACGACAATCTTTAGTATTATTTGTTTTTAATTTGCAACTTTTGCAATACTTTGATTGAAAAGAATTATTAAATGTTTTCTTGTACATTTGAAGAGCTTTTTTTCTGAGATCGCAATACTATAAGCTTCATTCAAATTAATTTTGTATGGATTCTCAAAATGCGTGAAATATCAGGATGTGAGTGAAAAATTAATCGTCTTAATGCTGTGTCTTTGATAAATGCTAGTTTACCGCTTAATAAATTTGGATTTTCACCTTTTGTTTTTTAATGCAGATATACACCTAATTCAGAAATGAAGTCATTGAAAACAGAAATAAATACTCTTAAAAACGATAAAACTGAAATGAAAGCAATAATTATTAAGCAGGATCAGAGTATAAAAAGTCTCATGCGCGACGCTCGTAAAAAGAATTTAATCTTTCAGAGTACTAATAAATTAATACAAGAAAATATACCATTGAAAGAATGTATTTGCGAAATAATTCAATCAAAATTGCAAATCAATATTCATGCTGCCGAAATTGAAGAAATACAGAATTTCAACAATAAATCAATAATCTTAGTTAAATTTCGTTCCGAGCTAACTCGACATCAAATCATTAGAAATAAAAAAATGCTAGCTGGTTCAGACCTCTACATTTCGGAACATTTCAGCAGGGAAGTATTAAGCGATCGTCGTGAACTTCTACCTTATTTTAAAGACGCGAAAGCAAAAGGTTTAAAAGTACGGTGGAATTATGATAAAATAACAATAAATGATGAATGTCTGGGTATTTATGACCTTGAACGTATACAACACTTAATATATAGTGGCGATTACAATTCAAAGATCCATGGTGAATCTCAGTCAAGTTTAGATCTACCTGAAGACGAAAATGTATTAGGAAAAAGCCCTGCAACACCCGAAAGAGAATCAAAAAAAAGAAAACGTCTTCAAGCACTGAACAAGGGAAGGAAATCAAGTATCTCTGGTCCAATTGATATATATTTAAGTGATACCTCCAAGCCAATGCAATCCACACACTGACAATCAGACAGCGATTATAATATAAGAAACGAAAATAATTTCAAAAAATTTAAAATATCCTTTTGGAACATATCAGGTTTTAAAAACCTGCACAATGCTTCTCGCAATTACGAAGGCATACTTACAACATCTGATATAATTGGCCTAACAGAGACTTGGTTAGCTACATCGGAAATCCATTTACCCAACTTTCTGGATGACTTTGTGCCTATTGAAAGTAAAGCAACAAAAGAAAAATCAATGGGTCGTGCGAGTGGAGGCATCTTACTGCTAATAAAGAAAACATCTAACTGCACCTATGAAATATTGGAGGCTTCCAATTTATTTATCTTCGTTAAAATTTCGTACGAATTGGATTCCATCATTGTCGGTGTAGTATACTTTAGACCAGATTTAAATTCAAAATTTTGCATCAGTTTGCTGAATGAAACTATCAACGAAATATTGATGACTCATGACTGTATGATGACTGTAGTAGGCGACTTTAACTGTCGTATTGGTCTTCTGGATCAAGATTTTGATGAGTCAATTTTTAACCATACATGTCTAACCTGTACTCGGAAGTCGTCGGATCTAGTCGTTAATGGTCGGGGACGCCTACTTGTTGAATCACTTAATTCCATGGATTTCGTTTCTCTAAATGGTAGGGCGCCTAGTGATCCCATAGCTGCTCCAACATACATGTCTCATAATGGCTCAAGCGTGATAGATTTAGCATGGGTACACGGTGCGTTTTTAGACGTGGTGGAGGATTTTATAGTCAACGAATCAGGTGAATCTGCCCACTTACTTTGCTCCGTTATTTTGAGAGATACTTTTCATTCGCATTCCTTTTCAGGTCGAAACTATACACAAAATCCTGCTCCCATTTTCTGGAATTATATCCATTGGAACAGCGACAAACTGTTGGAATATACAAATACAATTGCAAGGGATAATCGTCTCTATTTCAATAACGAAAGTGTCGATGAACTTTTCCAAAATCTTTTGGATGGTGTCTACGATTCGGCTAATTATTTATCTATGGTAGTGCAACACAAATCTGTTTTTTCAAATAACTTAATTTCTATTAAAAAGTGGTTCACAAAAGATCTACGAAAAATGAAAAGGGCACTGAACTTCAGCCACAAAAAAGCAAAAAAACATGATTTTGCTGAAGTTTACCTTGAAAACTACCGAAAGCTTCGAGTCGAATACAGACGATCAATAAGGAACGCTCAACATGATTATTTTAGAAAAATTAGCGATGCAATAGCCAATACCAAGGATAATATTCAGTTCTGGAAGGTTGTAAGTCTGTTTTCTGGAAACAATAACACTCGGAATAACGACCTAGATATCAACACCTGTTACGCATATTTCTCAAACCTGTATGGGCCGAAAAATCAGCATAAGCAGAATTTGTATGACACTTCTCATCCTTTCCTGGATAATGAAATCACCCTTGAAGAACTACAATACAGTTTGATGCACAGTAAAAATAATAAATCTGCGGGCATCGACGGCGTTACCAATGAATTTTATAAAAACTTGCCACCAAATTGGATACATTACATTCTGAACTTGTATAACCAAATTATAATCTCAGAAACACTTCCAAAACAATGGTCAGAATCCCAAATTACATTAATCCATAAATCGGGCAATAGAAAAAACCCAAAGAACTACCGCCCGATCGCACTTCTAAATACCCTTTTAAAGATTTTTACCTCAATAATAAACAACCGACTACAGATTTGGATAGAGGAAAAGAACCTCCTCCCAGAAAATCAGAATGGCTTCCGAGCTGGCCGTAGCTGTATAGACAACATCTTCATATTAAACTCGTTACTAACGATACAAGTCCAAATCAAACGCCGACATGTATATGCTATAGTGGTGGACTTTAAAGCAGCGTTCGATTCTTTAAATCACCAATTACTGTGGGAAAAATTATATGAAATGGGTATTTCGGGTAAAGTACTTCGAGTAGTTAAAAATCTTTATTCTAATGCAAAATGTACAATCAAGCTGCACGAACGCCGTTCTAACCATATTGACATAACATCAGGAGTTCTCCAGGGTGAAACGCTATCTCCGACTTTGTTTAATTTGTTTATCGGGGATATTGACGTCTCATTCAGAGAAGCAGGCTATTCTGGTCTAAATTTAAATGAAAAATACGACCTACTCACACTGTGTTATGCCGACGATATGATTATATTTGGATATTCCCCGTTCGATGTCCAACAAAAACTGAACTATTTATTTACATACTGTACAAAAAATAAACTAGTCGTCAATATAAAAAAAACTAAAATCATTGTCTTCAGAAATTCACCGAGATGTAAAAAACTTCCAAACTTTACGTACAATTCAGAGCCGATAGAAGTGCAACAAAAATGTGTGTATCTAGGTGTGACACTTAGTTCTACTTGCAAATATCTCCAAGCCGCAAATCATGCTATTAACAAGGCAAATGTTGCAAACGTCCGTGTCAGAAGAATATTAAGCTGTTGCAAATCAGACTTCTGGCCAAGCAAATGCCAATTGTTCGATAGTATTTCTCGAGCCACCCTTCTTTATGCTTCAGAAGTCTGGGCATACAACTATATGGAAAGTATTGAATCAGTCCAAATCAGATTTATCAAATCGATTTTATGCCTCGCAAGAAGCACACCTAACTTTATGGTTCGTCTGGAATCGGGAAGGTCAAACTTGTCCATCGAAATCGTAAGAAGAATCTTAAAATACTGGCATCATCTTTTAATAACACCAGACCACAGGCTTATCAAAATTTGTTTTAATCAACTATACACTCTTTCCATAGCAGACACATCCTGTGATGCCAATTGGTGTAATCAACTCCGTAACTTATTAACTTATGTGCACAAACAAGATCTTCTAAGCTCTTACCAACTGGGAACCATAAAAAAGGATATTGCGGATGTTATCGACCTGTATTCAGTGAAAATGCATAACAACGACCTAAAATTATTACAAGAATCGCATTATAGTGAAATGTTTGACCAGTTATTTGAACTAAACGACCACAATCAATACTTAAATGTACGTTGCGCTGTATCAAAATTAAGACTTATTTCACAATTAAAAACATCAAGTCGATTCAGCTTTCGGATACTAATTGGTAATCAAAGATATACTTTAAATTATAAAGAAATTTGTCCAATTTGTAACACTGGCGAAACGGATAATCTATTTCACTTTTTTATCACATGCCCTATATTTAAAACATATAGATCACAATATCTCAAGAACTACTTGTCGTCTTTTGGAGAAAAAGTAAAACCCTGGTTCAGCCTATTTCACATACAAACGCAAAAACAACTAACTGATATATATAACTTCACTGTAAACTCATTTCGTCTAAGAGCATTTGCATTAGACCAATAATGACATAGCACATTTACAAGGCAAAAGAAAAGAAAGAAGAGAAGACAGAGAAAAATATATATTTCTTTCTACGTATTATTCTCTCTGTTTTAACTTCATACAGAAATTTTAAATTATATTTATTTTTGGTACACCAAATTTATGCATTTACTTTAATACATCCTGTATGTTGTTTTTTAGAAATTATTATTCTTCAAATTTACTTGCAAATATTTCATAAAATTTTTACATAAACTATGTTTTATCATTGTCGCTACTGTTTTTATAATCGTTATTGTTGTTATTTATTTGCAAATGATGAAATTGTTATTTTACTAAGATTTTTACTTCTTTTTCTTTTTAACTTGTATTTATAAATATTTTATTAATTGTTATTTTACTGAAATTTTTATTTATTTATTCTTCTGTCATGGGTATTATTATTTTTTTTTTTCTTTGTATTTTTTTTTTTTTTTCCTCATCTTTATGGGATTTTAATTATAGTATCTAAGCCATAACCAATCATTTTAATTAACTTGTATTTTATATGTTTTTATTTTTAATTCTCTTTTTCAACTGAACTCATTGTTATAATCGCTGTATGGTATTTTAACAAATAAATATAATAATAATATACACCTACAAGTTAATTTGTCGAGACGTGTGTAATATTCTGTAATGGTTTCGTTCGATTTTTGTCTTATGGTGTCTTAAATCTTTCATTAATTGAGTAGAGTGAGTTTGATCAACGTATAATCTCCTTTAAACGTATAACTCTACTTTTAAAGCTTCAAAACTTGTAATTTCGGATAGATTTAATTTGTTCGTGAACTAGAAATTTGCGCGAGAGTATACGCGAATAATGACACGACTTGATTCTCTTGTGCGAGTTCATGTGCATGTTTTGCGTCAAGTAGAAAATTTTCTGCTTATTCGTGATCACCATTGAATGGAGTGATTAACTTGCAGCAGCCATGTTTGTGGGTGTTCAAGAGAATCGGGGTGCTTGGTTTAACCGCCAGGCACGCGAGGATGGGGACCTCTATAAAAAAACCTCCCCTAAAATTTAAAGAAATCTCGATGAATCTGCAGGCGCTACAGCTGAAAGCCAAAAGGTGGACGGCGGAACAGTTCGGAATGAACCGCGATGTCGTTGAAAGGGTGATCGACGAGTCCCTAGACAGGGACACGACCATCGTTCCCCGCTTTGAAAGCTTCACCTCGGGACCAAATGGGCTCGAAGTGATAGCTACGGACGTTGTTTCCAAGGGCTGGCTTATAAAGAAGTACCGGAAATAGCCACTTGGGAGGGTGCGAGGTTGAGGGCATCCATCCCTCCTCCTCGCATAGTCCTTAAGAAGATGTTCCTCTGGATCCCAGGGGTATCGACATCCAAGGTGGAGGACGGAATTATCCTGAAGAGGATAACCCGCCAAAACCAGGGTATCGACACCCGGGATTGTAGAGTGTACGATCAGACTGAACACCCAAAGGGCCCCAGACTGGTACTCAGGGTGCCAGCCCGATCGCATGCGGAAGGGGGTTTCTCCACTTTGGTCTGGTTTGTGCCTCCCTGTCTCAAACAGGGAGGGCGCCCAGCAGAAGTGGGGAGGCACGGCACCCGGCAAAGCCAAAGACTTGACGCACTACCTATTCCGCACCTGTGTGGTAGAGACATTGCAGTGGTCTTGGCGCAGGTTAATCCCTTGGGACAAGAAAGGGAAGTGATTCTGTGCTCAGCGTATTTTCCGTAGGACTCAGAATCACCTCCTCCTCCAATAGAGGTGGAAACTGTGGTCGAATATTGTGAATCTCGGTGTCTGCCATTGATCCTTGGCTGTGACGCAAACTCGTACCACACGTAATGGGGCAGTTCCGACATAAATGCTAGGGGTCGGGCTCTCCTGGAATTCATTTCGGCCAACGGTCTGGAGATTGTCAATAGAGGCATCTCTCCAACCTTTATAAACAGAATTAGGTTAGAGGTCGTTGACATTACTCTCAGCTCCCCGAGGCTGTTACAGTTTCTGTCGGGGTGGAAAGTTTCAAATGAACCTTCCCTATCTGATCATAGACACCAGACACCAGAGATGATTCCAGACACACTGACTGAGATGCTTACAGGCAGGAGCTTCCTGGGCTACTTGCCGGGGGTGCGAATAGGTTGCACATGAAGGAAGATGTAGAATCTACGGTTAGTGTACTTCAGGATTCGATGATTTCGTCGTATGAAAACAACAGTCCTGCAAGTGTTACTACCGGTTCTAGGGATGTTCCGTGGTGGAATAGAAATCTTGATAGACTACGTCATAACACTAGAGCATCCTTCAACAAAGCAAAAATGACCGGTCTGGACTCGGACTGGCTAATCTGTAGGGAAAAACAGCGAGAGTGTAGAAGATCAGTGAAAAATTAGAAAAAAGACTCCTGGAGAGAGGTTTGTGGCAACATTAACATGATGCCCGCTCTCTTTAGAGTGCAAAAGGTAATATGATAATACGGGGGATAATACTGCAACGCTGGGTTGCATCTTCTGTCCACGCATTTCCCTGGCATTACCATGGGAGAACCGATCAGATGCGTGATGGTGGAAGGGCAAACAAGAAGGATGGGGCCACGGCAAAACTCATCGTTAGCATTACAAAATTGAGAGGGGCTGTGGATAGATTTTCTCCTTACAAATCTCCGGGCACATACGGCATCTTTCCGGCACTGCTACACCAGGGCTTGGATATAATTGTTGGAAGGCTCAAGGAGATCTTTGAAACATGCATAGCTTTAGGCTACATACTCAGGAAACGGGAAGAATCCCGCGCGGTATTCATACCTAAACCTGGACGCCCAAGCTATGGCGACGCAAAAGACTTCAGGTCGATAAGCCTGATGTCCTTCTTGCTCAAAACTCTTGAGCGGCTCATAAACAGGCATATTCGAGATACGAATCTTATAGAGAGGTCGCTATCAGAGTGCCAGTTTGCTTACCAAGTTGGCCTTTCTGTGGATGCTGCAGTTCAACGACTAGTAGGGTCGATAGAAGGTGCGCTCTCAGAAAAGGCAATGGCCTTAGGGGTGTTTCTTGATATCGAGGGAGCCTTCAATAATACAACGGTTGGGGCGATACGTACTGCATTAATTGAGCGCGGGGTAGAGGACATCTTGGTAAGATGGATCTGCAACAAGCTCGAAGTGAGGTGCATTACCGCAACTTTAGGGGGACAATCGTTTAGAGGCTTTGCGGGTATAGGATGTCCGCAGGGTGGAGTTCTTTCGCCATTACTGTGGTGCTTCGTCGTGGATAGCTTACTAACCGGTCTCAAGGAATAAGGGATATTTGCTCAAAGCTACGCCGATGAAAAATCCATACTTGTGAAAGGCAGAGACGAGGGCACTATCTATGATCTGATGCAACAAGCGCTCTCGTACGTGGAGCGCTGGTGCATTGACAAAGAGCTCTCTGTCAAATCGGAAAAAACGGGCTGTGTACTGTTAACAAGGAGACGAATAGTTGCTGAACAAATGATCAGCAAATCTGGCATTCAAATTACACAAACCAGAACGGTTAAGCATCTGGGAGTCATCCTGGATGCAAAACTGAACTGAAGTGATCATTTAGATTGGAGACTAACCAAGGCAAATAGTGTCTTCTGGATTTGCAGGAGAGCATTTGGACAGTCTTGGGGACTCCAACCTCACATGGTGCACTGGTTATTTACAATGATCGTAAAGCCAGTGCTCACATTTGGCTGTGTAGTATGGTGGACAAGAACCTCTCTGGCTGTAGCCAGGAAAAAATTGGATCACCTGCTCAGAGTCGTATGTCTTAGTGCCACTGGAGCCATGCGAACAACTCCTACTGCTGTATGGGGCGCGCTTCTAGGTATTCCGCCGATTCATTTAATGATTGAGGCGGAGGCCATGACAGCTGCCTATCGACTTGAAGTTGCAGACAGTGGCACTGTAGGACAAACACAGGTCATGCGAGTATAATGAACAGGTTGGAGACTGTGACTCCACTTGTGGAAATGGCACAGGATTCCATTGTTCCGATTCATCGTTTTGACCGCAAATTTCGGGTAATCGTTCCCTCCCGTGAGGAATGGGATCGAGATTTACCTAACTTTTAACCCTCTCCCGGTCCATATTTTTATACGGGTGGGTCAAGGGCCGGAGATTTATCTGGTGCGGTTTATGTACCTAGAATAAAGGAATCGATTCTTCAGGGTCAATATGCAACGGTTTTTCAAGCGGAAATCTTCGCCATGCTAAGAGGTGCCCAGATTTGTAACACGAAAGGTTACGGTAGGGTACATGTCAGCATCTTCTCAGATAGCCAGGCAGCACTTCGGGCCCTTGAGGCGTCAAGATTCCAATCGAGGATAGTCTATGAATGCTTCGAGGAGCTGAACCGCCTGGCACTGAGTAACACAGTCAGGCTGATCTGGATACTGGGTCATTCTGGGGTTAAGGAGAATGAAGCAGCAGACTCGTTGGCACGAGAGGGGTCTTCTCAAGCGCCCCTTACACCTGAGCCTATCATTCCCATAGCAAGATGCTCCGTAATTTACCGAATCAAGGGGTGGCTGAAACAAGCTCATCTCGATTACTGGGACTTTGCGCAGGGCATGCGACGGGCCAAGTTTTGCATAAGCACAGCTAAGCCATTCAACTGTGCTCGATTGAAACTCAATAGAATGCAGTTGAAAAGGGAGAAGTTGTGGGCCTTCTGTGTGGCGTCTGTCCTCAACAGAATCCTATAGCTTCATCCGCTTAAAATGCCACCTCTTGCTCAGAGGCGTCTCGCCTTCGGGTCACAGGTTGTTCTCAGGGAGGGCACAGAGAACCCCTTGATCTAGGTGCTAGAGACCCGTATGCGGTGGCCCTCTTTCTGATTATTATTATTATTAACTTGCATACGAATGTTAGTGACATTGTTGTAAAATGGTTATCTTCATCACCGAGATCGTCGATTTCATCTTGAGGAATATTTCCGTCTGGTGAAGATGAACGTGACATTTTGTGAAGTGTGAAAGATATGATTTAAAATATTATTGAAAGGGAATATTTTAAATTTGAGGATTTGAAAAATGATTGAACACAAATATGTTATAAAAACTTACAGTTTTTGTTGAGTTTGAATAGGCAACTTCTGTTGGCGCGCAACGTATTGAGTGGGCAGGCTGGTTAAAAGAGCTAGATTCTTTACCGTGAACTATTGAACGTTGAAAGTTTTCTTAATTTCTTATGATTTATCCCACCGCTATTCACCAATTTATGTTGGATTTCCGGAGTTGGTTTCCAAACAGATATTTTTTGAGGCAGGTCTGTCACCAGGTCGATCGTTCGAAGTACGATCCCGAAACTTATTTACCAACAATAACCAATAAATTTACGATCCTTGGATGTTCGTCCTTAGATGTTGTCCTTGGATTTGTGGATAGGAACATCCTTTTTATGATAACTAGGCTTACTAGCATACTGATGGTCGATAATAACTTTGGTATGCTGAAAAGTGGCTTCATTCACAAAAAGCATAAACACCACTCAGAATGTGAAGCACAAAACTTCTTTTCAACGAATCGAATTGTCCGAACTGAATAAATTGGTTAAAAAACAAGTTCAAAAAGACATACAAAAGGCTAACTGTACTATGATCGAATACGTTTTAGAAAAAAATTGCACTTCCACCACAAAACCCATAAGAAAACTCTGTAACACCCAAGTATGGATACCCACCATACGTGACTCGTCAGATATTTCCAAATCCTCTCCGATCCGAAATCCTCTCTGTAAATGATGAGACAATTCCCAACTTCCTGTGATAGATGTTAAACCAGTGGTTCCCAACAATATATATAGGGTGTGTTTGGGCAAACACACCCATAAATTAAGGTCTTAGCTACTGCGTACAGCGCTTTTCAACCTGGACAGACTTACTGACTAAGTAGCCATTTTTTTATGCTTACGTACAGTACATAACTAAACAGATATATGAATACCTAAATATATTTAAATAAATATATAATACATTTAATATAAATCTGTTTGTTTCTTTTTTGCCGGTTATAAATTTATTTATATACTAATGCGGTTAATAGTATGCAAAATGGCGTCGTAGTCTAAGTTCCTGCAAAGTGTCCCGGATGAAAACTAAGTTAGATATTCTGAGTATCTAACTTAGGATGCTAAGATATTTGTTCGCCCAAACACACCCACTGTATTTTAAAATACATCCAATCTAGAAACAATGTATAGTGTTTATATCGCTGTCTATATGCAGTGACTATGGTATGGTGTCTTTGTACATATACATGTAGACATACTCCCGCGACGGACGACGGGCAATAACGACGATATATATATATATATATATATATATATATATATATATATATATATATATATATATATATATATATATATATATATATATATATATATATATATATATCTGATGACTTGTTACACTTAAGCTACCTTTAAAATCAGTAATGTATAACATATAACAAGTATAGTTATCACTCTCTTACTACAATCATTTATGTATAGTTACATCTTACTCGTGCATGTATACATAGTCGTTATTGCCCGTCGTCCGTCGCGGGAGTATGTCTACATGTATATGTACAAAGCCACCAGTTTATATATATATATATATATATATATATATATATATATATATATATATATAAACTGGTGACTTGTTACACTTAAGCTACCTTTAAAATCAGTAATGTATAACATATAACAAGTATAGTTATCACTCTCTTACTACAATCATTTATGTATAGTTACATCTTACTCGTGCATGTATACATAGTCGTTATTGCCCGTCGTCCGTCGCGGGAGTATGTCTACATGTATATGTACAAAGCCACCATATATACACCATATATATATATATATATATATATATATATATATATATATATATATGGTGTATATATGGTGGCTTTGTACATATACATGTAGACATACTCCCGCGACGGACGACGGGCAATAACGACTATGTATACATGCACGAGTAAGATGTAACTATACATAAATGATTGTAGTAAGAGAGTGATAACTATACTTGTTATATGTTATACATTACTGATTTTAAAGGTAGCTTAAGTGTAACAAGTCATCAGATATATATATATAAATTAGATATATATATATAAATAAATATATATATATATATATATATATATATATATATATATATATATATATATATATATATATATATATATATATATATTTTAAGTATACAATAGCGTACAAGGTATACAGGCAAATCTTTACGCTCCAAAACTGTAGAGAATGAATGTGTTACTATGCTCTGAAAATTTTAGCGCTTGCTTTTTCAATGATAACTTCCTTAATTTTTAAGTTATTTAATCGATTCAAAAACCATTTTGCAGGATATTTCACTCTTAGTTTTAAAAATTTTGTATAAAGCCCTGGAAGAACGTGTTTATTCGATTCAAATGCTAACTTCTTTGAGTGATATATCGACTAAGTTTTATTTTAGAGAACTAAAAAAAAAAAAAATTCAGTAAAAAAAATTTTTTTTAACTTAAGCATATCTAAGTATCTTCTTCGGTTTTTAAATTATTTAGTAAAAAGTCAATTATGTAAAGAATTTCACTATTTTTTTTACAGAAGCCAAAGTATTTCCTTGCATCCAAAACCGCTGAAACTTATCAATTGTTTTCTAAGCACATAAAGTAAAGATTCATTTTAATTTCAAACCTAATATCATTGATTTGTGTGTCGATTATTTTAAAGAAAAAATGAGAAAACAGTTTTATTTTTATCATGTCTCGGTTATTTTTAATGCTAATGACTCTAAAACTCATTTTAAAGGTTTTTTTAACCATTTTTAAAAAAAATGTATAGTTTTTCCTTTAATTAACGTTGAAGACTTAGACTTTCGTCGTCAGCAGATAAGCAGTAGTCAATCATCTGTAACTCAGTATGTAATAAATCTACAGAAATGAAAAAAAATTATTTTTTTTCTTTTTTTCTTTTTTTATAAATTTTATTTTTGTTTCTAACCGTTTTTTTCATAAAATGTTAACTTTTAGAGTTATTCGTTAAAAAAATTACAAAAACATAGTTTTTTTAACGGAAAATTCACATTTTCGATCCTGAAGAAAAGGAATAATAATAACATCCTGAATAATAGGCTTATCGAAAAAACTTAAAGAAAACTTTTTGCTTAAAATTCATCTCTCTATCGATTCCAAAATTATTATTTTTATTTCAACGTTACAATTTTCACCCCCTAGAAGGGGTGGAATCCATCCCCAGGGCGAAAGTACATATTAGCGCAATATCATTTTTGCTGTTTAGGTTACTTTCTAAGTTTTGACCAAGTCTCATGCAAGTCGGTCTTTTCCGTCAAAATTGGGAGATGAAATGGTTCAATGACTGTACTATTATGGATAATTGTATCGACTAAAAAAGAGCTCTCTACAAAATTTTTGACAGCCTCACGGTTACAGAGATAAATCACAAAAAATAATTCACCTTTAATTTCAAGATGGTGGCCGTTATAACTCCCTTATTGTCCCGGAAACTGAGTTTTACACTCATGGCCGACCCCCCTACGAAATGAAAAAATAAAATAGCGTTCTAACTAAAACTAACTAATTCTTACTAGGCCCTTTTTGATGCAACATTTGACCATACTATATGGTTTCATAAAATTCTGAATAACTTTTTCAAAAAGGTCAAAGTATAAAACGTCATATTGTTAATTTTACATATGAATCATCCACTCGACACATAATAATGTATTGCATTTATTAATCATCAATCAGATCCTAACAATTATCAGCAATTTATAATTCATTTCACATTCTATCTAAATATAGTTAAATAAAAATATCCTCGAATGTTTGCGTCTTTAGGTCCCTACACAAAAGCTGAAGAGAAACAAAGACGAGAATAGTCTTAAAACTTATCGGCCTGAGTGTTAGAAACAGTGAAACTATACTAGAAAGTTCCGTCCTTTATATAAACAAATGCAAAATAATCTTCCAATATGTCATTCAAGTGGTAGCAGCTGTTAAATATTGTCGTCATTGAAGTGGGAAAAATTGAATCTCGTGTACAAGATATCGTTAAAAGAATATAAGAACCCATCACCTTCACTTTTCCCTGTCAAAATTGGACTGTTTTTTTTATAAATCTGGTCACACAAATCATCTAAGTGAAGGTCGTCCAAAAATGCTACAACATCACAAATAATGCAACAAGCCGAAGTATGGTGTGAAAACTCCGAGTAAAAGTGTATGAAATAGCTGAGGACATAGGCATTTCGAATGAAAAAATTGAAAATATTTTGCATGCAGCTCACATGAAAACACATGAAAAAGCTTTGTGAAAGATGGGTTCCGTATTTGCTGACAGGTAAAAAATACATTCGAATGCGTATGTCTCGAGCATGTTTGTCTTGTGTTTAGATTTTAAACGCCCTTTCATAACTGTAGATAAAACTTGGATCCACCACTATATACCGAGCGAAAAGAACAGTCGAAACAATGGATTGAAGCAGGGAAGCAGCAGCAGGGAAGATTATGGCAACAGTTTTTTAGAATTACAAATTTGTTTTGTTAATCGAATATCTTTAGTAAGGTAAAACAATTAACTGTGAATATTATTATAACCTTTTGAATTAGTTGAATGCAAAACTTCGTAGAAAAGATCTGTTCTAAAGAAGACAAAAATCATTTTTCATCAGCATTTTTACGAAAATCTCAAATATTTGCTTTATTTAATACTTATAATGGATTTTCGACATGTAACGACCCATTCAATGCTAAAACTTAAAACTATCTTCAAAATAATATAATCCATCATACTGTTTCTAATTTTGAAACAGATAGTTTATATTGTGAATTTAATTAAAGCAAGTTGTTAATGATTCAAGCAAGCTGTGCATCCTTTCTTCAAGTTTTTCAATGTAAAAGTTTTTAGATTTCAGAGATAATATTTATGAGTTTATTGTTAGAATATAATATTTCAATGAAAAAATAAATAATAAAAATAATAGATATAATTCACCACACGCCACATTATTGTTTTTTTTTTGAGTAGAGTAGTGTCAGAGTAATGCCATATTTGTTAATTAATGAGTTTTGTGGAGTTGATATTAATTGCATAATTAAGGTTAATAAAATTATAATTTCAACATTATTTGTTGTTTTCAATTATTAATAAAATAAACAAATTTACACTTTTTGTGATAGGAGTTTTATTTAAAATATAAAGACAGGTTATGGCGCCAGTATAATTCTATAATTCTACTGAGCCATATTAAAATCGAAGTGTCAAAAAGTAGTGATTCAGAAAAGTGTTAGTTTTGAAATTTACTACTCCTACGAAATGAAAAAATAGAATAGCATTCTAACCAAAATTCTTACGAGGCCTTTTTTGGTGCAACATTTGACCATACTATGTGGTTTCATAAAATTCTGAAACATTAAAAATGGCTGACGAAAATATTGAAACAACTAAAAGGGTTACATTATTAAAAGGTGAAGATAATTACCATGCTTGGTCTAATAAGGCTGAATCGGAGTTAATTAATAGAAATTTTTGGAATGCTATTGAACCAGGTTTTAGAGAAAATATAAATGATGAACAAGCTCGTGTTAATCGAAGAGCTTGAGAATATATTTTTTCAGTTGTGGGTGATCCCATCCTAGAAGAGATATTGGACATTTAACAAGACCTAAGGAAATTTGGGATATACTCAAAAATCTTTCAAATACATTCTCGGTGTTGCATTCAGTTCTAACTTTAAAAGGAATGGTTAATATCAAAAAGACAAATGAGTTAAACATGAGTGAGTACTTTGAAAAAATTCAAGGGCTGAATCGAAAGTTGCAACGAGGTGGTATAGTTTTTTCGAATATGTGTATTGCTATGATTATATTAGCGGGATTACCATTAGAAGAATATGATGGAGTTGAACGGAATATAGAAGATAATGAAAATGTTAACACTGTAGATGTGAAGAAAAAGCTATTAACTGAAGAAAGGAGAAATATGAGAAACAATGGGAATAATTACACCGAAGATGAAGTAGTGGCAAATTTTGTTGCGAAACCGAGACCTCAAAATGATTACAATAATAAACGAGTGAATGTTACTAACAATACTTCAAAAAGTTATGAATGTTTTAATTACGGAAAAATGGGGCATGTATCCAAATATTGTAGAAATGCTACAAAATGTCACAAATGCAATAAATGGGGACATTTTGCGAAAGATTGCAGGTAAAATACTAATTCATCAAAAGTAAGTGGAAGAGCGTCAACAGTTAAAAAAGAAAATTATTCAGGGATAGATAGACAATGGTGTATGTTTGATGGTAAAAACAGGACACTGTAAAGATAGCAAATGGTATTTAGATTCGTGTGCCTCACATCATATGAGTTCACATAATGAAAATTTTGTTGATTGAATAAAAATATTGAAGGTAATGTAGAAATTGAGGATAATAGTAAGTTAGAAATAAAGGGAATAGGAAACGATTTTGTAAAAATGGAGACAGAATGGAAAGTTAAAATTTGAAAATGTTTTATATGTGCCAAATTTAGCAACCAATTTAATATTTATGGGAAAAATAACTCGTAAAGGATTTATGATAGATTTAGTTAACAATAAAGCAAAAATATGGAATAAAATAGGAAATGAAATAATTTTTAAAGCTATAAGAGATTGTATTGATGTGTATATGTAGTGAAGGAGCGATACGCTTTTATCTCGGAACCGGTCAAAACTACTCCGATTTGAATGGTTTTTTTTAAATACCGGAAATTTAAAGTTTTACAACCTTTATCGAAAAAAAATTTACGCTCTTTGTTTATTTATTTAATATATTAATTGTTCACAATTATTATTATTACTGATGAAAAAACGTCATTTATCGAAGTATAGGATTGAGAAAGCAACATCGAATGACCTTGTGTATAGAGTATCGTTGTGTGGAACCCATCCTAAAAATATTTGTGTGTAGAAAAAGACGTACACTCCCGTTCAATAAAATTGAACAGACCTGAAATGTTCTCTCTGTATAATGATTTATTTATAAACAAAGATAAGTAGTATATATTTTAAGTGTGAAAAAAGAAATGGAAGTATAGTAAAAAACATATACTACAAGAATAATCAAAATTGTGAGAGACTGATTTGGTTCAGATCTGTTCAATTTTATTGAACGGGAGTGTACAATCAGCAGATTAGGGGAAAACTACCATAGGCCAGGTATAAACACGTTCAGTTTTCAGTTAGCATCCATTCGTCTCACAGAGTGTACCGTGGGTGGTCCTTTTAGACGTGGTGCCACAGATAGTGCCGTTTTTCAATGGATTAATAGTGGCCCTTGTACAAAAGATGTTATCGAAGGCATCGAATTTTTTTGTAACATATCTTTTAAAAAAAGTCATCAACATGCTGATGCTACAGACCACAGAATTACAAGAGATGATGCTGATGTTCAGAAAGTGGAAGAATTGTTTCAATGTTATAATCCTTTTCCGAACATTAATGCTGTTTTTAGTATAGCAACAGCCGTCACTGGATATGATAAAACAAACTGCCACGATGCGAAAAAGGTATCGTATGCATGCAGCAAATAAAAGATAAAAATTTTAAAAAAATTAAATTAAAAACCTCAAATACAGTTCTATCTCTGCTTGCTGCTACTACTAAAATCAAAATAAATAATGTACACGTTCTGATTGATCCTCTCATGCTTTATCAACGTACAAGCGTGTTGAAAAAAACAGACAGTGAATTACAAGAATACATAACATACGAATTAGCTCCTTACCCACTATCTTTGTATGATGAAGGAGGAATGAGAAAAACACAAAAGTCCACTTTTTATAATTGCTTCGAAGAATCTCAAAAAAATGTCAATGATTTTAATATCACATCGCGTTAAATGGTAAATTAACGATAAATATTCATCAATATTAGACAGTTGTTTCAGGTATTTCCGGAGACATTATGGTCATAATGTAATAGTTGTATTTGATGGATATGAAAAAGAAACTACTTAAGCTGCAGAAAGAAAACGTCGTTCTTTAAGAAATTGTTCAGTTGACTATGCTTTTGAAGAAGATATGCAACTGAAAGTTGCGCAAGAGTAATTTCTTTCAAATGAAAATAATAAAGCTAAATTTATTTCGAAGTCAATACCACATCTTACAAATGCTGGAATAATAACTGAACAAGCCGAAATCGATGCAGACAGATTAATCGTTACTACGGTACTAGATTCTTCGTCTTCCATTGTTGTCGTAGCTTAGAACATTGACGTATTGGTTATATTCAGAGGGAAACGCCACAAAAAGTCTAGGTTGTGATACAACATCACCACTGTATAATAATGGCAAGCCGAAGTATTCAATGCAAGCCGAAGTATTCTATTGCCGAAGTATTCATGATACCAAATCGTGATTCAGATGTCTTTTATGGAGCCGGTGTGAAATGCATTCTTTGCATATACGGTGCTCCAAAATCTGTGGTGGATCTAAATCTATTCCGACATCAGTATTTTACAAAAAAAATAGTAAAAGATGACCGAATGCAATTGGCTAGTTTACCGTACCGTGGAACATCTGAAAAAAGTATATTTGCAGATGCATCGTGGCTAGGCTATTATTTGCCACCAATTTAATGGGGATGGAAATTTCAGAACCGCTTAACACCTAATCCCATGAACCAGGCACCTGCTCCGGAGCAAATATTAAAAATAACATTCTGCAGATGCAAATCTGGCTGCGGAGGAAACTGTGGGTGTTGAAAGACAGGGCTGTTCTGCACGCAAGCTTGCATGGAATGCAATGACAATACTTGCACAAATTGTCCACCAGTAATTATGTTTGATGATAATGAAATAGAAGAAGAAGAGACTGTAGAAAATACTTAGACATATTTTTTATATAAACGGACGTCAAGAAAGAATTGATTTTTCTCGTTGATTTTTGTTAACCATAAGACTTGTTCCCTCGATTTTAGTGAATTTCTTGACACAAAACATATGAACGAAACGTATATATTTGATTTTTCGTTTAATTTTTGTCCACAAGAATATTGAAAACTAAAAAAAAATCTTATTTTTGATTTTTTTTAGTTCCGGTTATATGAGCGTCAATTTTTGACCTATAAAGGTTGTAATGCTTTAAATTACCGACATTTAAAAAAAATCATCCAAATCGGAATAGTTTTGACCGGTTCCGTGATAACGCACTTTTTTGGCCTAACGTTACTCCACTAATGATTCAATCTCGAGATGAATATGAAGCGAGCAGAATGTAACATAAGTAGAAAAGAAAATGTAAGCACGATTCAAGGTGTAGCTTTAAAATGTGCAAATAACATTCATACATGGCGCCAGAGATTGGGACATATTCATGAAGGGGCATTAAATAAAATATCATTACTTAAAATAAATAAAAAGGAAAAATAAGAAGATTGTGTAATTTGTACACAAGGTAAAGCTATCACGAAAAGTGAACGTATATTTGCGATCGTAAAGCAAATGATATTTTAGACATAGTGCATTCAGTTATTATTCGAGAAATAAAACCTACGTCTAAGGGTTGTGCCAAATACTTCATAACTTTTATTGACGAATTTTCGAGATACATGACTATCAAATGTATGGTCAATAAGTCCGATAGTTGTGACATATTTCAAAACTACAAGTTACAAGTCGAAAAGTCGAAAAACAGGGAAATAAAGATGGTTCAGTCAGATAACGGTATGGAATATATGGGGAAACGTTTTCAAACAATTTTAGAAAAATCGGGGATAATACACAGACGGTCGGAACCTTATTGTGCTGCCCAAAATGGACTGGCAGGAAGGAAAAATCGTAAAATTTTTAACATGGTTCGGTGTATGCTAATCGAATTGGGAACACCTGCGGAATTTTGGGGAGAAGCAGTAATGACAGCTGTGTAAATTATGAATAGAGTTCCTTCGAAATGAATTGATTGCCAAATACCAATCGAACTATGGAGAGAAAAATAAGATGAGGAAAGTTTCAATAAATTAAAAGTATTCGGTTATGCGAAGATGCGAAAAAATTAGACCCTAGGACAGAAGAGTGTGTAATGTTGGGATATGAATCAGGGACAAAAGATGGTTATAGATTATGGAATTTAAAAAAGAAGAAGATGATAATTAGGAGAAATGTCAAATCATTTTTTGAGTTTATTTTTCCCTTTAGTGAGTTAAGAAATACTAAATTTCAGGATCCTATTAATCAATCACAGGTCATAGAAATACCAGACGAGTTAGAAGTAACGCCACAACAAAATTTGATAGAAGATTTAGACATTAATAATATTAGAGATGCAAGATCAGAGAGCATTGAGACAGAAATTTCATTTCAGGATTTACTTGTAGACACTATAAATAATTCAAATGAGTTCGACTCTTCCAAAGACATAGAAGTTAATAATTTACGAAGATTGGAAAGGTTGAAAAGTAAAAAGTATGCGCTTGTTGTGATAGGACAAATGAAAATGATAGATATGCTTTAACACTGGTGGAACCAAATAACTTAGCGACAGCGTTATCAAGTCCAGCTTCAGGGGAATGGAAATTATCCACGATAAGGGAAATAGATAGTATGCATCAAAATAATGAATGGGAAATTGTAAAAAGGCCTGAACACGTAAAAATTATAGGATGTAGATGGGTATTTAAATTGAATTATGATGCTCAAGAAAATAATTACAAATTTAAAGCGTGACTAGTGGATCAAGAATTCAAAAATCAAATGAATCTAGGTTTTGAGGAGACATTTAGTCCAGTTTTAAAGAGAAAATCATTTCGACTTTTACTAGCTATAGCTGCTAAAATAATTGGATAGTAGAACATGTGGATGTGATTAAGGCTTTTTTACATAGTCCTATAAATAATGATGTTTATATGGAACAACCTGAGTTATTTGAGCAAAATGATAAAATGTTTGTTTGTAAATTAAATAAAAGCATTTATGGGTTATCTAATGCTAGAAAGGATTGGAATGTATATGTTGAAAATTATTTTAATAAATTAGGTTTTGTTGCATGTAAGAAAGAACCATGTATTTTTATAAATGGAATTATTGGTCTATACGTCAATGATGCCATTATCATAGGGGATATAAAATATGTTTTAGAAATGAAAAATTTGTTAGCATCTGAATTAGATATTAAAGACTTGGGTTTAGCTAAAAATGTGTTATCAATCGAAATTGAACAGGATCAGGACAGCGTTAAATTGAATCAAAGTAGATTTATAGATAAATTGTTAGAGGATTATTCGTTAACTGATTGAAATCCTTGTCAAACAACTTTACCTACCGGGACATATGCTAAAAGAGAAGATCATGAGTTCGATCCGTGTATCTATAGAAAAGCAGTTGGGAGTCTTTTATATTTATCCAATAACACCAGACCAGATTTGGCTTATGCCGTGAGTTATGTTAGCCAAAAATACCAAACACCAAAAGTTAAAGATTGAAAAGTAGTCAAGGGGTCAAGTAGTCAAAGATTGAAAAGTAGGTGCATTAAGGGGTCAAGGGGTCACGTACGGGGAAGGAGCGGTTTCCAGGTACAGTAAAAAACAAGGAGTCATTGCTCGATCGTCTATGGAAGCTGAGTATATGGCGATGGTAGAAGTAACAAGAGAGGTTTTATGGCTTAAAGACATACTAAATGAAATTAAATCTATCAATATGATAAATATACCAATAATTACATACGCAGATAATCTATCAGCAATAAAATTAAGCATGAAAAAAGGTATAAGTGAGCAATCTAAGCATATTGATATAGCATTTCACGTATGTAAAGAACTTGTAGGAAAACAGCTAATTTACAAAAATTTTATCTTTTAAGAAAACAAAAGAATTTTGTGAAAAATTAGGTTTAACAATTTAAAATGTCAAATTATTTCATTGAAATGAAGGGGAATGTTAGAATATAATATTTAAATGAAATAATAAATAATAAAAAAAAATAATAGACATAATTCACCACACACAACATTATTGTTTTTGAGTAAAGTAGTGTCAGAGTAATGCTAAATTTGTTAATTAATGAGTATTGTGGAGTTGGTATTAATTGCATTATTAAGGTTAATAAAATTATAATTTCAACATTATTTGTTGTTGCCAATTATTAATAAAATAAACAAATTTACACTTTTTATGATATAAGTTTTATTTAAAATATAAAGACATTTATAATTAAATGTATGTTATTTAAGTAACTATTAACGAATTAGTCCAGAAAAATTAATGGTTTTGTGGCCTATGACGTTGGGATGGAATATTTTTGTTTTCTTAAACGTGATGAAAATTGTCATACAAACATTATTTCATAATATTTTTGAAATACTTACCAATTAATTGTTGAATTCATAATATTGCCAACTAAAATCAATAAACGACTTCGATCCAACCAAAATGGCAATCGTTTTAAATGGTTGACTAATTTAAAGAAACGAATCCAATTCTCATTATCAATAAAAATAAAATTGATATCACTAAAACCAATTAATTTCATACGCTCTTTATCATTTATAATTTGTTCATCGTAACCACGTGTAATGATGTATGACATTTGTTTTGATTGCATACGAGTTAAATAATTGATAAAAGCACCAGACAAATTCTCGTAGGTACCACGTACAATACTTGACATGCGACATATTTCACATTCGTTCATGTAAACGTAGACAGCAAAATGTATAAGTTTGCGGCGACTTACTAATCGTTCTTCATAATTGACAGCTTGTAAAAAATATTTCATTGTTGTTTTATTTAGTTTTTGTGTTTTTGATAATAAGACATTATGGGGTGATGCAATAATGATCGTCTTGAACAGAACTATTAGCAAGACTATTGATTTAAAAAAAAACATTCTGATGTAAACCTCTGTGAATACTTAAACACAAATAAAAGTAGTTGAAACGATGGATGTAGGTTACTTGAGCATTTTACTGATTGTATGAAGTATTAACTAGTTGTTGTTAATATAAACAAACATTTTTATTAATTTAAATGTCTTAAAATCATAGATTTCTATAAATATTATTTCTAGACTGGTAGTTGTCATGTGAATACTTATTTTACTTATTTGAGTGCATACTAATTGGTTTTTTCGTGAGTAAGTGTATGTTCGAAGGCATTTTACAAGGAACATTAATAAATGTTGTATTAAATGCATTAATAAATGTAGTGATAGAAATTTTACATTCAAGCCATATTTATGGATAAAAATAATATTAATAATAATAAGCCCTTAGATCAGCCCACTTGCTGGGCAAAGGCCTCGCCTAGAGTCACCCATTCTTTTCTGTTAAAAGCTCGTCACATTTACTGACTTCCTGCATGTCTAACTATATCGTCTCTCCATCTAGCCGTCTGGCGCCTTCTTTTTCTTACCTACCCATTCGACGTCTAGACGCTAGCACGCTGAGTCCATCGATTTTCCGACAAACGTGCCATATAACCTGCCCATCTCCATTTAAGGTATTTAATATTGACTGCAACATCTTTTATTTTGGTCCTGGCTCTTATCATGACGCTTCGTGTTCTATCGCGGCGCTTGATATTCATTCATCATACTACGCTCCATCGATCTCTAACATACACTTAATTTTTTTAAATGTTTTTTGTGAGTGCTACTGTTTTTACGCCATATGTCAGGACTGGCAAGATATATTAATTCATCACTTTCTTTTTTAAAGAAATTGAGAGGTTTCTTTGAAGATGTTCTTCAGAGACCAGCACATCCGCGCGTTAGCTGTTCTCTGAGCAATTTCTACCTATTTTATTGTTGAAACTTATTATTTGTACCAAGTATTTAACGCTTGAAACCCTTTTTTAAAATGTTAACATTCAAGTTTACTCCCCCCCCCCCCCTTTTGACACGTTCGACATAAGCTTCGTTTTTGCGGTACTCATTTTTAGACCAACTATTTTTTCGTTAAAATCTAGTTGGTTCAACATGGTTTGTAGTTTTTATCGGCTTTCGGAAAACAAAACTATGCCATCCGCAAATCGCAAATGTGACAGTGGCCTTTCATCGATAGTAAAACCTTCCTGTTTCCAATTGCATGATTAAAAAACATCCTCGATAATTGCGTTAAATAATTTGGGTGATAATGTATCTCCTTGTTAGACGCCTTTCGTATAGAAAATACTGGGCCTGTTTATTTCTAATTTTATTCGTGCTGTACTGTTTTTATAATTGAAATTTAACTGATAATCAATTCTTATGAGAATCACTTTTGCAAAAATAGATGTTAGAAATACAACTTATAGGTCAATAATTATCTACTAAAGACGCATCACACTTTTTGTACAGTAGACATATTTCTGAGTGGTACCATTAATCAGGGTTGCATTCCGTTTCTATTATTATATTGGAGAGTTTTGTTAACACCTCATTAACGGAGTCGTTGCTGTATTTAATTATATATTATTTAATCATTAGTAATTTTATCGACTCTAACACTTTTTTTTAAAACGGGGTCTGAGATAATTGATGTTCCCACGATCCTTGCATGTCCAATTTGATTTTTATTTATCCAGTTATTATTGCAAGACAGTCTATAGCCGCTGAATCTCGCTTTAGCTATTATTACAATGCTTAGTGGAAGCTGACTCAGTATGACTTCCATGGCAACTGACTCAGTATGACTTCCATGATGTAATCTGGTTAACTTTTGGCCACCACACTAGAGCAGTTGGGTTATAATGGGCCTAACGACTGTTGTGTAAAGCCAGTGGATCATTTTGGGTTTAGACGCCAGACTTTCCCACATGCTCTCTTGCAAAGCATGAGAGAAGATTTGGTCTTATTTGTAATGTATTTCTGATGTGGGATCCCTGTTTGTTTAGAGTCTAACATTACTCCGAAGAACTTGGCTTCTCTTGTCATCTGTAGTCTTTCACTGAAGAGGATGGGTGGTTTTATGTCATCCACCTTCCTTTTTCGTGTGAATGGAATTAGTGCGGTCTTACCAGGGTTTATTTTCAATCCCTGATTGATACCCCATTCCTGCGCGAATTCTAGAGCCTTTGGCATAAGCTCTGAGAAGGCACAATCACAAGGTCCCTGGATTTCAAATACAATGTCGTCCGCGTATCCCTGTGTGTAATATCCATTTTGGTGGAGGTTCATCAGTAAGATTTTCACTGTCAGGCTCGACAGGAGTGGGATGCGACACCACCCTGCGAACATCCCTTTGTGGGTCTCACAATCACAGGCTCTCCAAAAAGGGAAGTTTGTATACTTCTTCTTATCAACATAGAGTTTTTATCCACCTGCAAAAGGTATCTTTTACTAACTATGGAATTGTAAGAGGCATTGTCAAATGCCCCCTCTATGCCAAGAAAAACGCACAAGGTGGTTGGTTTCCTTACGAATCCCTCCTCAATCCTGTATATTAGGTTGTGGAGGGCTGATTCAAAGGATTTTCCCACCTGATACGCGTGTTGGGTAGTATGAAGCGGATTTCTCGACAATGCCCCCTGAGCCAAATGAAATCCTATTAGTCGTTCCATTGTTTTCAATAGAAACGATGACAGACTAATTGGTCTGAAGTCCTTTCCCGTGGAGTGGTTAAACCTCCCCGGTTTTGGCAAGAAGGTGACTCTTACTGGCTTCCAAACTGTTGGGATACAAACCGTAGCCAGGGTTTCCTTGAATATATGACCAAACTGGGTTAGAAGATGCTCTGCTCCTTTTTGTAAAAGCATTGGGTATATCTCACTTGGTCTCGGTGCTTTGTAGGAGTCGAATGAGTTTATTGCCCATTCGATCTTTGAGCGGTTAATGGCAATCGCCGCTCTTCTTCAGTCTTCGCTTGTCAGTGGGAGGCCCTGATTAAGCTGCTCTTGAGAAGGATTTTCACCTTCCACTGCCACAGAATTCGGATCAGTGTCTCGAGTGTATCCTTCGCGGAGCTAGTTTACTCACCATCGGGTCATTTCGTAAACCCGAGTGGGCTTCTTTGCTAGGATACGATGGAGTCTTGCTCCTTCAGATGTGTTTTCAACATCTTGTCAGAGCTTCCTCCATGGGTCCATTTTGGCTTTCTTCAGAGACCTTTTGTATTCGGTAAGGACTTCATGTTAGTTATCCCAGTTCCCTATCCTCGTTGCTCTGATAAAGAGCTGGCGAACCTTTTGCCTCTGACTCCTTAGGCCCTCATTCCACGAACAAGTTGATTCGCCCGGATGTCTTTTGAGACCTCCGGGCAGTTTTCTTGGAAGGAGTTAATTATTGCTTTCTGAAGCTCAGTTGCAGTAAGCTCAATATTCAATACTGTTTTAACTTTTTTCGGGATTGTGGCCAGTTTGAACTTTAGTGTCAAATTACATTCATCCCAATTTGTTCTCCTCGGATCCCGATAGTGTGTATTACGTTTGTCCGTTCTCACCTCCACATTGTACTAGATTTGTCAGTTCGTCGGATACTAGCCATTTCTTGATTTTTCCACTGATTTCATAAGTGCTCAGTGTTACATCCAATGGCTTTCTTACGAACATTGTTAATAAAAGTCGGCTTGTTGCCTTGATTAACTATATCTAAGTTGATAGCTAT
This sequence comes from Nineta flava, assembly GCA_963920215.1. Taxonomy (NCBI): domain Eukaryota; kingdom Metazoa; phylum Arthropoda; class Insecta; order Neuroptera; family Chrysopidae; genus Nineta; species Nineta flava. Next base: position 30,067,541 of record OY986046.1, on the reverse strand, counting down.
GACATAATCAAAGAGGTACTCAGCTCTTGTATTTGTGTTTGTACTTCCTCATGCAGTGTGATGAGCGTTTGTATCACATCCCATGATCAGTTGGTGGTTTTTACCTCACAATACTGGATCAGGTCTTCCATCTCTGTTGATGGTGGTGGATTAGATGCATCAAAGGGTAGGTAGACCGATGCGATGATTACCACTCCAGTTTCGTTCCCCATGTTGTATTTTACTTGTACCGCTCTAAGATTTCTCTGACTAAACTCTAACAGCGGCAAGACATTGATGTCATTTCTTGCATTATTGCAAGTTCTGGGTCTCTCTGTGGTTTTATCGTAAATAATTTGTACTCTAGTATCTCCTAGTCCAAGAATCTTATGGTTCACAGCCCAAAGTTTCTGGACCAGAGCTATGAAAATTCCCCTTTTCAGCACATTTTGACAGAAGACATCGGAGGCCGCCTAACTGTGCTGGAGGTTCACTTGAAGCATCCGAAGATCAGACATTCTATTTTCCCTCGAATGTTTTCAGTGGTCTAAGGTTGACGATGTCAACCTTAGACCACGATGGGGTGTCTCGAATCGGCCCCCGTGTTGTTGATGATTCTCCTAGACTTTTGATTATTTTGCCCGTTTCAACGAAGTTATAGATCTGGGGAGCATACAACAGAACTTTTGTGGTGTTTATCAAGGCTCTTGCATCCCCGACGACATGTTCCGCTCCCTCCCATGGTCTGATCTTCGAGACGTTCTCCATGAGCCTGTTAATGGCTGTTGTGCCTATGCACTGCACAACGAGGCCCCCCTGTCCAGGTGGCAACCCCGATACTGTGGGCCCTCAACGAGCTCTTGGATAATGAGGGTTAGTAGCATGAGAGTTGCACCCTTCGGATTGTTTCTGAGTAATTTTGACCTCAGGATACCACCGCAATGCAATGCACATCTTTGTTGTTGAGGCGGTTTCAGCAAGGGTATTTATAGCTCTTGCCTGTTCCGCCTTTCTACGTTTTTTCATATCTCGACCTCTTCTCCTGTGTGTTTTCCAAGGGTTGATTCCCTAAATCGGACCTCACAGGTATCTCTGTTTCGGAGCAAAACAGGGCTGTAGGGTTTCTTGTCTAGATTTCCTCTTTATCGGAGGAATTGGTTTCTCCTCAGCTCTGGCTTTCTCTTTTGCTGGGTTTCTCCGGGCTGCACCGGGCTGAGAAATTTCATCGTTCATCGTTCAGATTTTCTGTTGGGCTGGATGCACCTGTAGTTTTTTGTGTCTTGGCGAGGTTAGCTTGTGCAGCCTCGATTGATTCACTTTTTGAGGAGATTTGAGACCCAGAGTTATTTTTTCTACAGTGTTGTACCATTTTCGTCCCACGAGTAAATCGGGCTATATACTACCCCAACGGCCTCTTGATGGGTAGGACATTTATACAGTGGAGTTCGCCAATTGTTCCAAGGGGATTGTTTATGACAGCATTTGACCCTGTTTATGACAGCATTTGACAGCATTCTTCCCTAGCCTTCGGCTAGTTCTCTAGGAACAATGCCTCGCACCGTAACATGGGTTTTGCGTGGCTATTGGTCGTGCTTCTTAAGGCTATCATGTCCGGCATGGGTATTTCTGCCAGTAACATATTACCGATGGCCTAGCGTAGCCCTTCATCGATGAACTTAAGCCTCTCCACCAACGACAAGGTCCTACCATGCCTAGAAGAGGAGAGCAGCCTATCTCAAGCTGCCAAATCTGTAGCAGTCTATCAGTAGCCTATCAATACATGAAGGCTATTGGCATAGTATTCAAATTGAATAAGTGTGTCACCATACGTTGTAAGCAGGGTCACGTCTGTAACTAGTTACATTCATAATATGTCTACTGTCAAGAAAGCTCTTCATGGCAGTTATATATACCGTCTCAGACAAATTTAGGAATCCTAATTATCTGGGACACATAAGTCCCGTGCTCCTAATATGGTTGACCTATCCGCCCTTCTCTATTATTTTGGTTTCATAAAATGGATAAAAGAGGAGCTAGAGGTACTCGCAAACTTGTGAACATTTATCGTAGTCTCTACCCACGCGTCTCGGGAATTCGTAACTAACTCCCGCGTCAGCAACGGGGTAGGGGTCTCCTATCCGTCGAATGTCTACATGACACAGTAGTATTAGCTGGTTAGGTACTCAATAGCTCTGATCCATTAATTGCACTCGTGCGGGATCATGAGTTGCAAGGATTAGGAGCATTCTGGCTCTCTGCAGCACGACATGCAGTTTCATAATTGGACCTAGTATATGATCCGACAAATCATGATCTAGATGATAATTTGGTCCTTCATGGTTGCAGAAACGAAAATAGTCTTGTAAGAGGAGCAAAAACGGGCTGAAACTTTACCCTGCCTACGCACTCAAATTGGTTGTTCTCATTATCGGTTGCCTTGGCGACACCTTATCATCTCCATGAGGAAGGTTGTCATTATAGGCACCCTTCGTACATTGATATCGCATTAAACTGTCTTCAATTAACAGCCCTTCCACATCTAATGCGGTGCTGGGACGGATACTGTAGTGAACCCTCCTCAAAGGACTCATCCACCTTGTGAAGATTTATGTTTTTTCGAAGAGGTGGGTGGTCTGCGGGGTGTATATCCTGGGATAAAGATATGGGATAAAGAATCGAGCTATATACCAAGAGTGAGTGAAATGAATATAAATTTATTATGTAAATTTTTTCTTAGTAAATAAATGTGGCGTAAATTGATTAAATGTAAGAAAAAATTTGGTTTAAATTTATTTCGTAAGTTTCTCTTAGTATAACTGTTCGAATAATACGACCGTGGGGGAATTAATTCATGACTATCTCTTTATTAAATCACTATATATTAATTTTCTAAGGAAAAATATACATTAATATTTTTGATCGGATATATATATAATATATAGTGATTTTAATAAAGAAATAGTTATGAATTAAATTCCCCCATGGTCGTATTATTAGAACAGTTATCTGGGATTGGATTAAACTGGCCAACTAAGTCACAACAACTGACAACCAAGTGCTGTACGGATGATGGTAGGAACACGCCTGAATGGTGTGAATACTATCAATACCCTGAATACAGTGGGACGGAAAAGCTCGACATGGAAGATTCCTCTTCTAGCACGGACATAATAACGTCAGCAAAATAGCGTCGAAAACCTGGCTAAGTCTGGGTGGGCTACTTTCTGAAACTGTAGGTTTTATGTTTGCCACACAAGACGAAGCTGCTTACACCTATAACTTAAGTATGTAAATCTTCGTGATCCAATCAAAATCGTCTGACTTATGCAGAAGGTGTCATTCCTAGCCAGTACATGCCCAGACTGCTCAGTGGTCGAAACTAACATATGATACTGCAAATACACATCTTGCGTTGTATTGGAGAACAGACATCGTCGATAAAACTATATCACACAATCGACCTCAAATGATGTTCAAATCTCTTCGAATATATCACTCATAAACACTCCAAACATAATGTTATTAAATCCGAAATGAACAATTTATTTAAATATATTTTTTAAGTCTATTTTTTGTTTGTTTTATTTATTCGAAAAATAATGATAATGATTAATTATTTATATGTATTATTTTAACAAATACAAGGAATTATCAATTTATTATGGCATTTTTATTAGTTATTTTAAATAAATATTTTTTTAAATGTTACAAACAACAATAGTAACACACATAAATCCATTAATAGAGATGTGCATCACAAAAAATTAAGTGGTATAAACTATAAACATTCATATTGTAACTTGCATTTCAATTAGGTTAATACAATTTTTCTGAACTACGATAGTAATGTTTATCAACTATGTTGATATAGATATGGGGTAAAAATAATAATTAACACCAACTTTAAATAATCATAATTTAATAAGGCTAATAATAATATCGACAATTATTCGACAGTATCAAAATCAATATTCTGTCTTTTATTCAATATTTCTAAGTTGATCCTGCACATTATATTCATTCCGTATTCTCAAATACAGGTTAATTCCTTTTTGTTTTCAAGAATATGTAAAGCTAGATGAATTATTCATAATAATAATAATAATAATAATAATAATAATAATAATAATAATAATAATGATAATGATAATAATAATAATAATAATAATAATAATAACAATAACAATAACAATAACAATAACAATAACAATAACAATAACAATAACAATAACAATAACAATTACAATAACAATAACAACAACAACAACAACAACAACAACAACAACAACAACAACAACAACAACAACAACAACAACAACAACAACAACAACAACAACAACAACAACAACAACAACAACAACAACAACAACAACAATAACAATTACAATAACAATAACAACAACAACAACAACAACAACAACAACAACAACAACAACAACAACAACAACAACAACAACAACAACAACAACAACAACAACAACAACAACAACAACAACAACAACAACAACAACAACAACAACAACAACAACAACAACAACAACAACAACAACAACAACAACAACAACAACAACAACAACAACAACAACAACAACAACAACAACAACAACAACAACAACAACAACAACAACAACAACAACAACAACAACAACAACAACAACAACAACAACAACAACAACAACAACAACAACAACAACAACAACAACAACAACAACAACAACAACAACAACAACAACAACAACAACAACAACAACAACAACAACAACAACAACAACAACAACAACAACAACAACAACAACAACAACAACAACAACAACAACAACAACAACAACAACAACAACAACAACAACAACAACAACAACAACAACAACAACAACAACAACAACAACAACAACAACAACAACAACAACAACAACAACAACAACAACAACAACAACAACAACAACAACAACAACAACAACAACAACAACAACAACAACAACAACAACAACAACAACAACAACAACAACAACAACAACAACAACAACAACAACAACAACAACAACAACAACAACAACAACAACAACAACAACAACAACAACAACAACAACAACAACAACAACAACAACAACAACAACAACAACAACAACAACAACAACAACAACAACAACAACAACAACAACAACAACAACAACAACAACAACAACAACAACAACAACAACAACAACAACAACAACAACAACAACAACAACAACAACAACAACAACAACAACAACAACAACAACAACAACAACAACAACAACAACAACAACAACAACAACAACAACAACAACAACAACAACAACAACAACAACAACAACAACAACAACAACAACAACAACAACAACAACAACAACAACAACAACAACAACAACAACAACAACAACAACAACAACAACAACAACAACAACAACAACAACAACAACAACAACAACAACAACAACAACAACAACAACAACAACAACAACAACAACAACAACAACAACAACAACAACAACAACAACAACAACAACAACAACAACAACAACAACAACAACAACAACAACAACAACAACAACAACAACAACAACAACAACAACAACAACAATAACAATAACAATAACAATAACAATAACAATAACAATAACAATAACAATAACAATAACAATAACAATAACAATAACAATAACAATAACAATAACAATAACAATAACAATAACAATAACAATAACAATAACAATAACAATAACAATAACAATAACAATAACAATAACAATAACAATAACAATAACAATAACAATAACAATAACAATAACAATAACAATAACAATAACAATAACAATAACAATAACAATAACAATAACAATAACAATAACAATAACAATAACAATAACAATAACAATAACAATAACAATAACAATAGCAATAACAATAACAATAACAATAACAATAACAATAACAATAACAATAACAATAATTGTTATTGCAAGACAATCTATAGGCGCTGGATCTCGCTTTAGCTGTTATTACAATGCTTAGGGGAGGCAGCCCCAGTATGGCTTCCATGGCAGCTGTAGGTGTACTACTCATGACCAAAGATGCACAAGCAGGCCAGTCTCTGAATCCTGGACAGTTTTTGCACGCAGTAATCTGCTTAACTTTTGGCCACCACACTAGAGCAGCATAGGTTATAATGGGCTCTTATTTGTTATGTATTCCAGATGAGGGTTCCATGTTAGTTTCGAGTACAATATTACACCTAAGAACTTGACTTCCCTTGTGAACTGTAGTCTTTCACCGAAGAGGATGGGTGGTTTTATGTTATTCAGCTTCCTTTTCCGTGTAAATGGAATCAGTGCGGTCAGGGTTTATTTTCAATCCTTGATTGATACACCACTCCTGTGCGAATCTTAGAGCGTCTTGCATATGCTCCGAGATTGTGCCTTCACAGGGTCCCTGGATTGCAATTACAATGCCGACTGCAAATTCCTGTGTGTAGTATCCTTTTTAGTTGAGGTTCGTGAGTAAGCTGCTCACTGCCAGGCCCCACAAAAGTCGGGATAAGACACCACCACCAGAATCAACCATAGAATTGTAAGAAGCATTGTCAAATGCCCCCTCTATATCACGAAAAACGCACAAGGTGGTTTGTTTTCTTGCGAATCCCTCCTCAATCCTGTATATTAGGTTATGGAGGGTTGATTCACAAGAATTGCCTACCTGATACGAATGTTGGTTGGCATGAAGCGGATTTCTCGACAATGCCCCTTGAGCCAAATGAAATTCTATTAGTCATTCCATTATTTTCAGTAGAAACGATGGCAGACTAATAGGTGTAAAGTCCTATCCTGTAGAGTGGTTAAGCCTCCCCGGTTTTGGCAGGAAGGTCACTCTTACTGGCTACTATACTCTATGTTGGGATATAACCCGTAGCCAGGCTTGCCCTGAATATATGACCAAGCAGAGTTAAAAGATGTTCTGCTTCTTTTTGTAAAAGCACTGGGCATATCCCATCTGGTCTGCTTTGTAGGGGTCGAATGAGTTTATTGCCCATTCGACTGGTTAATGGCAATCACCGCTCTTCTCTAGGCCTCGCTTGTCGGTGGGAGACCCTGATTAAGCTGCTCTCGAGAAGGATTTTCAGCGTTCACTGCCATCGAATCCGAAAATTGAATTCGGATCAGTGTCTCGAGTGTATCCTTCGCGGAGCTAGTATACTCGGGTTTACGAAGTGACTCGAAGGTGTCAGCGGGTTTCTTCGCTAGAATACGATGGAGTCTTGCTTCCTCAGATGTGTTTTCAACATCTTGACAGAGCTTCCTCCATGAGTCCAGTTTGGCTTTTTTCAGAGACCTTCTGTGTTCGGTAAGGGCTTCATGGTAGTTATCCCAGTTCCCTATTCTACATGCTTTGTTAAATAGCTGGTGAACCTTTCATCTCTGACTCCTTAGGCCCTCATTCCACCAACAAGTTGACAGTTTTCTTGGATGGAGTTAATTATTGCATGCTGGACCTCAGTTGCAGTTAGCTCAATGTCCAATACTTTTTTAACTTTTTTCGGGATTGAAGCGAGTTTGAAATTTAGTGTCGAATTATATTCGTCCCAATTTGTTCTCCTCGGATCCCGATAGTGTATATTACATTGGTCCGTTCTCACCTCCATATTGTATTAGATTTGTCAGTGATCCGATGCAGATGGTACGTCGGATACTAGCCAGTTCTTGATTTTTCCACTGATTTCATAAGTGCTCAGTGTTACATCAATGGCTTCCTTCCGAACTTTGTTAATAAAAGTCGGCTTGTTACCTTGATTAACTATATCCAAGATGTTAGCTATGATATAATCAAAGAGGTACTCACCTCTTGTTTTTGTGTTGTATTTCCCTAGGCAGTGTGATGAGCGTTTTCATCACATCCCATGATCAGTGGGTGGTTTTTTGCCTCACAATACTGGATCAGGTCTTCCATCTCTGTTGATGGTGGTGGAGTAGATGCATCATAGGGTAGGTAGACCGAATCGATGATTACCACTCCAGTTTCGTTCCCTATGTTGTGTTTTACTTTTACCGCTGTAAGATCTCTCTGACAAAACAGCGGCAAGACATTGATGTCATTTCTTGTATAAATGTAAGATCTGGTTCTCTCTGAGGTTTTATCGTAAATAATTTGTCCTCTAGTATCTTCTTGTCCAAAATCATATGATTAACAGCCCAAGGTTCCTGGACCAGAGCTATGGAAATTTCCCTTTTCAGCACATTTTGACAGAAGACAGTAGAGACCGCCTTAATGTGCTGGAGGTTTATCTGAAGCGTCCGTAGATTTGACATTCTTCTTTCCTTCTGATGTTTTCAGTGGTCTAAGGTTGACTTGACCAAACCCGAGATATAATTCAAACTCTCGGTCCCGAATCAACCCCAGATCCGCTGCACTCACTTCTAGCACGATTGTATGTCCCGCATCGGCCCTCGTGTTGTTGATAATTCGCCACTCCATAGTGCGCAAGTTTTCATTCTGCACTACTAGAGTTTTGATTATTTTCCCCGTTTCAACGAAGTTATAGATCTGGGGAGCATACAGCAGAACTTTTGATGTGTTCATAAGGGATCTTGCATCCCCAACAACAAGTTCCGGTCCCTCCCATGGCCTGATATTGGCTGTTGCGTCTATGCACTGCATAACGAACGCCCCCCTGCCCAGGTGGCAACCCCGATACTGTGGGCCCTCAACGAGCTCTTGGGTGTTGGTAGCATCGAGTGTTGCACCCTTTCGGATTGTTCCTGAGTCATTTTCACCTCAAGATACCCCCGCAATGCAATGCACGTCTTTGTTGTTGAGGTGGTTTCTGCAAAAGTATTAATAGCACTTCCCTGTTCCCCCTTTCTACGTTTTTTCGAGATCTGTCTCGGACTTGGAGTCCCATTTTCAGATCTCGACTTCTTCTCCTGTGGGCTTTCCAAGTGTTGATTCCTTGATTTTGACCCAACAGGTATCATTGTTTCTGAGAAAAACAGGGCTGTAGGCTATTTTGTCCGGATTTTCCTCGTTATCGGATGAATCGGTTTCTCCTCAGCCCTGGCTTTCTCTTTTGCTGCTTTTCTCCGGGCTGCACCCGAGAGATTTTTCCTTTCCATCTTCAAGAAAGGATTCTGAAGTTCAGCGACCAGATTTTCTGCTTAGCAGGATGCACCAGCAATTTTTTGTGTCTCGGCGAGGTCAGCTTATGCAGCCTAGGTTGATTTACTTTTTAAGGAATTTGAGCCCCAGAGTTATTATTATTTTTACTTAGTTTTACCATTTTTGGTCCCACGTGTAAATCGGGCCGTGTACTAACCCATCGGCCATTTGATGGGGAGGGCATTTATACATTTGAGTTTGCCAGTTACTCCAAACGGATTATTTATGACAGCATTTAACCCTGCTGCCCTAGTCTTCGGCTAGTTCTCTAGACACAACCCCTCGCACCATAGATTGGGTTTTGCATGGTTTCTTGGTCTTGCTTCTCAAGGCTATCCTGGCCGGCATGGGTATTCCTGCCAGTAACATAGTTACCGACGACGTAGTTTAGCCCTCCATCGATGCACTTAAGCCTCTCCACCAACGACAAGGCCCTACCATGCATTTCGGGGAGATACTTCATATAATAGTTGCTACTTAAAATGATGAGTGAATTGAATATAAATTTATTATGTAAATTTTTCCTTAGAAAATGAATGAGGGGTATATTTACTAAATGTAAGAAATTTATTAAATGTTAAAGACTACAGTAGTCATGCAGTAAACGTACATTTAGCTTTCAGAATGAATATACAACTCATTTAGAATGTCTGGTACTCGATTAAATTACTTCACTGCAGTTACCAACCGATTATACAATCGATTTAAAATTCCAAATCAACACAAGTTAGCTGATCTGAACTATAACATTCCAGCTGTGGGAATGCTCATTGGAGCAGAAATATACTTAGAATTATTACACAACGGATTTCAAAAACTCGTTAATGGTCCGGTAATGCAAAATACGACTTTCGGTTGGATACTATCGGGTAAGGTCAATACAAGGGAAAGTCAACACAAAGCAGTCAAATCGTTTTTTATTCAAACGCAACCTTCAATACAAGATGTCTTACAAGCATTTTGGAAAATTGAAGAAATTCCAAAGAAACTTATAATCACCGAACAAGAAAGGGTACGTGAAGAAACGTTTGTTAAAACAACAACCATAGACTCCAACTGAAGGTATATAGTTCAATTGCCTTTCAAATCAGAACAGCCTAACATTGGTTAATCTTTCAAAGACGCATTCAAAAAATTTGTATCGTTAGAAAGAGATTAGATACATGTCCAGAAATTCGAAAACTATATAAAGAGTTTATTTTAGAATATCACGCTTTAAACCATATGGAAGAAATTGAAGGTTTCTCAACTAGTTCCAAAGAACAAGGGACTTATTTACCACATCATCCAGTCTTCAAAGCAGAAAGCACCATAACCAAATTACGAGTGGTATTTGACGGCTTCCATGAAGACAAGTAATGGTCAGTCATTGAATGATAATTTGATGGTTGGTCCTATGCAACAGCAATTGATCTCAATTATTCTACGATTTAGATCACATAACATAGCTTACACAGTCGACATACAAAAGACGTACCGGTAAGTGCGTGTTCACAAACCACATACTGATTATCAAAGAATCTTATGAAGAAATGATCCACAAGATATTCTGAAGTGTCATAAGCTTTCTACGGTTACATATGGAATAGCTTCGTCTCCATATCAGCAACAAAATGTTTGATACAATTAGCCAAAAACGATGAAAATCAATATCCTGTTGCTGCTACAAAGGTGATCAATGATTTCTAAGTTGATGATCTGATGTCCGGATCAGATAAAATGTGTGTGTTCGGCCGATCTAAGAAGTAAGAAATCTTAGTAAGATAGTCAGAATAAATATAATTTTGTTCTGAACATCTGAGTCAGCGAGTTTCGGCCTGGACACACTTTCATTTGCTTCTTAATGATCTACTGCTTTGTTAGTATATCTACCTTTTTTTTTTGAATAAATAAAAAAATTTTTGAATTTGTGTCATTTTTTTCAATTTTTTATAATAATAATAAATTTAAAACTCCAAAGTCGTACAAATACAAAATCAGTCATTACAGACCATATTCCATTATTTGAAATAATAGAATATGGTTCTGTAATTACTTTAAGGTATTATTTTATAATGGGATTTTAAACAATAAGTAATGCAATATATGACAAATAAAAAGAATTAATATTATTTAATATTTGAAGAAAAAAAATTCTATAATATATTAAATACTAATGTAATATTCAAACTATTTAAATTGGAATTTTCACTTTTTGAACCTAAGTAAAATGGCGGCATAAGAAAAATTTCTTAGTAAGCATAAAGTGTCCCGGCCGACGACTAAGTAAGATAATCTGACAATATCAGATAATAAATCTTCTTCAAAATGGTGGCTTTGTTTTACACAAGTGGCTTTGTTTTACACAAGTGGACATATAATATCCAAACAAGGTTTATTATGGTTACTTAAAGAAAACAAATTTAAGTTTACAATTAATATAAATTTAAACGACCACAAAGATAGTTTTACAAAGAGAGAAATTGATGTAAATTTTGTAGTTTACGATTATTTTTCTGGTAATAAAGAGGTTCATTCTTTGGTTTAAACTAGTAGAAAAATAAGGTTATTTCTAATATTGCTGTTACACGTGATTGTGTACAAGCTTAATTAATACAGTTGATTTGCATTAAATTATAATCCTGAATCGCTGTTTTAAATATTCCAAAAACTATCACCTTACGTGCTTTTACTTTCAATTTCCAATACTAGTTATTATGGTTGAATGATAATATATAACACATTTTATTTCTAATTATTTATTGAAATAATTATTAAATGATTTTAGTAATGTTACAATGTATTTTGGATTTTGTAAATTGTATATTGACATGTGCACGCTTGAAGCCCATTTTAGTCTAGCCTGATAGATGTAATATACGTGTGTACACAATTACATACTGATATAATAATTAAGATGTATCTGACCAAAACCAAAATTTAAGAAAGAGACGAGTTTTCGGGGAAATCCTTAATGTAATAGTGAAAGGCTAAAACATGATATGGTTGTCATATATTAATCGTAGGCATGACTTACCGATCGCTTTTACTCACTGGATTTACTAGATGGATTATTAATGTTTAATGATGGATTATTAATGATTATTGATATTTTAATACATCCCTTTTTTGTTACTGTTGACCAATACGTAAATATTTATATACATTTATGTGTATGTATATAACTATATATTACTCGTATATATAATAAAATATATTACTCTTATTCAAAATTACTTTATGGCCTCCTATGAGACGGCCTTTTGGCCTGGATGAATATATTATATTTGATGTTGAAATTGTGGCAACACTGTTCAAAATTAAGTATAGAATAAGCACTACTTAATAGCGACAACACGGTCGAGGATGAATATATAACCATGAAGAATAGATATATTAGGAGATTGAACGACATAGGCAATTCGTCTGTTTTTGTGTCCTCAAAAACGTGTAGAGATCATAGTTATTATTTTCGCCACTAGAGGCAGTGCGAATCTGCCCGTACGGAATTATTATTATTATTACATATTAAAATCAACGGTTATCACATCTTACAAATAAAAATTGTAAGTATAAAAATTGTTTAATTTTATAAATGTGAAAAAATGGGACGATGTTGTACAGGGAAAGCATAGATATACTGCTATATATCTATGAGTGAAAGGTTGTTTAAGGTTAGGAATGCGTGTCTGCATTTACGAAAGGAATATGGTCTGTAATTACCGGTTTTGTGATCTTCTTTCTTTATCTAATATGTGTCAGTTATTGTAAACATATATTGTATATTATTATTATTAATTGCAAAATTATCACTATGATTCATCTTTTAATTTATTGCAATTATTAAGAATTCTCTATTATTAATATTTATTTAATTATTACTTGATAATCGAAAACAATTTTTTATTATCTATAAAACTAAGACTTCTTATTAACTGAATGAAAGTGATTTCTTGGCGCCTACATTTAAACATTTAAATTCCGTACGGCACTGACACCAGTGACCCCTACTGATAAAAGATAGTTACACCAATTCTTGACCGTTTTTTTAACATTACGTTCGCTCTCCTAATATATCTATTCTTCATGATATAACGATCAAAAAAAAATAAACAACAACACGTGTTTTCCCGCTCGACAATACAATAACGTATAAACATCGACCTAAATATAAAACGTTTTCTCGACATCAACTTAAGTTCTTACTAAAACTAATATAAATAAATAATCTGCTGGTAAACAATCTGTTCATAAATAATAATCTGTAAATAAACAATCTGTTAATAAATATTAATTAATATAATTACGGTGGTTATTTTCATATATAACCCCACAAATTGGCGATCTTGCCAGGATTTAACAAAAACAAGTATTAATCAAAATGGCAACGGACAACGCGGCTCCACTTGAGCACGATTCTGAAGCTGAACGACAAAATGAATTTGGACAACGAAACAACATAAGGCCAAGGTTAGCAAGATTTACTTTACCTGAATTTACTCCAAATCACACGGATGTTTGGTTTTCCGCTATGGACCAGATATTTAAAACCCAAACCGTGACCTCCGAGGAAGAAAATTTTTCTTGTTTACTACAGTATATTGACTCAGCCGAGTTAAATCACATTCGTGATATTATACCATCGGATGTTCGCGATAAATACACCAAGGCAAAGACAAGACTACAACAAATCCACGGGAAAAGTAGATTAGAACAATTGGCAAAGCTGCTACAAGGGGTAGATATTAATACGCACACAAAACCGTCTGTGATTTTGACAAAAATGAAAAATTTGGTCGGACCCTCCTGTGACAAAAGCGAACTGTTACGAAGCATGTGGCTTCATCAACATCAACTCTTCGCATCAACTCTACGAATCGCCCCAGCAACGCCAACCAAACACGCATCAACCCTACGAACCGCCACAGCAACCCTATGAATTGCTAATATGATCCAAAATCTGCAAAGCCAAATCTCGGCGCTACAATCCAGCAGGTCACCAGACGAAAACGAGCCTAGAAGGTACAGAAGACGATCTTCTTCGAGAAATCGTGGCCGAAGCCCATCACCATACGTGAATACCGAAATGATAAACGGCATGTGCTGGTATCACCATACGTTTGGCAAAAACGCCCGAAAATGTGCACCAGGTTGTTCACAAAAAAACTAGAGCTGAAGTCTGTGCAAGCGGTGTCACAGGCTGCAGATACCAGATCACCGCGTCTATTCATTTTCGATAAAAATTCAAACCTCACTTTTCTCATCGATAGCGGATCTGATGTGTCAGTTATCCCGAAATCTCACCAGCCGAACCCCGATTTCAAAATTTCATATACCCTTCAAGCAGTCAACAACACACCAATAACCACCTTTGGAATTCACGAATTAAACTTGGACTTGAATTTTCCAAAAACATACAAGTGGAATTTTATCGTTGCTGACGTCGGCACTCCATAATAGGTGCCGATTTTCTAAAAAAAAAACCATCTACTGCCTGACTTGTCCAAAAAGGTGCTCATTGATGGATCTTCACTCTGTAGTACCAAATGTACATTCAAAAATTCCATTCAGCCCAGCATTCATCTAATTACGGGAAATCTAAATATGGACGCTAGGACAATCGAATTAATGGCAAAATACCCATCTTTGTCAAAACCGCCACAATACCACGATAAACCTTTTCACTCTGTCAACCACTACATTGAAACAACCGGCACCCCCACCTATGATAAACCACGACGAATACAACCAAAAATCGAAATAGAAGTACGGCGTGAATTTCACAAAATGATAGAAAATGGAACATGCCAACCATCAAACAGTCAATGGGCATCGCCATTAGTAGTGATACAAAAAAACAACAAGATACGAATAGCTGGTGACTACCGGAAATTGAATTCTCGTACATTACCTGACAGGTATCCCTTGCCAAATTTGTACGACATCACTCAACAACTAAACAACAAACAAATATTTTCTTGTATAGATTTAATAAGAGCCTTTCACAACATCCCTATTTTTCCACCACACATCAACAAACAGCAGTAATCTCTGCGGCGGGTTTATTCGAATACCGTAGAATGCCGTTTGGTTTAAGAAACGCTCCCGCAACCTTTCAGCGATTTATGAACTCCATCCTAAACGACCTTCCTTTCATATTTTGTTACATAGATGATATTCTCGTTTCCTCCACTGACTTGGATGAACATTTTAATCACTTAAATATTCTGTTTCAGAGATTAGACAAACACAGACTCACCATTAACATCGAAAAGTCAAAATTTTTTGCTAACGAAGTTAACTTTTTAGGACATTCTATTTCAGAAAATGGTTTTAGGCCCACGAACGAAAGAGTGGAATATATAAAATCAATACAAAAACCACATACAATCACGGAATTACGAAAAATATTGGGAATATTTAACTTTTACCGCAGATTCAACAAAAACGCCGCGAAAAACTTGTCCATATTTAACGAAATGTTAAAAGGCCATCCAAAAAAAAACGATCGAACAACAATACAGTGGACTCCTGAACTAATAAATAATTTTGAAGAAGCAAAAGAATCATTATACAGAACAATTAATCTGAAATTTTGACGATTATTGATTCAATTTGTGCAATATATTGTACATTAACAACTTTATGAGGATATAAATTATTATTTTAATTCTACTTCAAAAGTTAATGTGAAGTATAATGAACAGCTAAATATAGTACTCATCTTGAACAGTAATAAAATTAACGCATTCATAATAATATAAATATTGTCGTTTTGAAAAAACTGTCAAATGTTGTCTTATTAATAGCTAGTTCAGAGTTATCACAGAGTTCTTGTATGTGAATTGAAAAGTAATAAACGTACTCCGAATTTATACGTAATGAACTCTATATTGTTGTATGTACATCATTAAATTTCTATTTTTCATTTTTATCACATTGTGCCCTCCACATCAAGTGATCGATGGGTTAGTACACGGCCCTCACACATATGTTCACTATAAAAAAACAAATCAAGATTGAAAGAAGATCGAGATATATAGCATTCATTTCACAATTCACCACTGACATTATTCATATTTCAGGTTTATCAAATATAATAGCAGATGCACTAAGCCGACCGGAAAATATTGAGATTCACGGAATAGAAGCACCAATCTCAGTTACGACTATTGCTGAAGGTCAAATGACAGATCAAGAAATTTTGACGATTAAAAAAGACGGCTATCGAGATCACCAATTCAGAGAAGTATATTTAAATGAAAATCTTAACATCTTTTGCAGTTTACACAATAATGTCAATCGTCCACTGATACCGAAGAGCCTCCGATACGCACTCTTCAAACAAATTCATGGTTTAGCACATTCCGGTGTTAAAACTACACTTAATTTAATACGTTGGAGGTACTACTGGCCCAAAATGACAGGCGAAATTCGAAAATGGTGCAAAACATGTCCAGAATGTCAGAAATGCAAGATTACTAGACACACACAATCATCACTAAGTTATTTTCCTGAGAGTAATCGTTTTGAGCACGTTCATATTGACTTAGTTGGACCTTTAAGAGAGTCTGAAGGATATCGCTACGTGTGTACCTTCATAGATCGCGCTACAAGATGGATTGAAGCTTTTCCGCTGAGAGATACATCAGCCGAGACGATTGCTAGACTTTTTTACGAAAATTGGGTCGCAAGATTTGGTGTACCTCTAAGATTAACTTCCGATAGAGGTCCTCAATTCCGCTCTACCTTATTTAATGAATTATGTAAGCTTTTAGGTACAAACCACATCAAAACAACCTCTTACCATCCGATCGCAAATGGAATTTTGGAGCGATTTCACCGAATTTTAAAAGATGGATTAAAATGCCACAAGCAAGCATGGACACTCAGCTTACACAGTATATTGTTAGGATTACGAGCAGCACCGAAAGACGCTACAGGAATTTCATGCGCAGAAATGACTTTCGGAATAACTCTTAAACTTCCAGGTGAATTTTACACTCCATCTCCAGATATTAACGATAGTTCTATATTTGCCCATAGGTTACGAGAAACATTCAAAAAATTGCGACCGGTCCCAATTACTCATAAAACAAACAGAAAAATTTGTATTCACAACGACTTATGGAAATGCAAAAGAGTCTTCGTTCGAATAGATCGAGTAAAAATACCTTTAGAACCACCGTATGAAGGTCCGTTTGATGTTATCCGAACAATGCCCAAATACTTCACTCTTAACTTAAATGGGAAGGAAGATAATGTATCAATTGACCGATTAAAACCAGCGTATGTTTTGAACGACGATGAAACAGAATTGGAAAATACAAGCGAACCCGAAAATATTAATAAATCGATTCTCAAGAAAGAAAACTTCGACACAACAACCCATGCATCGGAAACAAAAGAATCAGCTGTTGGTAACGTATTAGAACAAACAAAATCTAACACTAAACAAAATAGGAAACGACCCCCATTATATCATCATAATCTTAACGACTCAGCCCCAAACATTTTACCTTTACCCTTTAACGATTTAACCACAGAAACAACTGTAAAACCAAACGAGCCTATAGCCCCTCAGGAAAAGAAACCGAAACAGTCACAACGAGTTCAATTAAATACAACCCTCATAAAGACATCCAGCGGAAGACGAATATCGTATCTAGCGAAGAAACCCGCTGACACCTTCGGGTCACTTCGTAAACCCGAGTATACTAGCTCCGCGAAGGATACACTCGAGACACTGATCCGAATTCATTTTTCGGATTCGATGGCAGTGGACGCTGAAAATCCTTTTCAAGAGCAGCTTAATCAGGGTCTCCCACCGACAAGCGAGGCCTAGAGAAGAGCGGTGATTGCCATTAACCGGTCGAATGGGCAATAAACTCATTCGACCCCTACAAAGCAGACCAGATGGGATATGCCCAGTACTTTTACAAAAAGAAGCAGAACATCTTTTAACTCTGCTTGGTCATATATTCAGGGCAAGCCTGGCTACGGGTTATATCCCAACATAGAGTATAGGAGCCAGTAAGAGTGATCTTCCTGCCAAAACCGGGGAGGCTTAACCACTCTACGGGATAGGACTTTACACCTATTAGTCTGCCATCGTTTCTACTGAAAATAATGGAATGACTAATAGAATTTCATTTGGCTCAAGGGGCATTGTCGAGAAATCCGCTTCATGCCAACCAACATTCGTATCAGGTAGGCAATTCCTGTGAATCAACCCTCCACAACCTAATATACAGGATTGAGGAGGGATTCGCAAGAAAACAAACCACCTTGTGCGTTTTTCGTGATATAGAGGGGGCATTTGACAATGCTTCTTACAATTCTATGGTTGATTCTGGTGGTGGTGTCTTATCCCGACTTTTGTGGGGCCTGGCAGTGAGCAGCTTACTCACGAACCTCAACTAAAAAGGATACTACACACAGGAATTTGCAGTCGGCATTGTAATTGCAATCCAGGGACCCTGTGAAGGCACAATCTCGGAGCATATGCAAGACGCTCTAAGATTCGCACAGGAGTGGTGTATCAATCAAGGATTGAAAATAAACCCTGACCGCACTGATTCCATTTACACGGAAAAGGAAGCTGAATAACATAAAACCACCCATCCTCTTCGGTGAAAGACTACAGTTCACAAGGGAAGTCAAGTTCTTAGGAGTAATGTTGTACTCGAAACTAACATGGAACCCTCATCTGAAATACATAACAAATAAGAGCCCATTATAACCTATGCTGCTCTAGTGTGGTGGCCAAAAGTAAAGCAGATTACTGCGTGCAAAAACTGTCCAGGATTCAGAGACTGGCCTGCTTGTGCATCACTGGATCCATGAATAGTACACCTACAGCTGCCATGGAAGACATACTGGGGCTGCCTCCCCTAAGCATTGTAATAACAGCTAAAGCGAGATCCAGCGCCTATAGATTGTCTTGCAATAACAACAATTAAAATCATGTTGGACATGCAAGTATCGTGGGAACATCAATTATCTCAGACCCCGTCTTTGAAATGGGCACAGATATACTTCCCAAGACATACTCCTTCTCAAAACCTTTCACTGTAGTATGTGATAGGGCCATGTGGTCGGAAGGAGAACCACCCTACCTCAGGAAAGGAATCGTCTGGTATACAGACGGATCCAAAACTGAAGAAGGGACCGGGATGGGAATCTACGGTGAGAGACCAAAAGCAAACATATTCCTCAACTTGGGGAAATATGCCACGGTCTTCCAAGCAGAAGTCTACGCCATACTGGCTTGCGTCCGTGAGAACCTACGTAGAGGCTACATAAACAAGAACGTATGCATTCTGTCGGACAGTCAAGCTGCTTTAAAAGCCTTGTCTGGAACTGAGGTCACCTCAAGGGTAGTCATGGATTGTCTGGAGGAACTTCTGAACTTGGCAAAACGGAACAATGTTAAATTGATCTGGGTGCCGGGTCACAGTGGTTTCGAAGGAAACGAAAAAGCGGATACCTTAGCAAAGAAGGGAGTCGGAATGCCATTCATAGGCCCAGAGCCTATTTTAGGAATTCCAAAGACTGCATGTAAACAAGTGGTCAAATGCTAAACACCGTGATCACTGAGAAAAAGTACCGCGGCAAGAGCTCGGGAAGGTACTGCTTCAGAGTGCAACAAAGAGGTTATCTCTCGATGCACTGAGGCTGAGCCGGATGCAACTGCGGAGGGCTACCGGGTTCATTACCGGGCATTATCCCATGCGGAAGCATCTGCACTCAATGGGACTCCATAACGGCTCCATTGTCTGCAGATTGTGTGGCGAGGAGGAGGAAACATCCAGCCACATAATATTTGACTGCGAACCTCTGGGTTACAGCATATACAGGATATTCTGTGCATCTCAACCCGAATATATGAACCTTCGGGAGGACCTGATAAGCAAGCTCCAGGCTATTGCCAACATATGGGAGAAGTGAGTCTTGCCAGACTGAGGTAGAAGGGGAAGCACAATGGACCATAGGGTCGAAGTGCAATAGTTTTTACCCCGATATTAATCAACAATCAATCAACTACAAGGTCCTACCATGCCTTGGAGAGGAATGTAATGAAACTTATTTGAATAATTAAATATCCAAATAATACAGTTAAAAAAAAAAAATTAGGTAAGATGATTCTGGTTCTGAATCAGAGCAAACGAGACTATTACCAAACGAATTTAATAAGTAAGATGTAGTATATGTGATGACAGATAGATGTCACCACATGTATAAATTGAAATTAGAAATACGTGTTAAATATACTAAGTTTTTGAAAGATGAATCGAATGTAAAGACGTGTGTAATGTAATGAAACTTATTTGATTAAATAGATATCCAAATAATACATGTTTAAATGGCGGCAAAAATTATTCAATATCCACAACTAGACCCTTCAAATTTTAAATCGAGTTTTAAATCTACTTGAAGAAAAAGGCGTCAAAGAAATAATTATGAGAGAGATAGATCCAAATACTATGTCAGAAAAGGAGCAAAAGGATGCAACCAGTCTACTATTGTCATGTGCTTACCAGATTTACATCTAGAGCACGGAAGTGCGCTAGGCCAAGTTTAAGGGAAATTTGGCCTTCTCATTTACAGTGCTATTACTACAGGAAATATCAGAGGTAATCTGATCCCGATATATCTTCTGAACGGAAAGAGCAATAGTGCTGATTTTTTGAATATAAGCTATTTAGGGAACTATAAGAAAACAAGTTTTTGCTTTTCGTTAAGAAATAAACGGTTAAAAAGTTATTTCACTTCAAAAATGCAAAAATAGCGGGAACACCCATAATTCTTGGTGACTAGTAGATCATAATTCTACGCTATTTCCAGATATCCTGTAAAGTTGATATTTGGCATACAGGTAGATCAAGTACCCAAACCGACGGGAAAATTCCGAAAACTGGAAATTTGTATCGGAAAAAAGGAAATTTTTACAATTTTCGTTTTAATTAATTTAACATTAGAAAGCATATATCCATCTGATTCGTTGATAAGTATGCGAGTTCTTTCTGATTGGATGAAAAATATTAAGACCATGTTAAAGTAAAATACCATGTAGAAAACATAAAAAGTTAAATAATATCATCTTAATCTTAAACTACTGTCATGTAACATAATACGAAACATGAATGTTTTTCATTTTCTTTATGATATGTAATGAGAATTTATTAATATAATAAAGTTATTATATATATAATATATATAATATTTCAATCCTAATAAACTGTGGAATTCTTAGCATAATAAAACGCGTAGCGTTTTGTGCTATATTTGTGATATTTAAGCCTTTCAAAAAGATGTGATATCCGATCAAAAACATAAATGTAAGAAAGGGGCGAGTTTTCGGAGAAATCCTTAATGTAATAGTTGCTCCATAAAAAGTGATGATATTGGAGAAAGGACCGAGCTATTTACAAAGTAAATAGCCGTAGACTTCATATAATAGTTGCTCCTTAAAAAGTGATGATATCCCATTAAAGAGCCGAACTATTTACAAAGTAAATAGCTCGATAAACTATTTACCAAAATAATTAATAAGGGGTAAATTGATTAAATGTAAGAAAAAATTTGGTTGAAACGTATTTCGTAAGTTTTCCCTTAGTATGTTTTTCAAATTTTATATAACGCGGCAAGTTATTTTTTCTGATGATTTCAAATATTTTAAAACTTCCGCGTTATAAAATTTTAAAAACATACTAAGGGAAAACTGGTTGAAATACATTTCAACCAATTTTTTTCGTACATTTAATCAATGTACCCCTCATTAATTTTTCTGGTAAATACTTTACCGAGCTATTTACTTTGTAAATAGCTCGGCTCTTTAATGGGATATCATCACTGTTTTAAGTAGCAACTATTATATGAAGTCTACAGCTATTTACTTTGTAAATAGCTCGGTCCTTTCTCCCATATCATCATTTTTTAAGGAGCAACTATTATATTAAGGATTTCCCCGAAAACTCGGCCCTTTCTTACATTTATGTTTTTGATCGGATTTAGAATACGTTAAAAATGCAGCCACAGCATATGATATGATTAAAAAATCTAGAAAAAGTTTTCGAAAGAAATAGTATACTGACAAAACTTCACATTAGAAGAAAACTAATAAAATTAAAACAAGATATAGAATTACGAGACCATTTCTGCATATTTGATAAACTAACCAATGAATTGGAATTGGAATTTTTTTTCTTCAAATATTAAATAATATTAATTCTTTTTATTTGTCATATATTGCATTACTTATTGTTTAAAATCCCATTATAAAATAATACCTTAAAGTAATTACAGAACCATATTCTATTATTTCAAATAATGGAATATGTTCTGTAATGACTGATTTTGTATTTGCACGACTGGGGAGTTTTAAAGTTATTATTATTATAAAAAATTGAAAAAAATGACACAAATTCAAAAAAAAAAGGTAGATATACTAACAAAGCAGTAGATCTACTGTTAAACGAGATATCTGGCAACACTGATTAAGAAGAAAAAGAAAGTGTGTCCTGGCCGAAACTGGCTGACTCAGATGCTCAGAACATCTTACTAAGATTTCTTACTTCTGAGTTCGGCCGAACACACGCAATAATTTACATGGATAACCAAAGTGCCATATCCATGATAAAAACCATAGACACTAAACAAGGACACATAACTCCATGTAAACAAATAATTGGCAAAAATAAGATGTCAGTAGTGTTTCTTCGGCACCGAAAACAGAACACAGAGTATAAGGCGCGAGTTTTAATTGAAAAACATTACGCATTTATAGTATTATAAAAATTATTTCCAGCCAAAGTATTTTTCCAATAAAATATTTTTTAAAATAAATGATAAGTAATTTCAATTTTTCAATAAGGATTTAGTTGAAATTGAAGTGACAGTTAAAATTCGCAAAATTATTACATAAAAATAAAAAAGATAAACATCAAATAATTAAATAGTAACCTGTAATGTTGGAATTGTAAAAATGAAAGAAATTATTGAATCAGATATTAAATTAAACCTTTATTTATTAATAATAATGCTGAAAATTAATATTTAATATAATGTCATACAATTTAATTAATTTTGGAATATTATACTAGCTTTTGGTACTTTAAAAAGTCCTGGTTTTTTAAACCCAATTGATCCCGTTGCTTATTGTCACAAGCACTACCACTTTTACAATTGTCTACTGCACATACTTTTCCCATCTTAAATGTTTTTTAAACAGTTTTTTATTTAATAAATTTTTTTAACCAAATTGTGTACTTCGAAATGATCACTTCAAAATAAAACTAGTTACTTGGCTTACTTCACTTCTATTTATTATACTATATTCACTTTGGTAAGGATGAGTTCCTATCAAAAACACGCGACCCTAGCGGCATATCATCATTTTTTAAGGAGCAACTATTACATTAAGGATTTCCCCGAAAACTCGGCCCTTTCTTACATTTATGTTTTTGATCGGATTTAGAATACGTTAAAAATGCAGCCACAGCATATGATATGATTAAAAAATCTAGAAAAAGTTTTCGAAAGAAATAGTATACTGACAAAACTTCACATTAGAAGAAAACTAATAAAATTAAAACAAGATATAGAATTACGAGACCATTTCTGCATATTTGATAAACTAACCAATGAATTGGAATCCACCGGCTCAATAATGTAGGAAGGTGACAAAGTTTGTCACTTGTTTCTTACAATTTCAAAACAATATTAAACTGTAATTACTGTTTTAGAAAAAAATGAAAACCTGACATTGGAATTTGCAAAAAGCAGATTACTTAATGCGAAAGTGAAACTCAAAAGCAATCAAAAAGATGAAACGCCATCAAAATCAAAGTGGATACAATACTAACAATAAACGACGCGGACCATTTCAACGAGGTACACACACGTCGAGAGGTAATTATAATAATAATTCAAATAAAAATCAAGCAAAATTTAATAATATTAATAACAAAAATTAAGCAAAATTAACGAAGCAAGTAGACAACGACATATGTTTTGTAATTTTATCGGATGAAATAAGTTGTACCAATTACAAAGAAGTATCCTTTATTTTGGATTCAGAAGCCACCAACAATTATGTAATCTCAAAAATGAGAAACTACATGACGAATGTCTAAAAAATAGAACCTATAAAAATAAAAATTGCTGATGATACCGATATGATTGCCCATGAAAAAGGTATACTACAATTATATTCTGAGCATACACCCATAAAAATTGAACCACTTTTGAAAAATTAGAATTTAATCTACTGTCTGTTCATAAAATTATTCAAAGGAAATTTACAGTGTCATTTAAAAACGATTATGCTGAAATTAAAAGAAATCAATTTAAACTTATTTGTAAAAATATAAACAATTTATTTATCGCTGTATTCAATATAAATAAACAAGAAAAAAATTTTCTAACAAAACAAAAAGATGGCCTTTCGCACCTACGACTAGGACATGCCAACAGAAGAGGATTACAATTACTGGGACTTCCTCAAAGCAAAAACATTTGCGGTTCTTGTTAAGAAGATAAAGCTACGAGAAAACCATTTAAGAAAATAGATTATCCACATTCTCGTCGAATTGGAGAACTTCTACATTGCGACGTTTGGGATCCAACAAAGGAAGCTTCACTTTCAGGTGAGAAATATTATCTTTCAATCCTTGATGATTTTTCACATTTTAGTTGTATTTACTTACTAAAAGAAAAAAGCGAAATCGAATTACATTTGACAGCACATATACAAAATTTAAAATCTAATTCAATCTATGTGGCACGAATACGCATGGATCAAGAAGGTGAATTTTTATCAAATAATTTTAAAAGCTACTGCATTAAAAATGGGATAAAACAGGAATTTACATGCAGCTACATGCCTCAACAAAATGGAGCCTCTGAAAGACTAAATCTCACAATATTAAATAAAGTACGAGCTATGTTTATAGATACAAAACTACCCAAATACTTGTGGGGAGAAGCAGTTCGTACAGCCGTTTACCAGTTAAATCGAACACCGTGCAGACCCATAAACTGCAAAGTACCTGCCGAAATCTACCTGGGTAAATTAGATCTATCTAAATTAAAAAAATTTGGTGCCAAAACATGGTATTGTGTATTACCCAGAACTGACAAACTAGAACCTAGAGCTCGAGAAGCTCGAATGGTAGGTTATGCTGGCTCAGGGTATAGATTATGGGATTCTGAAGCGGACAAAATAATAGTGTCTCGCGATGTAACTTTCGATGAAACACAATACGTATACTCACATTCAAATATACTTCATTCAAGCGTACCTACCTTCATTAACAAATCAAAAAAGTAAAGAACTAAAGTGAATCTGAAGAGGATCATCAAATTCAAGATAGTGAAACAGTAAATATAAACAAACGGTTAATAAAAAAGCCTAATTTTTAAATGAATACGAAGTGTTTATTTTTAGTTGGAGAAAATATGTCCTTCTACGTACAAAGAAGCAATTAAAGCTGGAAACGAATGGCATGGAGCTGTAAAAAATGAAATAAATGCACTTGAAAAAATGGAAACGTGGAACATAACTAATCTACCAAAAGGTCACAATTCCATCGATACTAAATGGATTTTCAAAACAAAACAAGATGGTATAATGAAAGCTCGTTTAGTTGCAAAGGGATATCATATATAACATGCAAATGAAGAAATTATACAAGAGTTAACATAAAATTAAAATGAAAATAAAGAAATCATGCAAACATTAAGCGAAAATAAAGGTGTCGAATTGGAGAACTTAAGTTCTCCAATTCGACGAGAATGTGGATAATCTATTTTCTTAAATGATTTTCTCGTAGCTTTATCTTCTTAACAAGAACCGCAAATGTTTTTGCTTTGAGGAAGTCCCAGTAATTGTAATCCTCTTCTGTTGGCATGTCCTAGTCGTAGGTGCGAAAGGCCATCTTTTTGTTTTGTTAGAAAATTTTTTTCTTGTTTATTTATATTGAATACAGCGATAAATAAATTGTTTATATTTTTACAAATAAGTTTAAATTGATTTCTTTTAATTTCAGCATAATCGTTTTTAAATGACACTGTAAATTTCCTTTGAATAATTTTATGAACAGACAGTAGATTAAATTCTAATTTTTCAAAAGTGGTTCAATTTTTATGGGTGTATGCTCAGAATATAATTGTAGTATACCTTTTTCATGGGCAATCATATCGGTATCATCAGCAATTTTTATTTTTATAGGTTCTATTTTTTAGACATTCGTCATGTAGTTTCTCATTTTTGAGATTACATAATTGTTGGTGGCTTCTGAATCCAAAATAAAGGATACTTCTTTGTAATTGGTACAACTTATTTCATCCGATAAAATTACAAAACATATGTCGTTGTCTACTTGCTTCGTTAATTTTGCTTAATTTTTGTTATTAATATTATTAAATTTTGCTTGATTTTTATTTGAATTATTATTATAATTACCTCTCGACGTGTGTGTACCTCGTTGAAATGGTCCGCGTCGTTTATTGTTAGTATTGTATCCACTTTGATTTTGATGGCGTTTCATCTTTTTGATTGCTTTTGAGTTTCACTTTCGCATTAAGTAATCTGCTTTTTGCAAATTCCAATGTCAGGTTTTCATTTTTTTCTAAAACAGTAATTACAGTTTAATATTGTTTTGAAATTGTAAGAAACAAGTGACAAACTTTGTCACCTTCCTACATTATTGAGCCGGTGGATTCCAATTCATTGGTTAGTTTATCAAATATGCAGAAATGGTCTCGTAATTCTATATCTTGTTTTAATTTTATTAGTTTTCTTCTAATGTGAAGTTTTGTCAGTATACTATTTCTTTCGAAAACTTTTTCTAGATTTTTTAATCATATCATATGCTGTGGCTGCATTTTTAACGTATTCTAAATCCGATCAAAAACATAAATGTAAGAAAGGGCCGAGTTTTCGGGGAAATCCTTAATGTAATAGTTGCTCCTTAAAAAATGATGATATGCCGCTAGGGTCGCGTGTTTTTGATAGGAACTCATCCTTACCAAAGTGAATATAGTATAATAAATAGAAGTGAAGTAAGCCAAGTAACTAGTTTTATTTTGAAGTGATCATTTCGAAGTACACAATTTGGTTAAAAAAATTTATTAAATAAAAAACTGTTTAAAAAACATTTAAAATGGGAAAAGTATGTGCAGTAGACAATTGTAAAAGTGGTAGTGCTTGTGACAATAAGCAACGGGATCAATTGGGTTTAAAAAACCAGGACTTTTTAAAGTACCAAAAGCTAGTATAATATTCCAAAATTAATTAAATTGTATGACATTATATTAAATATTAATTTTCAGCATTATTATTAATAAATAAAGGTTTAATTTAATATCTGATTCAATAATTTCTTTCATTTTTACAATTCCAACATTACAGGTTACTATTTAATTATTTGATGTTTATCTTTTTTATTTTTATGTAATAATTTTGCGAATTTTAACTGTCACTTCAATTTCAACTAAATCCTTATTGAAAAATTGAAATTACTTATCATTTATTTTAAAAAATATTTTATTGGAAAAATACTTTGGCTGGAAATAATTTTTATAATACTATAAATGCGTAATGTTTTTCAATTAAAACTCGCGCCTTATACTCTGTGTTCTGTTTTCGGTGCCGAAGAAACACTACTGACATCTTATTTTTGCCAATTATTTGTTTACATGGAGTTATGTGTCCTTGTTTAGTGTCTATGGTTTTTATCATGGATATGGCACTTTGGTTATCCATGTAAATTATTGCGTGTGTTCGGCCGAACTCAGAAGTAAGAAATCTTAGTAAGATGTTCTGAGCATCTGAGTCAGCCAGTTTCGGCCAGGACACACTTTCTTTTTCTTCTTAATCAGTGTTGCCAGATATCTCGTTTAACAGTAGATCTACTGCTTTGTTAGTATATCTACCTTTTTTTTTTGAATTTGTGTCATTTTTTTCAATTTTTTATAATAATAATAACTTTAAAACTCCCCAGTCGTGCAAATACAAAATCAGTCATTACAGAACATATTCCATTATTTGAAATAATAGAATATGGTTCTGTAATTACTTTAAGGTATTATTTTATAATGGGATTTTAAACAATAAGTAATGCAATATATGACAAATAAAAAGAATTAATATTATTTAATATTTGAAGAAAAAAAATTCCAATTCCAATTCATTGGTTAGTTTATCAAATATGCAGAAATGGTCTCGTAATTCTATATCTTGTTTTAATTTTATTAGTTTTCTTCTAATGTGAAGTTTTGTCAGTATACTATTTCTTTCGAAAACTTTTTCTAGATTTTTTAATCATATCATATGCTGTGGCTGCATTTTTAACGTATTCTAAATCCGATCAAAAACATAAATGTAAGAAAGGGCCGAGTTTTCGGGGAAATCCTTAATATAATAGTTGCTCCTTAAAAAATGATGATATGGGAGAAAGGACCGAGCTATTTACAAAGTAAATAGCTGTAGACTTCATATAATAGTT
This sequence comes from Nineta flava, assembly GCA_963920215.1. Lineage (NCBI taxonomy): Eukaryota > Metazoa > Arthropoda > Insecta > Neuroptera > Chrysopidae > Nineta > Nineta flava. The sequence goes on along the minus strand of OY986046.1, from coordinate 30,038,904 downwards.
GCTACTTAAAACAGTGATGATATCCCATTAAAGAGCCGAGCTATTTACAAAGTAAATAGCTCGGTAAAGTATTTACCAGAAAAATTAATGAGGGGTACATTGATTAAATGTACGAAAAAAATTGGTTGAAATGTATTTCAACCAGTTTTCCCTTAGTATGTTTTTAAAATTTTATAACGCGGAAGTTTTAAAATATTTGAAATCATCAGAAAAAATAACTTGCCGCGTTATATAAAATTTGAAAAACATACTAAGGGAAAACTTACGAAATACGTTTCAACCAAATTTTTTCTTACATTTAATCAATTTACCCCTTATTAATTATTTTGGTAAATAGTTTATCGAGCTATTTACTTTGTAAATAGTTCGGCTCTTTAATGGGATATCATCACTTTTTAAGGAGCAACTATTATATGAAGTCTACGGCTATTTACTTTGTAAATAGCTCGGTCCTTTCTCCAATATCATCACTTTTTATGGAGCAACTATTACATTAAGGATTTCTCCGAAAACTCGCCCCTTTCTTACATTTATGTTTTTGATCGGATATCACATCTTTTTGAAAGGCTTAAATATCACAAATATAGCACAAAACGCTACGCGTTTTATTATGCTAAGAATTCCACAGTTTATTAGGATTGAAATATTATATATATTATATATATAATAACTTTATTATATTAATAAATTCTCATTACATATCATAAAGAAAATGAAAAACATTCATGTTTCGTATTATGTTACATGACAGTAGTTTAAGATTAAGATGATATTATTTAACTTTTTATGTTTTCTACATGGTATTTTACTTTAACATGGTCTTAATATTTTTCATCCAATCAGAAAGAACTCGCATACTTATCAACGAATCAGATGGATATATGCTTTCTAATGTTAAATTAATTAAAACGAAAATTGTAAAAATTTCCTTTTTTCCGATACAAATTTCCAGTTTTCGGAATTTTCCCGTCGGTTTGGGTACTTGATCTACCTGTATGCCAAATATCAACTTTACAGGATATCTGGAAATAGCGTAGAATTATGATCTACTAGTCGCCAAGAATTATGGGTGTTCCCGCTATTTTTGCATTTTTGAAGTGAAATAACTTTTTAACCGTTTATTTCTTAACGAAAAGCAAAAACTTGTTTTCTTATAGTTCCCTAAATAGCTTATATTCAAAAAATCAGCACTATTGCTCTTTCCGTTCAGAAGATATATCGGGATCAGATTACCTCTGATATTTCAATTTTTTATAATAATAATAACTTTAAAACTCCCCAGTCGTGCAAATACAAAATCAGTCATTACAGAACATATTCCATTATTTGAAATAATGGAATATGGTTCTGTAATTACTTTAAGGTATTATTTTATAATGGGATTTTAAACAATAAGTAATGCAATATATGACAAATAAAAAGAATTAATATTATTCAATATTTGAAGAAAAAAAAATCTATAATATATTAAATACTAATGTAATATAATTTTAATTATTCTGATTAAAAGTATTTATTTCACATTATTTAAATTGGAATTTTCACTTTTTGAATCTACCGCTGTATTTTGGTAGATCTACCGTTTTTCAAGAAATCGGACTCGCGACACTGATCATAACCTATTTGTTTATGTATCAAATTCAGAACATTTCTCATGTGTTGACAATTTTTATTATTGTAATAAGTGAGATAAAAATTTAATAAAATGGATAATTTTATAAGGAGTATTTTAATGGAGGAACTTCAATATGACCCAGCCGATTTCTTAAAAAGCGGTAGATTCAAAAAGTGAAAATTCCAATTTAAATAGTTTGAAATAAATACTTTTATTCAGAATAATTAAAATTATATTACATTAGTATTTAATATATTATAGAATTTTTTTTCTTCAAATATTAAATAATATTAATTCTTTTTATTTGTCATATATTGCATTACTTATTGTTTAAAATCCCATTATAAAATAATACCTTAAAGTAATTACAGAACCATATTCTATTATTTCAAATAATGGAATATGTTCTGTAATGACTGATTTTGTATTTGCACGACTGGGGAGTTTTAAAGTTATTATTATTATAAAAAATTGAAAAAAATGACACAAATTCAAAAAAAAAGGTAGATATACTAACAAAGCAGTAGATCTACTGTTAAACGAGATATCTGGCAACACTGATTAAGAAGAAAAAGAAAGTGTGTCCTGGCCGAAACTGGCTGACTCAGATACTCAGAACATCTTACTAAGATTTCTTACTTCTGAGTTCGGCCGAACACACGCAATAATTTACATGGATAACCAAAGTGCCATATCCATGATAAAAACCATAGACACTAAACAAGGACACATAACTCCATGTAAACAAATAATTGGCAAAAATAAGATGTCAGTAGTGTTTCTTCGGCACCGAAAACAGAACACAGAGTATAAGGCGCGAGTTTTAATTGAAAAACATTACGCATTTATAGTATTATAAAAATTATTTCCAGCCAAAGTATTTTTCCAATAAAATATTTTTTAAAATAAATGATAAGTAATTTCAATTTTTCAATAAGGATTTAGTTGAAATTGAAGTGACAGTTAAAATTCGCAAAATTATTACATAAAAATAAAAAAAATAAACATCAAATAATTAAATAGTAACCTGTAATGTTGGAATTGTAAAAATGAAAGAAATTATTGAATCAGATATTAAATTAAACCTTTATTTATTAATAATAATGCTGAAAATTAATATTTAATATAATGTCATACAATTTAATTAATTTTGGAATATTATACTAGCTTTTGGTACTTTAAAAAGTCCTGGTTTTTTAAACCCAATTGATCCCGTTGCTTATTGTCACAAGCACTACCACTTTTACAATTGTCTACTGCACATACTTTTCCCATTTTAAATGTTTTTTAAACAGTTTTTTATTTAATAAATTTTTTTAACCAAATTGTGTACTTCAAAATGATCACTTCAAAATAAAACTAGTTACTTGGCTTACTTCACTTCTATTTATTATACTATATTCACTTTGGTAAGGATAAGTTCCTATCAAAAACACGCGACCCTAGCGGCATAAAAAGTAAATATAACTTCTCCCATTTCGTTGCCATTTTTATCAATTTTCCCGTATGAGTTATATCTCCTTTATATAGCCTCCATGATAAAAACCATGAAAATACTCGAAGAACAAAATACATAGACATTAAATTCCATTTTATTCGTGATCATGTGACAAAAGGTGATGTGCAAATAAATTACGTGCCTTCTGAAGAAAATAGGGCGGTTTACATAAGGAGTTTTTCCAACAGTTTTGGAGCACACACAGTTCCTGTGTGTGTAAACGCTGGTCGTCGAGATGCCAGGAGTGTGGAGTTGGAACGACGTAGCAGGAGTGCAGGTTTGAAACTGCACCGTCATGTACACACTCACGCTCCAATCTAACGATCCAGACCTCTCAGTCCGCCTCAGACGACAAGTGTTGAGGTTAGTTCTGTGTATTTATTTATGTTTAATTACATTCTGTTTATTTTCATCAGTACGCAATGTGGAATCGGGACAATATTAGGGCGAACTAAAATTAAAATAACCTGAAACATTTTGTCGTCCATTCGTAAGTAATTTCTATAATCTTTTGGGTTATTTTCTCTGAGTTCCCTCAATAGAGGTATTTGACCAAAGCATTCTCTATTCAATCTCCATTGCTTAACCCACATTTTTCACGGGGTTCTCTTTTCATTTTCACATATTACATGCAGCGCTACGCAAGCACTAGCACTCTTTTTTATGAAATCTTGTTAAGGTGGTCACTCAAATGCAAAGTATTCAATTCGACTAACGGGCTATTACCCACACAGTTTGGAGAAAACTCCAAATCTACCCGCCGCTTCAAAACCTTAGTATATTGTATTTACACGGAGGGTTTGGGCGCGTTCGTTCCAAACTCTCGCTCCCGGCGCGTGGTCCAGAAGTGTTGCTCTTTTTGTCTACCACACTCCAACCTTACGCTCCTGGCGCGCCACTCCAGAGTGACGCTTCGGAGCGGCTCGCCAGGAGTGTCGGTTAGGTGCGTTCGTGTAAACCGGCCTAATATATTGAAGTCTTGAAGCATGGAGACTACACAAGGAAATCGAACTCAAATGGGATAATTGACAAAATATGTCAATGGTAGAAATTATATTTACTTTTTATGCCACTAGCGTCGCTAGTTGTTCTCTCGTACTCTCCGTATCGAAGTGAATATAGTATAATAAATAGAATTGAAGTAAGCAAGTAACCAGTTTTATTTCGAAGTGATTATTTTATTTTATTTATTATTAATAAATAAAAGTTTAATTTAATATCTGATTCAATAATTTATTTGCATTTTTACAATTCCACCTTTACAGGTTACTATTAAATGTTTTAGATGTTTTATAATTATCTTGTTTTTTATTGTTATGTAATTATTTTGTGAATTTTTAACTCTAACTTCAACTAATTCGTTATTATAAATAATAATATAACTTTATTTGACATAAATAAAAAAATAACTTTTTTACAAATTTAAATTACTACTAGTATAGAAGCAAATAAATAAAAAAGCAAAAATATAATAGAAATAAAATAAAACTGGCTGAAGAAGACGAACTATAAATAATTTAAATTAATAAAAACTTAATTCGATAAAAATAAATTTAAAAAATCATAAAATTCAAATTATGGTTAGTTGAGACGTACACTGTTTATTTATTTTATCTTACATCTATTGATCCCTTTGATCTAATATGTATTTCATGTATTGTGAAACTGGCTTAACTAGTTCAGGTCTCGACACATTCAAAATCTCTGTGACAGAGAAAACATTACATGTATGTAAGAGGTCTCTCTCTGGACCTGCGGTTCATTTCAATTCCTTATTGAAAAATTGAAATTACTTATCATTTATTAAAACAAGTATTTTATTGAAAAATACTTTGGCTGCAAATAAGTTTTATAATACTACATAAATGCGTAATGTTTTTAAATTAAAACTCGCGCCTTATACTCTCTCCACTGTTTCCGGCATAGAAGCGACACTACTAACATCTTATTTTTGTCAATTATTTGTTTACATGGAGTTCGGTATCCTTGAGTAGTATCCATGTCTTGAAGTATAATTTTGATTCAAGATTTTCTAGCTTCATTCTAATAATTGTGACGTATGGATATTATACATAAACTTCATGTAATTTAAAAATTGGTAAATAAAAGAAAATATAATGTGTTGTTTATAATAGAAGCGATTGAAAACATTACTAAAACTGGGCAATCAATAATTTTTTATAATGTAAACAAATTTGGGAACTGTATAGATGTTTTTATATTCAGTACTAAGTATTTGAATCAGTTACATTCATAAATATGTGTCTGTGATTTTATTGTTATTTAATTGAAGAAATCAAATAAATACGACGAAAATGGATTATTTTAAATATTCTCAAAATATAAGAGATTCTGTTTATTATGATAATAAGTTTACATCACTTGACAATTCGACATTGGAAATATTACATCAGCATACTAAAAAAACATACTGCATTTGTGGTGGACCCTATGATCCAAAAATTTTCATGATACAGTGTGATCGATGTGATAATTGGTTTCATGGAGAGTGAGTTCAATGAATAATCGAATTTCTGTGTATGTCAAATCTAATCTATATTGTGATTTTAGTTGTGTTGGCATCAAAGAATATCGAGCATTGGATATTGACAAATATCATTGTCCTAGGTGTCAAGAATCATACGGCCCTTCTATTGGTAAATTTTTTTAAAGTCATTATATGTCCCATTTGAGACAATATTCTCATTTCTCAGGTGGCAATTTTTGATGATAAATTCTGATAGAATTCACTGACAAAAATAAAAACTGAATAAAAATTTTCAATACCACAGCTATTTTTGGAAAACAGATAAACATTAATGAAAGTACATTAATTGGATTATTTACTCAATGATATTCTTTGTAAGTTAGCTTTGTTAAAAATAAACATAAAACATGCGAGTTTTTCTCAAACATCTAACCCTAAAAAATCACTACTATAAAATAATAAATTTTCGAATAAACTGAACCAATCAAGTTCAATTAAACTAGTTTTGTATGTATAAACATTCATTTTCTTAAGTAAAGAATATCGCTTTTTTTTTATTTCTTTTTTTTTCTGTTTACTTCGTTGAGTAACAATACAATCTATCATCAAAACTTGTCACCCAAGAAATGATATTGACGCCCGATACGACATTTTAAAATTTACAAATATTAGACATTTTAAAATACACCAATAAAGTAACCATTAATTTTTTGATGCTCCGAACTATGAATTCTTTCATACGTTTTTTAACGATTATTAGATATTTTAAACAGTAGTGTATTCTACACATGAAACTCAGCAAACCACAAATGTTGTTATCTGATTTTTTATCGTTTTCAACGTTAGGACATCGTAAATTGTACGTGTAGTTACGAATCTAATTTAATTCAACGACATAACTTTAAAACGAGCAAACATCGAATAACAATATTTTAGTTTTTAACCTATTAATTAGTTTAGGTGTGGAACACATTTCTAGCGTTTGGTGAATTTTTACAACGCCATAACTTGGTATCGAATAACAGTATTTTGATTCTTTCAACTTCATTTTATGTGTAGAATACACCCATAGTGTTTGGTAAATTAAAATAGCACTCGCAGTGTCTAGAATCGAATGCTTTACGCTGCCCATAGTTTTGAAACGAATGAAAATTGGATAACAACGTTTGAGTTTTTAAGCTTATTTTTATATGGACTCTTGCTCGGCGTATTTGTATTTATGCAATAACGGAATTCGGGAAATTTCTACTTGTAAAGAAGTCTTTGTAATCCCATTAGACACTTTTTTGTTTTAAACAAAAGTTATTTATTTAAAAAAATGAGTACTTTTTGTCTTTCAATTTTTACTCTATCTCTTACGGTTTCAAAGCTGGACAGTTTTACCCATTTTTCCCAAACATGGTCCGATTTTGCTATCTCTTCGTTTGTGATTTATCGTGCAGACGGACGGACTGATATGTGAAAGTGGACTAATTAGGTCATTTTATACATCGATTAATATTTTCAACCGTCAAAAAGTCGAGATTAAATTTAATATACCCTGATATATATTTTATATCGGGTATAAAAAATACAGTTTCATTCTAATGTTTATATCCTGAATGCATATAAAATATATTATGTGCATAGTGGAATTATAAGTTCGGTCCCAATTTCGTAACGGCTGGAAATATTGATCGAAAAAAATTCGATACACGTGTTTATAAATTGTTCTGATTACTTCCCTCTATTAACTGTCCGTCCATTTATTAAATAACTAAAAAATTATCTGGGCAATCATAGATTTTAACATAGGTGATTCTGAAATACTTGTTTATAAAACTAAAATTTTTTTTGTTCAATTCCAAGATATTTTTTATTCAGATTTGTTAGAAAAAAGGTTTATTTATTATCTTTTTATTTAAACTTTATTATTTATTTAAGTACATTTATTTAAATTAAATTCTTTCAACTACATTTTCAAAGCGTTACAGTAGGCTCTTCGATTTTTAGATTATTGTCTAAAAACTCACTTTTTCTCCATTGCTACCAACATAAAGTTAGTGACTTCCTATACTATGACGTGAGGGAGTAAATACAAAATCACTATATTTCAACAAGAGCAAATCAGATAAATGTCAAAAGATTTACTTCTTTTCATTTGTAAATTCGCTTAGTCCAGTTATGAAAACATTTTCATTCGGTTCGATGGGATAGTGTGATGTTCTTGCATTTTCTAGTGTATTCTGAAATTTTGTAAAGATAACTAAATATAAACATTTTTCTTTTAAACTAGTCCTTAAAAAAATTTCATTCGGGGTGATTGGATACTGAGATGTTATTGTATATTTTCCGGTGTATTTTAACGTAATATAAAATATCTTTATTTTGCACATACTAATTCAGATATGGGGTCATCCACCTATTACGCCACACCTTATTGGACAATGTTTAACCCCCTCTCCCTTGCCACACATTTACAAATCTCCCTAGAAGTATTATGTCACAATCACTTACCTCCATCCTTATAAATGGACTAACTTTAACTTTCTGTCCTTATGGCATAAAATATAAAAAACCGTGGTGATGAAAGCTTTTGCACCGATGAAGGAATTTCGGAAACATTTCTTCAAATGTTCATCGAACCTACCCAGTAGATAAAGAAAATTTTTAATGATGGTGATTTTCGATAATATATATACAGGTGAGTCAAAAGTCTTTGAGTTTATTGAAAGGGTGAATAGGGGATGAAATTCTAAGATGAAAAGCTCTTGGACATTTTCGCGCCTGACCCACCGTTAATTAGGTAATAATAAGATAAGCTGTTCCGGGCCATTTAAGATTAATCATCTAAATTGGTAATTGGTATCTTAAGTTTATGGTGTTGGACTTAATCAACTACCCTGGTGACAGCACTGCTCCGCAGCCAATTGAAAACAAAAACAGGAACCCAACAATATATATATATATATATATATATATATGCTGTCACCAGGGTAGTTGATTAAGTCCAACACCATAAAGTTGGTTCAGGCGCGAAAATGTCCAAGAGCTTTTCATCTTAGAATTTCATCCCCTATCTACCCTTTCAATAAACTCCAACACTTTTGACTCGCCCTGTATATATATTATCGAAAATCACCATCATTAAAAATTTTCTTTATCTACTGGGTAGGTTCGATGAACATTTGAAGAAATGTTTCCGAAATTCCTTCATCGGTGCAAAAGCTTTCATCACCACGGTTTTTTATATTTTATGCCATAAGGACAGAAAGTTATAGTTAGTCCATTTATAAGGATGGAGGTAAGTGATTGTGACATAATACTTCTAGGGAGATTTGTAAATATGTGGCAAGGGAGAGGGGGTTAAATATTGTCCAATAAGGTGTGGCGTAATAGGTGGATGACCCCATATCTGAATTTTATATATATGCATATATATATATATATATATATATATATATATATATATATATATATATATATATATATATATATTTACTACTATTATTTATATATAAATAATATTAGTAAAATGGAAAAATTTATAATAAGTAAAGTTATAGTAAATAAATTTTACTACAATTCATTACCCGATCACATTTTCTGTAACTCTAATATTTCCAGAAATATTTGCAATTTCGCAAACACCCATCATAATGAATAATACAATAATGCATCATCATGGTTACTTGATGTTTTTATAATCTTAAATGAATTATCTGGAAAGAATGATGTTAATCAGTTGAAGAATTTTTTAATTCGGTATCAAAATTGAATAGATCCATTCCCGTTGGTCGTATAAAATATATAACATTTTAGTCAGAAAGTTAATTAAGATATCTATTTCCAAAAAAGAAATGGTGTATTAGAATGCGAATGCCAAATAGTCCTTTCTAAATTACATATAAGAAAATAAGAACTGTGATTGAACTCTGCAAGAAATAGATCCGGAGCTAAGTGATTTGAATCTAGGGAAAAAAGTAACAGAACACGCAAAAAAACTTTTCCGTATTTTTGTTCAAGAGACAAACGAAACAACGGACAAAAAAAAAAAGTAGTTTTTAATATGTTTACATGAACAATGTACTTCGAATCATGGCTTATGCAATTTTGATGTCCGATGCTTCGAAATTGCTTGTGAAAAAAACTATCCCAAATATTTTCCTTACAATGGTTTGTTTTTAAGTTAGAGGGCGATAACTTAATAACATTGCCCTTGATCTCGATTATGTCTAATTTCCTCTCTAAAGTCATTTGTGTAGCAGTAAGATATTTCATTTTACGTCAAAATACATCATGTATTACAATAATATACCAGTATGCGCTGGTGTCGTAGTTATCCTCCATTTTTGGTTTGACTGATTTAGTATTTCCAATTTATGTAATATTATTTTTTTTTAAGATAAAGCAATTGCAAATTCTCATAGACATGATGTATGGGATGTCAATGCATCTGGCAAAGCTGTACAAACTGGTTCAGCAGTTTTTGTTGAAGAATTATGTAAAAGGCATTTTGCATCATCTACAGAAATTGTCACACATATGCAGGGTAGTCAATTAACTGAAGAGTTGTTAAAATCTAATGGTTTTGATTATCCAATTATTGTGGATAAATCGGAAGAATTGTATATGAAAATGCCACCAGATCATTTAGATATTGCTACAGTTGTGGCGTATATTGGTGATCGAGAAATTGACATTATCGATGTGAATCGACAAACTGATTTTCGTATGCATATTTCAGATTTGGTGCAATATTACAAAAGTAAAGTTCGTAAAAGAGTTTATAATTGTATTAGCTTGGAATTCTCGGATACACCGTAAGTATTTTATGATATTACTTTCTAGATTAAGATTTTTCGATAGAAGTTTAAAAAATTCCAGTTTTGGAAATAAAATTTGGGTCGGGTGAAGAAATGATGAGACAAGTTTTCTATTTCGGCTAATTCATATACAAATTTGCAAAATATTCTCTGAACCATTTTGAATAGAAGTATCCATGAGCACCAGGGGTCATTGTCGAGAAATCCGCTTCATGCCAACCAGCACGCGTATCAGGTGGGAAAATCCTGTGAATAAGCCCTCCACAACCTAATATACAAGATTGAGGAGGGATTCTCAAGGAAACAAACCACCTTGACAATGCTTCTTACAATTCCATGGTTGATTCTGCAAGTCTGCACGGAGTACCCGAAACTTCCCTTCTTGGAGAGTCTGTCACTGTGAAAGACACAAATGGATGTCCGCAGGGTGGTGTCTTATCCCCACTCCTGTGTAGCCTGACAGTGAACAGCTTACTGACTAATCTCAACCAAAAAGGATACTACACAGGGATATGCGGACGACATTGTAATTAGAATCCAAGGACCCTGTGAAGGCGCAATCTCGGAGTTTATGGAATGGTGTATCAACCAGGGATTGATATCAATCATCTCAGACCCCATTTTTGAAATGGGCACAGATATGCTTCCCAAAATATACTTCTTCTCAAAACCTTTCACTGTAGTCTGTGATAGGGACATGTGGACGGGGAGAACCACCCTATCTCAAGAAAGGAATCGTCTGGTATACAAACGGATCCAAAACTGAAGAAGGGACCGGGGCGGGAATCTACGGTGAGAGACCTAAAGCAAACATAAGCCTAAACTTGGGGAAATATGCTACGGTCTTCCAAGCAGAAGTCTACGCCATACTGGCTTGCGTCCGTGAGAACCTACGTAGAGGCTACATAAACCAGGACGTATGTATTCTGTCGGACAGTCAAGCTTTTTTAAAAGCCTTGCCTGGAACTGAGATCACCTCAAGGGTAGACAAGGATTATCTGAAGGAACTGTAAAACGGAACAATGTTAAATTGATCTGGGTGCCGGGTCACAGTGGTTTCGGAGGAAACGAAAAAGCTGATACCTTAGTAAAGAAGGGAGTCGGAATACCCTAGACTCAGAGCCTATTTTCGGAATTCCAAGCACTGCATGTAAACAGGTGATCAATGAGAGGTCAAATGCTAAACACCGTGATCACTGGGAAAAAGTACCGCGGCAGGAGCTCGGGAAGGTACTGCTTCAGAGTGCAAACAAGAGGCTATCTATCGATGCACGGAGGCTGAACAGGATGCAACTGCGGAGGGTTACCAGATTCATTACCGGGCATTGTCCCCTACGGAAGCATCTGCACACAATGGGATTCCATAACGGGTCTATTATGCGCAGATTGTGTTGCGAGGAGGAAGAAACATCCAGCCACATTATCTTTGACTGCGAACCTCTAGGTTACAGCAGATACATGATATTTGGTGCACCTCACCCCGAATATATGAACCTTCAGAAATACCTGATAAGCAAGCTCCTGGCTATTGCCAACATTTGGGAGAATCGATTCTCGTCAGACTGAATTAGAAGGCGAGCACAATGGTCCATAAGGTCGAAGCGCATACTTTTTATACCTCAAGATGTATCTATCTGTCTATCCATGGGCACAATATTCAATTTGTGCTACTTTTTGATTTATGACTATAAAATGGTTAATTTTTTAAACGAAAAATTATCTGGCTGTATTGTTCGGCTAAAATGTAGGCACAAATTACTTTATGAATTTATTTAACCCTCACGACTCAATTAAAATTTGAAAAAGGTAGAAAACAAAATTTAAATTACACAGTTTTTGCTTATAAAAAAGCTGGCAATTTTTATTTGAAATATTTTTTCGAATATCGAATGGATTCGGCTGAAGTCAAGTGCAAAAGTTTGAATATCATCTATATGAAAAAGCATATTATTAAAAGCATATAAAGTGGCCACTTTCTGGAAAATCGAGGAATGTTAGAGAATTTTTTTTGTCAGCACAAACTTGAAAATGTCATGAAATTTGGTTCATGGTCATGGAAAAGCAATTTAACCAACTAAATGCAGTTTCAGAATGCGTGCGCATTACATTTTTCCTCTTCATATACATAGATAGATAGATACATCTTGGGGTCTTAAAAGTATAGCACTTCAACCTTATGGCCCATTGTGTTCCCCCTTGTACTTCAGCCCGACGAGATTCGCTTCTCTCATATATTGGCAAGAGCTTGCTTATCAAATCTTTCTGAAGGTTTCTTCATATACATAAGACAAATATCCAAAATTCATATATGAACAAAATTTGTGATAATAAAAAAAAAAATTTTTTAAATCTGGTTAGGGGCCATCTATAAATTACGTAACGCTGTTTTCTATCATTTTTAATACCCCCCTCCCCTATGTAACATTAGATAACAATTTTTGGACGCCTTAAGCTAAGTGTACACCTGAGACAAAATCTCGAGATCAGTCTCAGGGTATTGTCCATTTGAGATCACTTTTGCTCTCGAGACAACTCTCTGAGACTCGATAATCATTGCAGTCTCGAGACAAGGATATTTCGTTTCCACTTGGGAGTCTACTCACAGCTGTTAATATTAATAATAACAAGTAACTAACTGAGTAAACTGTTTAAATACTCAGTATATACTGAGTTGTATATCAATGTTTGAATTGTTAATATTTCTGCCTATTCAATGTTTATAAAATATGAATTTGTAAATGTTTGTTGTGCTTAAAAATGGGCACATTTTTTGCTTTCCGACGAACTTTGAGCACAAAATATGAGAAAACTATTAAGTTTTATAAAAAAAATTTTCAAACAAAAGTTGTTTATTTTAAAGAGAAAAAGATTTTTTGTTAACAAAATTTTTTTCTACCTTTTACAGTTTCAAAGATATAAAGGGGGGAAACACGGTCCGATTTTGTCTATTAACGAACTTGGCCTTACTTTTTTGCACAAAAAAAAATTTTGAACTCGTTTACTCTTTTCGTTCTTGAGTTATCGTATTCACAGGCGGACGGACATGCGGAAATGACCAAATTAGGCCATTTTATAAATACTTTTGTGAAGCATTTTTGTCAAGGATTAATATTTTCAAGCGTTACAAAGTCGGGACTAAACTAAATATATCTTGTATATTTACAAATATACTGGGTATAAATATTATGACATAAACAAACTGTACTTCTCTATGGATATGAACCATAGATAAAATATAGCAGTGGGTGAATAACAGTAAAGTCTTCGAGAGCTCGCAAACTCTTCCAACACGGACGGAAGACTGGAGACTGAGTCTCGGGAGCATTAATATAGATGTCCACCTGTGATCGGTGCTCTCTCGGAGATCTTTTCGGACATATATCCAATACTGCTCTCAGCTCCCTATCCATTTGTGAGTCAAGTCTCGTGACTACTCTCGAGACTGTTTTGTCTCAGATGGACACTTACCTTTAGAAATAAACCAATTAAAAATTTGTGAAAAAAATAGTTGAATGGCAAGCTAATTTATACTGATGACTACTTTGTAGGCGAAATACGTATTTATTCAATACAAACTATTGACCAAGGAATTGGGACAATTTTTAAAATTTAATAAAATTACTGCTTAGTGAACTTACACTGAATATTGTACTGAAAATATTGAAAAAATCACTGAACAAATTGCAAGAGAGCAGTATTAAAAAAACAATTTTACTTTTTGTACACGCAGAAATGTATAAAAATACAAAATACTATTCAATTTATGAAAAATAATTTCAGACAAAAGTTGTTAACTTTTAAAAAGGGGACATTTTTTGTCCTTTATTATATATTTTTTCAAACATTTATTATATATTTTTCTATTTCTTACAGTTTCAAAGGCGGACATTTTCCTCCCTGGCGGGGGATGCGCTTTTCGATTTTACCCATTCATGAACTTGAAGATCCAACACACAAAATTTTAGTTTGTTATTATCTCTTTTAGTTTTCGAGTTATTATGTTGACGGACAGACAGTATATGCGGAAAAGGGCTAATTACGTCATTTTATGAACATCTGTACCAACAATTTTTTCTTGCGATCTACTAAGTCGGGACGAAACTTAATATACCCTTGTGTATATTATATATAAGCCGGGTATAAAAAATATAAACCATGACTGTAAAACCGAGTTGAAAATCTTTAAATGGTAACTTGCAATCGAAGGCTTACAATCGTAGGTTAAGGAGAATTGTCCGAAGCCTTCGATTGCATGTTATGATTTAATGATTTTCTGGTCAATATTTATAAGTGTTTGTCTTAATTTTTATACCTTTAAAATATATAGTATATTAAGAGTATTATAAAATTAGTTTCGACTTTGTAACGGTTTAAAATATGATTGCACAACAAAAATTTTGGTATAGATACCATAAAATGATCTAATTAGTGTATTTCCGCATATCTGCTCGTTCGTTTGATCCCCCACGTATGATCCTTTTGTAAAAATAAACAACTTTTGTTTGAATTTTTGTTTTCATAAACAACAGATTTGCCACAATTTTAGCTCAAACGTTTGTAATTACTTTAGACTGCAAAAGCATGCGTATCAGTATATAACGTGTATATCGCACCTTTATACGCTACTTTGAATTTTCATTTATCTGTGCGTGTAAAAAAAGTAAAATATACAGTCCACGCATTAATAAGTCAGTGTATACAGGATATTTAAGCAATTCAATTATTTTCACTTATTTTAGTAATCTGATTTTTTAATTTTTGAGTTTATTATTTTTATTAAAAAAAAGTTTTGTTACCTATGTCAAACATTTCAAATTAAAGATTATTACTTCTTTTATTTTAAGGTTATCGGAATTTGTCGAAGCACCTCAAATTGTTCGTGATTTGGATTGGGTAAATGTTTGTTGGCCAGATGATCCAAATGATGACGCATTTAGTAAAAGACCTCGAGTACAAAAATATTGTTTAATTGGAGCCCGAAATTCATTTACTGATTTTCATATTGATTTCGGTGGCACAAGCGTATGGTATCATGTGTTAAAAGGTGAAAAAATTTTTTTTTTGATTCGGCCGACTCCAGCTAACTTAACTTTGTATCATCGATGGATTACATCAACTACTCAAAGTGAAACTTTTTTTGGTGATCAGGTCAGTTAATGATCAGAATAATTTTTTTCATAGAATTATTCGTTTCATTCAAAGATCATATTAAAATGAATACAATTCTATGAGGATGGCGGATATCATTTGACAAATTGTAAGAAGACAATGTTAAATGTAACCATTGTAACCGAGTTCAAAAACTTCTTAAAATTTTGTTTCCCATTTTATAAGACGTAGAATCCGAAAATCGAATTAAAAATTTCTATCCATACACCGCCCGTCATTTTTCTCGAAAACTATCGGTCCAATTATATGAAACTTTTTAGACAGCTTAATATTAGAGCCTGGGTGATTGGTTAGTTCTCTTACCCACTCGTTCGAATTATTATTTTAAAGGAGTAGCAGATTTTTTTCGCTCTCTTACATCCACTGTAAGTAGATTGACCCAATTTAATAGTTTCGCAATAAACCAATGGATAAGACAAAATTTGCTATTGTCCATCGGAAACTATCAATTTGATTTTGGTGAAAATTTGTAGAGTTTAAGGCTAGAGTCTAGATCTAAATTTGTTGCCTAATCGATTAAATTAATTTATAGTAGTGAAACAGGGGAAAAATTACAGAAAGAAGTTATAATAATAATCCCTTGTGTACACTCCCGTTCAATAAAATTGAACCAACCTGAAATGTTAATGTTCTTACACTTCATAAAACTCCTCACTTTTGCAACTCTATGTATATTATTTATTTATAAACAAAGATAAGTAGTATATTTTTTAAATGTGAAAAAATAAATGGAAGTTTTATATTTTTTATTTATGTAAATAAGTCAGTGATAGAGTAAGAATATATTATGTAAATACATGTTAAGTATTATATCTCCCTTTTACGTATAAAAATAAAATAAAATGTTGTATCTGTCAAAAACATTTACCACAAGAATAATCAAAATTGTGAGAGACTGATTCGGTTCAGGTCGGTTCAATTTTATTGAACGGAAGTGTACGTTATTTGCAGCGCTTTTATATTTTTATTTTTGTCGTTAGCGGATGTGATGAACGATTAACCCATGCGGTTTGATTCAACTTCCGTTCGACTGTCGTAGCTTTTCGCTAGCTATTATCTGCGGTTATAACTTGAAAAATTATTTCATATACATTTTAGCTAACCCAAAACGAGAAATTTGTAGTATATTTCTTTTATTTTTACCAATACTGTCTGCTATTAAATTTAGAGACAAAATTCGATTTAATAAGAACCTCTTACCTAGGACGAATTGCAACCAAAGTGCAGTGAACGTTTTTGGTCATACTGATCACTAGATGTACTGATCGACAGAGAATGCCTACTAAAATCTGACAACTGAGGTTGATACGTGGGGAGCTAATAAAAATGAATTCTCTGTCAATTTTAAGTTATCCCCAAATATGAAATATATTTTTTATATATGGGTATATAAAAAATGCGCAATGATAGTGCACCTACTTCGTAAAATAAAAATTTAAAAGATTTAACGATTAATAGAAAACAGACATCCTCAAAGAATTTATTTCGATTTAAACTTATCTATCTTGTTGATTAGATCTGGACTATAGTGTATGTTTAAAAGACCTGTGACTCGAGTGGAACGGACACAAATGAAATTTTTAATGGATTTGAATCATCACGAGAAAAAAATATAGTTTGCGACCAAAACTATACAGTGATTACATACAAAATTCGAAAAATTAAAAACAAAACGAAAAAAAAAAAAAATATTAAACTGTTTATAAATATTAAAAACTTTATTAATAATATTTTTATTTATTTAGGAAAAGTTAATCACATCCTTACAATGGGTTTTCACAAAATAAGGCTCACAACAATAAATTCAATGTAATGTGATTAACTTTCTTGGACCCTATAATATAATTTTTTAAATTAACAATACACATTGACAATATGCTAATGAAATTGTGTTTCGATTTCTGCAGCATATATTTCGCGGTAATTTCTGAGTACACTGTATTTATAACGAATCAAATTTATAAAAAATTTCGCTTGTGTATGTTGAATCATGACCAAATTAATTTTATTCGACTGGGATCGTTAAATAATTAAGATAAATGCTCTTGGTTTAGCGAATCGAGTAATGACATTCCATGTCAGAAGATCCATATGTTTTTATATTAGTTAATGTTAATATAATAACACTAATAATGGTCCAATTGAAAAAGTCTAAAATAAGTTTAGCCCAAGCTTAATTTTTGGTTGTTTCATTTGGCCATTCTACACATATCTTAAGAGCAACGTGTGTCAAAGAGTTGTGACAACCCGAAGACTCAGGTTTTTCTGGACATTATTGAATTTTTTGGGGATATCTTGGGAAATAAGCATTTTCGCTATGTATTAAATGAATGGGCGAATATTAAATAACGCTTCGAATGATATTGCATACCACTTTTTAATTAAAATTTAAAAACTACATTTCTCTTAGTTTTCCTTAATTTTAGCAATCGAAGATGTATTTTAGAGCCTTTATAATGTATTGAAAAAAGAAGAGGCTAATCAGATACATTTTATTAATATGAGATAGATGTGGTTACGGTGAAAATTGGCTGAGTTGCAGACGTTCACATTTGGAAAACTCGGACCATTAAAAGTTAATTTAGTTTTTTTCGGAATACATAGGCATGTAAAAATTCTTCTTATACGTTTAAATAGCAAAATTAAAAGACAATCACGTCGAATGGGATCACGTAGATTTCTTTAGAATTTGAATTACTCTGTTGTAAGAGTAATTCAAATCCTATGCTGTTGTAAAAATACTGATTTTATAATGGCATAACTCGAGCAATTTTAATCGGAAAGTTTCATTGGATGCGACTTTTTGCTTCTTCAGGCTTTATATGTTTTTAAAGTTTTTTTTCTTTCTAAAAAACTTAAATAACTAGATTTTCTAGGTTTCAATTTGTAACTGTGTAAATTTTTATCGTTACCACATCTATACAAATTTTCTTCCACATAAAAGAATCTATCATGTATTTTACCACTCCTATAAATGAGTCAATAATGTAATCAAAGCGAGTTCTGCGTTAGCCCATTCAGCGCGTTTTTTAATATTTGATCATTTGTTCAATACTTATTACCAGTAAAAATACAATTTTACCCGCGATATTCCCGAGAATCAACGATCAGATTGTGTCTCCAAACTCCTTAACCCTTTTGGACGAGACACGTTACACTCAAGATATGCTGATGATCAAATGCAATCTTTTTAACAAATAATTAAACTTGAACTTTGGTTAATTTTGTTTGATTAATTTTGTGTGTATTATATTTTAGGTGGATAAGTGTTATAAATGTGTTGTATCGAAAGGACAAACTATGTTCATTCCCACCGGATGGATTCATGCTGTTTTTACTCCTGTTGATTCATTAGTGTTCGGTGGAAATTTTTTACATAGCTTGAATATGCGAATGCAACTACAGTTAGTATATAAATATAATTACATTATTTTCATGTAGCAAGATTAAGATTTTTGTTCACAAACTGAAATTTGATTATATACGAATTAAAGTCTTAGGGTAGTTCGTCTAGTGTTTTTTTTAAATAATTAGGTTTATAAATTTGAATTTTAATACATGGCTTTTATGAACAATAGTAGGAGTTATAGTCCATCAGCCACTGAGAAAAACTGTTTAATTTCTGCGGTAAAGATGTAAGTGGTGTCATTTTTTAGCGAATTTCCTGAAAGGAAATAGAGCTATTGGTCCCGTACCGAAGTCAAAATTTCGCAAAAATTTATTCAAATGTCCATCGATCCTGTCTAGTAGATGTCAAAAATCACCATCTGTAAAATTTGTATATATATATATATATATATATATATATATATGTGTCTGTAATCACTCAAACGGTCACAGTTTTCATTTTATCGGAATGAAATTTGGTATTTGAGGCGCTTTGGGTATTCAAAAGGTCAAGTTCGTTAATGGGTAAAATTGGGCAAGGGGAAAGGGGCGTTTAAAGGGGGGGGGGGGGAACACAAAATTTGACATATCTCCCTTAGTATTTGAAAAATCGAAAAATTTTTAAGAACTGAAGTTGTAGGTACTAAGTTTTACTGTAATTTTGTTTCTTATCATTTTTTCTGTTACACTAATATTTACAGAAATATTGACAGTTTAAGATTGAAAATTAAATTCCTTAATATCTCTGTACACATTAGAGTTTGAGCAAAAATGATAATATAATGAATTGTAGCAAATTTGATTTTCTGAAACTTTATTCCTTACCCATTTTTCGATTGTTCTAATATTAAGAGAGATATTTTGTATTTTGTGTTTTCTTATTTCTTTATAAACCCTCCCCCCCCCCATTCCACTCGACGCATGTCATTTATTAATAAAATTGGACTTATATATAATTGGCAAATACTAAAATCATATACGACATTTCATTTTGATTAGACTAATATTGTGACCGCTAAAGAGTGATTTATGTATTCTAAGGAAATTCGCTAAGTTGAAGCAGCTCCTGCGTAACGAATTTTTTTTAGGCTTTCTTTCCATTTTTTGGAGTCGGTAGTGCATTCAAATGATATTAATTTACATTGTGCTTAGGTAACTTGAATAATATTGAAATGAAGTCGGGTTAAAAAGAGGAACTAAACAAAAAATTGTAATTAGTAATCTATGCAAAAAACTGAAAAAAAGTTTATTACACGGCCTAACCACATAAGTGAAACCATTTGCAAAGAATTAGGGGACTAGCTGATACACTAATAATCTGTTTTAGAGAGCTAATATAATGCCTATAATTTTTTGGCAGCTATTTTATTACATATGTTCAACAAAACAAGTAATAATACTATCTACTGGAACTTGCTCTTCAGGTTTACCTAAAATTTCATATATTCTGGGTGAGTTGTTTCTGCTGGTACCGAGGGATTCGCAGTAAAAGATGACTTGACTGAATGTTCCCTCGTCCTCGCCACACAGCCCACACATAATGGATCCGTTATGGAGTCAAATTGTGTGCAGATGCAGTAGGTGATGAATCCGGTAACCTTCCGAAGTTGTATCGAGGGAAAGCCTCTTGTATGCATTCCGAAACAGTATTTTCCCGAGTTTTCGCTGTGGTGTTAAACATTCATCCACTCGTTGATCACTTGTTTACATACTGTCCTTGGAATTCCTAAAATAGCCTGTCGGCCACTGTGTCCAGCTCCAGTCTAGGCAATCAGTTCCCTAAACTCACTGAGGTGACTTCAGTTGCAGGCAAGGCTTTTAGAGCAGCTTGTCTGTTCGAGAGAATATATACAGTCTGGTTTATGTAGCCTCTGCGTAGGTTCTCACGGATTCAAGGAAGTATGGCGTAGACTTTTGCCTGAAAGACTGTGGTATATTAAATTTGTCTGTGATCCGCTGATGGTTGATCGTATACTAGCCACTTCTTGATTTTTATACTGATTTCAAGTACTCAGTGTTACATCTATGACCTCCTACAGAATTCTGTTAATAAAAGTTGGGTTGTTGCCTTGATTAACTATATCTAAGTTGTTAGCTATGATATAACCAAAGAGGTACTCGCCTCTTGCATTTATATTGTTATTCCCCCATGCAGTATGATGAGCGTTTGCATCGCATCCCATGATCAGTTGGTGGTTTTTTGCCTCACAATACTGGATCCGGCCTATCTTATCCGTTGTTGGTGGTGGAGTAGATGCATCATAGGGAAGGTAGACCGAAGCGATAATTACCACTCCAGTTTCGTCCCACATGTTGTATTTTAGTTTTACCGCTGTAAGGTCTCTGACAAAACTCTATTAGTGGCAAGACATTTATGCCCTTCCTGGCATAAATGCATGTTCTGGGTTTGTCTAGAATTTTATTATATATAATTTGTCCTCCAGCATTTCCTAGTCAAGAATCTTATGGTTTATAGACCAAGGTTCTTGGACTAGGGCTATATAAATTCCTCTTGCCAGCGCTTTTTGGCAGAAGGTATCAGAGGCTGCCTTACTGTGCTGGAGGTTTATTTGCAGCACTTAAAGAGCTGGCATTTGCTCATCAATTGCCACTTCTCGGTGCGTAGGTTTGCATTGTACGCTCCTAGAGTTTTGATTAATCAGTGGTTTTGTATATCAGACGATAAATTCCGCTCCTCCCCATGACCTGATGTTATAACCGTATAGCTGTTGTGTCTATGCACTGCACAACGAGAGCCCCCTGCCCAGGTACCAACTCCGATACTGTGGGCCCTCAACGAGCTCTTGACCAGTAAGGGTTAACAGCATCGAGAGTTCCACTTTTTCGGATTGTTTCTGAGTCATTTTGCAATGCACATTTTTGTGGTTTAAGCGACCAGCACAGGTATTTCTAGCCTTTGCTTGTTCTCCCTCCGTACGTTTTTTGAGATCTGTTTCGGGCTTCAGATCTCAACCTCTTTTGCTGTGGGGTTTTCAGAGGTTTGTTCCCTGAATTAGCCCCCACAGATGTGAACGCTTTAGAGAACGGGACTGTAGGGTTATTTGTCCGGTTATTCTTTCTCTATTCTTTCTCTTGAGAGAATCGGTTTCCCCTCAGCCCTGGATTTTTCTATTTCTTCTCCGGGCTGCACCTGAGATATTTTTTTTTCAGGACAAGAGCTTGTAAGTTCTTGTCCAGATTTTCTGCTGGGTTAGGTGCACCTACATTTTTTTGTGTCTCAGCAAGGTTAGCTTGCGTAGCATCGGTTGATTAACTTGTTGAGGGGATTTGAGCCCCAGAGTTTGTATTTTTACATTTGATATCCATTTTGTTCCCTCGAGTAAATCGGGCCCTCTACTACCCCATCGGCACCTAGATGGGGAGGGCAATAATACAATGGAATTCGTCTGTTACCCCGAGGGGATTGTTCGCGACAACTTTTAACCCTGTTGCCCTAGGCACAATGCCACGCACCGTAGCTTGGGCTTGCATGGTTTCTAATTCTAGTACCTTAGGACCATCCTGTCCGGCATGGGTATTCCTACATAGTTACCGCCGGCATAGCATATCCGTTACTGGCAGGAATACCCATGCCGTACAGGATATATATATATATATATATATATATATATATATATATATATATTGTTGGATTCCTGTTGTTTTTCGGTTTCCAAATGGGGCTGCGGAGCAGTGCTGTCACCAGGGCAGTTTATTATCCAACTCCGTAAACTTTAGATACCAATTACCAATTTAGATGATTAATCTTAAATGATTAAATGGACCGAAATAGCTTCTGAAGATTAACTAGACTACTAGTATATTACTCACTGATACTGAGACTACTAGAATAATCAGGCAGTTGATTGTTATTGACTCTAACACTTTAAAATAATTACTATTATTTTAAATATAATTTAATTGACTTTATTTATTACAACAATGAAATTTAAAATATTTAATTGACTTTATTTATTGCAACAATGAAAATACAATTTGATTATAAATAACAATAATTTCGGCGTTAAAGTATTTCAACAAAAATTCAGAAAGACAATTCGATTTGTATTGATTGATTTTGAGTATTTATAGGACGATTCAGGATATTCGTCAGCAATTTTGATATAGCGCGTGTACGCTATGTGGAGAGGTAAATTATATAGTTTTGATGATTCATATGTTGATTTCCTTTGTAATTTACTAAACCAGTGACTCCCAACATTCCTCCCAGGGTAAGAAGATTGGAACCATAGCGAAGCGAATGAAGTTTCAATCTAAGTCGTTCTTGATCTGTGGATGCACCTTTTTAATTGGCCGTATTCGTTCTGTAGATGCTGTTGATCTTCTGGAACTTATTTTGTTGGTCACATAGTATGGAGGTGGAGCTGATGGTTCTTGTTCGTCGGTTGTGTATTTTACATCATACAATGTGGTTTAGGGATGATCTTCTTGGTTAGAATAGCATTGGTTAAATATTTTGATACATGGAGAACTTTCTGTGCTACGAGGAGACTTTGTGCAGCATAGAAGTTTTGTTGCTAATTAGATGAAACCACACCATTTGCATAGGTTGTAAAGGATCGCTGTTAGAATTATACCAGTTGTGATGGATATTGCAGTTGTAAACCATGATGAATGTTTAATTATGAACGGTTTTGATAATTGTTCTTGTAAAACATCGTCGAATTGTTGTAGACGGTGTTGTGCAAATTTAATTTCGTTCAGATCTAAATGATCGAATTTAATTGGTTGAAGTTGGAGAACGTCCAATGTGGTATTGATATGGTGTTTGATGCAACAGTCATCGCGTGTGATATCTGTTATCGGTATTTTGATTGTAGTGGATTTATTTGATAACGTTGTTTCTGGTTCTAACATATGTGTGTTGGTATATGCTTTACAATTTGTATCCAATGTAAGGACACCAATATGATTGATTATTTCTTCATGATCTAGAGAATTGTAGCAAAGTATGTTTAACGATGTAGGTTTTGAAGTGACGAATAACCATTGGTCTGGATTGATATTTTGCCAGATTTCTAAATCAGCATGCATTGTTTTGACTTGACATGATGGCGGAATTTTGTTCGTCATTTTGGAGAACAATTGAATTTCGCAGTTGTGTTGGTCTTTTTTATGGAATACAGATATTGCTTTACATATCCATTGATGGTCATAGACTTCTTCGCATTTTTCTAAAGTTTTTAAAATAGCATATTGCGTTCTGGTTTTTGATAGGAGAATGAATGGATTTTCAGGTTGAATATATGAAAAAATGAAAGAATTATTTGAATGTAGGGTTGGTAAAGGAAAAACTTGAAATAATTCATAGTCAGTTATTAACGATATTGGAATTTGTAATTTAATAATTAAGTTTTTATTTTGTAAAAACGCCTTAACGTTGATTATTTTATAATAATATTCTAAAGTTTCGAATGTTAACGGAATGGGTAAAGAGTATCTAACTGAGATTAATTTTAGTTCATCGAAGAGTTTTTGTGGGTTTACTGTATTGTAGTCGATAATACCGTGACGTATTAAAGTTAAGTCAAGAAGATATTTTTCTATTTGAAGAAATAATCCATTTGCTATATTCGAGAGTAAGGTTATGTGTTCGATAATTTCTAAATCATGTTGTTATCATATTAGTCGTGGTTTTTGAATAATTATTGAATAATTGAATATTTGAATTTAAAATATTTTCATTATTTTTTAAGTTTGTTATAGAATTGTTAAAATTTTGAATAGTTGAAGAGATTATTCGTATCTGTTGTTGCATTAAAGTATTCGTTTGTGTTTGATGGTCGATTAAAAAATTTATTGAGTCGGAATAAAACACAGCGTCATCTGCGTCAGGTGTACCGAATAACCATTTTAGTCCATACGAAATACCATTGATAAGACCACGTTTTTGTTTTGTATGTTTTTCCAAAATGTTAAGTTTGTTTCGAATTTTCATTAGTAACGTGTGAAGATATTTGATTTGTACAGTAAACTACACTAGAATGTTCTTCGTCCGTTAAATGACATAGTGATAGGGCTTTTGAATAATGATCGCTAACTAATTCTAATTGATCACCCAGTATTGTTAAGTTAAAATATAGAAGTAGGGAAAATTTTTGATTACTTATTTTCGCTTGTCCTAAATTTTTATAGAAGAGACCAGATGAAGAATTTATGGGTTCGATTTTATTCGGCTGCGTTACTAGGATCTGGATCATTAGGATTGGTAGCAGAAGGATCAGTGCCATCTTGATTGTTATCGCCACTTTCGATATTTCAATTGTTGCCGTGTTATTGTTGTGAATTTGAATAATTTTCAAAGGACCGCGATATTCAGGGTTAAGTTTCTTATTTTGTGCTTTAGCGAGATTATCCTTTACGAGAACCATTTGGTTTTCTAAAAATGGATATGTTCGATTATGACTTTTATCGTAGTAGTTTTTTGTATTATTTTTTGTTCGAATTAATTGTTCTTTAGCTGTATCGCGAATAATTTTTAATTTGTTTGTTATATCTTGAGCAAGATTAGAATAGGTTGGTTTCGCTTGAGGCTTTTCAATTTGGGAAGGGATTTTCGGTTTTTCTCCGAAAACGAGAGTATAGGGAGTTTCTTGCGTTGACTTATGTTTGTGAGTATTATAAGAATGGGTGGCTAATGTTAGGAGCTCATCCCAGTTATTATTACTTTTGTCGACATAACAACGTATGAAATCGCGTAGAGTTAAAAGAGTTCGTTCTAGACTACCGTTTGTTTGAGGATGATACGGAGTGGTGAGTTTATGTTTGATTTCAAGTAGTTTAGAAAATTCTTTGAATAATTTCGAAGTAAATTCGGATCCTTGATCAGTAAGGATGTAAGTGGGGAATCCGAAAATTGAACAATATTTTAGTAGTTGAATAGCAACTATTTCAGCCCTGGCTGGTTATAGGGTAAGCTTGGATAAATTTGGTCAGATCATCTTAAATTGTAAGGATAAATCGATTACCATTTGGAGTTTCTGGATATGGACCCATAATATCCATTGCAATTTGTTCATTAAATGAGCTAGCAGTAGTAGTTATCATCATAGGAGATTTTTTTGGTTTAAAATTTGTTTTATTTATTTGACAGGTTTTGCATTTTTTTATATAATTTTGGATATTGTGCTTGATAGTATCCCACGTATAGTTTTCACGAATCGCGTCGTACATTCGATTGAAGCCTGGATGCCCAGCTAAAGGATGGTCGTGATTTTCTTTTAATACGGTTTCGATATCTATTGGAGTATTGATTTTAATTTTTGTATGTTGAAGTATTCTAACTGTTTTATTTTTAAATAAATATTGTATCATTGAATAGAGAGTTTCTAATTTAACAATTGGATTATTAAATGAAATATTACTTATTGTTAGGTTATCTAAATTTTGAAGATGAACAATGCATCGTAGATTTAACATGCAATTGAATAAAGTTTTATACTCTATAATATCGTTGTAAAATTGTTTTACAAATATGAGTATAATTTTTTGTTTTTCTTGTTTTGAATTTAGAAAAGCTACTTCTCCCGGTCTATGATGAATAAAATTGTGAAGGGTTGGACAATTTTTTTCTAAATAATATGAATAATTATTATTTTCGGATAGATCGCAAGAGTAGGGAATGAAGAGATTTTTTACATTTTCTAAAGAAGATATTTCTCTCGGAGGCGCTTGTATATTAAGATTTTCTTGGTGAAACCGTTGGAAATTTTCGAAATTTATATCCGTAAGGTTATGAATAGGTCGGCTGAGAGCATCAGCGTTAGAATTTATTTTTCCCGGTTTGTAGATAATTTTATAATTGTACTCCATAAGTTCCAGTCTCCATCGCACGAATTTAGATGATGGATCTTTGCATGAAAAGAGCCATGTGAGGGGACGATGATCCGTAACGATTATAAATTCTTGTCCGAATAAATAAGGCCTAAAATGCTTCACGGAGTCTACAATCGAGAGGAGTTCTTTCTCTGTTGTTGAATAGTTTCGTTCTGCTGCGTTTAATGTTCTAGAATAATACGATATTGGTAAATCTTTTCCGATTTCTCCTTGAGATAAAACACTACCTAGGGCTTCGTTTGAAGCATCTGTAGTTAATACAAATGGTTTGTTAAAATTTGGATATTGAAGTATCGGTTCGGTTGTGAGAATATTTTTTAATTTTTCGAATGATGATTGACATTGATCAGACCAAATGAAAGGGACATCCTTTTTTAAAAGAGAGGTTAAGGGTTTGGAAATTTTTGCAAATTGAGGGATGAATTTCCTGTAATACCCGATTAACCCGAGGAAGGATTTGATATCCTTTGGATTCTTTGGTTGTCTGATTTTTGTAATAGCTTCAATTTTTGAAGGATTAGGTTTGACACCATCATTAGTTATAATATGACCAAGATTCACATTTATCTGGTTGTAATTTTAGGTTGTGTTCGCGTAATTTATCGAATACAAGACATAATTTTTCGTTATGGTTTTCTAAAGATGAACCGTAAACTACAATATCGTCGAGATAAACAAAACATTTAATGTCTTGAAGACCACTTAAAACAGTATTCATTAATTTTTGAAACGTTCCCGGTGCATTCTTTAAACCGAATGGCATTCTATTAAATTCGTAGTGCACGGAAGGTATTGTAAATGCTGTTTTTTGTTTATCTTTCTCGGTCATTTGAATTTGGTGGAAGCCCGAAACGAGATCCAAGGTTGAAAAATAAACCGATTGTCCTAATTGATCCAGAATATCTTCGATATTGGGGATAGGATAGGGATCAGTGATGGTTACATCATTCAACTTTCGGTAATCAATTACGATTCTCCATTTCTTTTCACCGGATGCATCTAATTTTTTTGGAACGACCCAAACTGGAGAAGAGTAAGGAGATGATGATGGTTGAATGATTCAAGCATTTGGTCGACTTGTTTATTGACTTCCTGTTCATTGATTTTTGGATACCGATACGTTTTGGTATAGATTGGGGTAGGATTGGATGTGATAATTTCGTGTTCTAATGTTCTGGTGTAAGTTAATTTATCACCAGGAAGATGAAAAATTTCTTTATAATTTTGGCAAATTTGTGTTAAAGATTCTTTTTCTTCTTTGTTTAAGTGATCAATACGAAGATTTTCGTTTAAAAGTCGTATGCGATCATTTTTGCTTTGTGTAGAATTATTATTATTTTTTGAAATAGAAAATATTTGTTCTAATGGTATGATTGACATTTCAATTAAATGTATTTGTGGAATTTGGATTTTGATTTCTTCATCAGAAGTATTTATTACTGGATAAAATTTTGTATTTTTATCAATCAATAAATTATCCGAAATAATTATACTATCAGGAATATTAATTTTTGTTTTATCTAGAACTCCGATAAAATTGTCAATAACGTTAATTGGGATAGTTTGATGTGTACGTGGTTTAATGGTTATTTCGAGTGGAGTATGTGATAGTGTTAATGAATTCGTTAGATAATCAATGTTTGCGTTAAATTTGGAAAGAAAATCATGTCCAATAATGCCGTCGTAATTCAAATTAATTTTATTTGCATTTACGTAATAAAAATTAAATTTACATTCAAAATTTGGATCAATTGCTAAAGTTAGTTGAACTTTTCCGAGTGTTTTGATAGGATCGGATGAGCCTATACCATGTAACATGATTTCATGTCGAGGATCGAACGGTGTTTCTTTTGTAACATTTTTGTGTATTACTAAAGAAACTGTAGCACCTGTATCAACTAAAAATATAAATTGTTTCTTTTTTGCATTGTTAGATTTGAAAATTATTTTCTTTAATCGAGCATTTGAACTGTTATCTGTGTCGACTTGATGTAATTGTCCGATGCTGCGACACTGAGATCGGACATTTTTGAGTTTAAATGATTAATTCGTGGATTTGGTGGATTTTGTGCATTACGTCTTTCATCACTTTGTTTTTTTTTTTCATACATTCCGATATTTCGTGCCCTTTATTTTTACAATATCGACAAAATTTTGTATTGTCGGATGAAAAATTATTTTTTTCATTATTATGACTTTTTGAACGACAATCTCGGGTGTTATGTGATTTTGATTTACAGTTTTTACAATATTTTGAATCTGAAGGATTGTTGTACGATTTTTTATACATTTGAAGAGCCTTCTCTTCTGATATTGCAATACTGTAAGCTTCATTTAGATTGTTCAAAGTTCTATAAATTCTTAAAACACGAGAAATATCAGGATGTGAATGAAAAATAAACCGTCTAAGAGCTGTGTCTTTTATGAAAGCTAATTTTCCATTTAGCAGATTTGGGTTATCGTTATTGTTTGTTTTAAGAGCTGATAAACATCTACTAGTTAGTTTATCAAGACGCGTATAGTATTCTGTGATGGATTCATTAGATTTTTGTTTTATTGTATCTAAATCTTCCATCAATTGAGTGTAATGAGTATAATCCACGTATAATCTTTTCAATGAGATTTTTAAATTTTCGAAATCTGTGATTTCAGAAAGATTTAATTTGTTTTTTACCGAACTTGAAATTTGTGATAATGTGAATGCGAACAATGGAACGATTTGATTTGGCTGTGCAAATTCGTAAATAATCTACATAAAAATGAAAGAGACATTATTAAATTCTCGTTGCTAGAATTTGATTCATCGTCTGAAATGTTATGTCCGTCAGGTGAAGCTGGTCGATACATTTTATTTGATTTAAGGAATGAAGGATGAACACAAATATGATAAAATAAAAACTAAATAAAATACGACTTACAGTTGAGAGTTTCGGCTACTTTTGTAGGCTCGCAATGTACTTGTCGTCGAAAGGGTTTCTTTCTTTGAATACAACCAAAACACTGAAGTAAACCACTGGATTAATTTTGTTCTTCCAATGTGTTGTATCCCACTCGCTGTCACCAAATTATGTTGGATACCTGTTGTTTTTCGGTGCTGTCACCAGGGCAGTTGATTAAGTCCAACTCCGTAAACTTTAGATACCAATTACCAATTTAGATGATTAATCTTAACCCATAGTCACGAATATTTTTAATGTTAATAACCATTTTTAAATTATTTGGCAAGTCAATATTTGATTATTTTACATTTAAAAATGGGTATTAACAAAAAATTTTCTCATTAGTGATTATGGATTTCATTGGAATTATATAATCTAGAATCTGAAAATCCTTCGTTCTACTATAGCGACCGCGCATGACAATAGTGATGCTGTCTAGTGGATAAATTTTTAAACTCTGTGAGGGAAATCATATGATTGACACATGTCAAAAATAGTATTTTTAATTTTAATTAAATTAATTGGATAGTTATTTAAAATGTCTAAATCAAAAGTAACATGTTATATTCGAGGTTGTTAAAATACTCCTCGTCGTAATATCGGAGTTGATGCAAAAGTAAAGTTTTATCGGTTTCCTGAGAGCACACATAATACTGTGCATATTACACAAAAACGTAATAAATGGATAAATGCTGTCAAAAATTATGGGTAAGTATTAAAAATAATTGTAAATTAATGAAAAGTGTATTTTAGAATATTTCGTGTTTAACATATATTTTTTCAGTAAAAATGAAAAAAATTGGGAACCAACAAAAAATACTCGGATTTGCAGTGCTCATTTTATCGATAATAAAAAATCGGAAAATCCTTCTCATCCATCATATTCGCCAACTATTTTTCCTGGCCAGAAAAATTTAAAAAAATATACTCAATCACTGCAAAGATTTGAATGATTGAAACTACGTCGAGCAAAAACAACTGCAGAAAAAGATGAGTTTATAACTAATAACAATAATATGCAAATTGATGGAAATTCGATTGCTATAGAGGAACAGTTCCATGCGGAAGCGCATAATTTTGATACTGCCTCTAAAGTTGGATATCGGAGCATAACGCGTCAAACAGAAGACTTTGATAATATATCTAGTGACCTACGTATTTTTTTTGTAATTTGAGTTATTCCAATGGTGTAAGCACTGCTAACGTACAGGTAAACATATCAAGAAAAAAACGCTGGACAAAGTATGTGAAGTGGACTTACAACCTGCGAGGAAAACTGTTAAAGATACTGGTTGTGATTCAATAAATCACGATCCTTCAAATATAAAATATCAAGGTTTTCATGGAATAGCTTCAATTACAAATGATGATTCGTTGAGCAGCTTGACTGGTGTTTCTTTTGCGATTTTCAATTTCCTTTTAAATATACTTCCTGACTGCAAAATCATAAAAGTGAATAAAAAAACAAAGTTGTTAATTACTTTAATGAAATTAAAAACAGGTCTTGCATTCACAGCAATGTCTGTATTATTCAACATCCATCGCTTTACTGCACAACGAATTTTTATTAATAATTTGCAACAGTTAAATATTTTGCTAAAAATTTTTATTTTCTGGCCTTCTAAAGCTACTGTTGAAGCAACCTTACCAGAAGCATTTAAACGAAATTATCCTAAACACGTGTTATTATCGATTGTACTGAGGTAAACACTGAAGTACCACCGAAGGTGAAGGAAAGAGTGTTAATGTATTCTGACTATAAACATCACCATACAGTTAAATTCATGGCGGGGTGTTCTCCAAACGGATTCATCAGCTTTGTGTCAAAATGTTATGGTGGACGTGCTAGTGATTGCTTTATAACAAACGACTGTGGTATAGTGGATTTGATAGATCCTGGAGATGTTGTTTTAGCTGATAAAGGTTTTCCACAGATAAAAACTGAAGTAGAAAAGAAGAATGCAGTTTTTATCATGCCTCCATTCCGTCGCGATGCACAATTGACCCCTCAGGAAGTCGAAGAAACATAATATTGCATCTGTAAGAATACATATTGAACGAGTCAACCAAAGGATCAAAGATTTCAATATTTTTAAAAAAGTTCCTGTATCGTTGCTTCCCCACATCGATGAAATTGTTTTCGTCGTCTGTGCTCTGGTTAATATTGAGAAACCAATAATTAAACAATAAGTTAATAATACTTGTTTGTGCCAAAATAAAAGTGGAAAACAGTAACAATTGTACATATTTTAGGTTAAAATAAACCGAGAAAATTATCAATAAGTCTTTATTTTTATTAAAAAATTATATATTTTTGTTAATTCTGAATAACAATATTTTTTACTTACATTAGTTACAATAAAATTTTTTTTTACTAAAAGTAAATATTAATTAGATTTAAATAATCTTGGAAGGTAATCATTAAAATAAAATTTTTCTAGATGTGGTACTAGCTTACTCAGCAGTTCATTATCACGTTTGATAGTTATTAAGATGCAGCCTTTTGGTGAATAAATAAACAAATCACAGAATGTAATATTTGTCACATACATTTGTATCTGTACCTGTATATAAAATGAAAGATTATGACTCAACTGGAAGCCATTTTCATCAAATTTTATGTACTTAACATTTATTTTATGTTGCTTCCCGTCATAGATCGGTATATTTCTACATGAGTATGGACATTTGATTTTGAAACGAGACGTTTTTCTCAAATATTAGATCCATAGACAAGAACACCGTCTGGAGAACAGCTTAGCCATGGTTGATTAATATTAATAATGAGTCCAACTTTGATAACGTCTAATCCTGGATTTAATAATTTTTTATATTCATGGAGCGCAAGTTCTTTCTTTTTTTCCATAGGACATTGCATAAGTTTCAGTTTGTTTAGGATTCAGTAAATTGATCATAACTTTATCCTTATCAAATCGAGTTCCTTTCATTTTGTAAGCATTACTTGCTGTTATTCTCAGCTTCCGTTCCTGGAACCAGTTAAAGTTTTTAGATTGACTCAGTGTATTTACACTAATGGAAATGGCACCATCAATATCACAGCATACATTATTAATATAAAAATCATTTAATTCTTTAGTAATTGTTACTTCTTGACTATATAAATTTTTCACACTTTGAAGCATAAGAATTTCTAATGTCACCTTCTTCGCTTTTTCTTGCAAGTTACGCTTTTCTGTTATTTGAATAATCTTGACCAATGACTCTGGGGCCATAATTTTAGTTTTATTTTTTTTCTTCAAATTTTAACATCGTAGACAGAGGCGTTCCAGCAAGAGCTTCTCCTAACGATTTTGTCGAAATTTTTATAGGTGCTAAGTTTGTTGATATTTTTGAACATAAATTTGGTGGTGGAAATAAGCTCCACATCCTAGCACCTTTATCGTATCCTAATAACTGGCGATGAGAAGGCTTTCCCCAACTTTGAGATTAACTTGTCTTTGAGTTTGCTGATTCAGGTGAATTTGTATAAAATACAATAGCGCATACATGCTTACACTTTCCTGACCGACCAGTTTTGCATGTACACGTAGCATGAGTGACATGTCTATTTTTGTCAAGCTGAAATTTACAAACCCGAAAATTAGTCAGGTTTTTTTTTAAATTTTTTTATAATTATACTTTTATTTATACTTACTATTATTTTTACAGAATAAATATTTGATACAGTCGTTTGAGCTACAGTACCAATGCTTGACACTGGATCATTGTGATCTCGGGTTTCTACAACGTTTAGTACATGCCCCGATTCAAAAAATTTTGGTCCTTTTGTATTATTTTGACCCCGAACTAGGTCATTCACAATGGGACAAAATCAAAATTTAATTATTTTTTCATTTTAAAATTAATGTTTCATTTGTTTATTTCACTGCTTCCATCACAATAATTAGTCAAATTAACAACAGAGGGCTACAGACGCGCGAGTACTGCTGCCTCTATAGCTGACGCGCGGTCCCCTATTGCATCATATATTTTGATAAATTTTGAATTATTCATTATTTACCAGCACTGTGTTATGCAATCAGCACAACAAACCGGTTTGATTTTATTAAAAGCACAAATACATAAACACACATACACAACACATCGACACAAACACTGTTCACATATGCAAAATAATGTTGATTTGAAGAAAATAAATAAATTTAAACGTTTATATTTCGAAAACAAAACGGTACCACATTATTTTTTTTTTAATTTATATAATAAATATTTAGCTTTACTCTCCTAGTTTTTTAAAAAAATTCTGTTGATTATTTTTTTCGAATACAACTGATAATAGTTGGGTGGGCATGAAGTTTTACATGCTTCTAATGAGAGAGAGTGAGAAGGAATGATAACTTTGATATTAATTATCTCGCGTTCTAAACGGTCAAAAATTCTGAAACTTCGGCATTTATTAGAAAACATTATTTTTAGTTTTTAGCCTGTGAAAAAAAAACAGCAAAATCTGTCGAAAAGTGGTAGTATGCTGGTACATCCTTAAGTAAGTATTCAGTCTATCTCATAAATATAAAAATTACCAAACAGGTAATATTTGTGTTAAAGATTTACTACTATCGCTCATCAACAATATTATGGGATAAATTTTCAATCCAGATCGGTTCAATTTTATTGAACGGGATATGTATTATATATAATCAAATATTTGTATTAGTCTCTGCGGGTATTAAATGAAGCAAGAGCATATATGTCTGCACTGTAGTGCTGAAGTCTCTCTCGCTATACCAACTAGCAATATAGGTAGTATTAAATATATGATAATAACATACATTTTTCATAATTTATTAATAAATATCTAAGTCACATTGTTGTAATTATAACAATAATAAGAAGGGTTTTTTAGTTATAACTAAATATGTCCGTTAAATTTTTGGTCTTCTGTATAGTGCAATGTGTAATAGTCGCAAAAACTCAAACTTTAAAATTTAATATCTCCGAAACTATATTGTTCGAAAATTGCATTATTTATTATTTATATAATCTGTCTTAATTTGAAAAAAATCCAAAGAATATACACTTGGTGGTACAACTACCTTAACATGCTTATAAAAATATGCTTTCAAAATGACCTAATTAGTACATTTTTATATGTCCACCCGCACGTTCGTCCGTCATCACGATAACTCAAAAACGAACGGAAATTTTGTCTGTGTACTAAACGCTAAAAAGTAACTTCAACTTCGGGAATGAGCTGAGAATTTCCGTCTTTAAAAACGTCAAAGATAGAATAAATTTTAATGACATAAAATGGTTTTTTTTTTTAAATAAACCACTTTTTTTTCATAAATTGAATAGTTTCACCTCAATTTCAGCTTAAAGGTTCATCAAAAAAAAGACAAAATGATTGTTTAACTACTGTATATCTTCATTTCATATAGCCATATTCTGAATGTTCACGCATTGCATAGTACAAATTCTACATATTACCCTATGCAATGCGCTAATACCCTATGCAACATTCATTTAGAATATATGAAATGAAGATATACAGTAATTGGTTAAACAATCATTTTGTCTTTTTTTGATGAATTCGATGAAGCTGTATATAAATTATAAAATTATTATTTTCCAATTAAATACCCACGGATATTATCCTGCTTTTCTTTAAGAACTAAACCATATTGGTCGGAATTTTTTTTTAGTTTATAGTTAGATAGGTAAGTGTTTAAGCTTTCGATTAGCCTTATGAAACATAAAAATATGAATTTGTTTATAAGTAAATTGGCAAAAGGTAAAACATATGATAACTCTCTTACAAGTTAACGTATCGGGATTTTTTTTTTTAAATTAAAGATGTATAAAAAATCTATCAGGTAAAAGAAAATTAAGTTAATTTTAAAACTTTTTTTTTTTTATAGTGCGTTATAAACAAATTGAAAAATAATGCGTAAAAATACAGTTAAAAAAATAATTTTTATTTTATGAATATTTTTAAAATCTTTTATTAAAAAAAAGATTTATTCATCTAGGATGAAATGCACCCTTTTTATTTATTAAAATAGGTGACATGGTATTTTATTAATTGTCGGGGATCTAATTTTTTGTAGGGCAAAAATTGGGCACATATTTTTAACATATAGGCATACTTTGCCATTGTTACAAAAAAAAAAGAAGTAATTTTTAGATTTTTTATTTTAATTTAAAATTTTTGCGTTTTTCAAACGTTGGCAATTTTTTTTCTCGAATTCTAATAAACCGATTTTAATGTTCAAGGGCTCATTTGTTTTCTTTTTTTATATAGAATTCAATTGTATTCTTTGTCATTTTTAAAATTTTTAGTTTTAAAAAAGATATTAAGAAAAAACGCTTTTTTGTTATAAACAAATTTAATTTTGACCCTGTTCCGTCGCGAGGTGGAACGTAAAAACTTAGGATCATACTCAGTACGTCAAAATGAATCGATTTAAAAAAAAATTGCGGTTCCGAGCAACCTGCCTGAAAACACGTTTTTGAAGCAAATTTGACTACCATTACCTTTTTGAAAAAAATATTAAGAGGTGGGTTATGGGGTTATATTCATGAACGCGCTTGAAATGACATTTAATCCAACAGATACATCCCTTCGTTTTAGAAATAAATGAATGAAAGAACAAAGATTTGATTCATAATTTCATTTTCACAAATATATATTTCGTACAACAATTTTTTTACTCTATAATGCATAAAAAATAAGGTATTCAGAAAAATACAGATATTTATCTCTTAAAATGGAATGGGTTACTAGGAAAAAATGATTTGGGTCGTTCCGGACCTGTGTAGTTCCATGAACTATATCTTTTGTTGGATACGTATCTGATCGTTCCACGAAATTCATTTTAGTTTACTTATATCGTTATTTTTTCTATCTGTCGTTACCGTCAATACCAACAAACGAATATATAAAAAAAATTCAACCAATGAACTCTGATTTTTACTCACTAAAGTATGTGAATGCGCACCAGTCGATGAATATTTATAAAATAATTTTTGATTGGTGATTTCCTGTGGTACTGATATTTAAATGCTGATATTAAATCATATAATTTAATTCTTTATTTTGCATAAAATGGTATAGGATTTGGCGTTCATAGCGCTTAAAACGTCGTCCAACACGAATGCACCTTAAATAAATAAGCTCATATGGTTTATAACTGTATAATTCCACATCAGTTTCCGTTCTTAAGAATTAATGATATCATAGGTTGTATTTTAAATAATTTTGTAGTACGAGTTAGCTCAAAAATAAAGTTAACTTTTTAAGTTAATAAAGTTAAGTTTCATTAAAGTTGGTTGAACTAAATAGTTCCGCGGATACGATTCCGGGAACTAGTTCTTTTGAGCTCCGGAATCGTTTCATGTTCAATCCGAAATTTAGCCGGACTACCCAACTCTATTTATTAGGTTTAATTCAGAATTTTATCATATGTCTAGTTTATGAACCCCTACTAGAAGTTAAATTTAATTTAAACTATTTTACAATAATGTTTTATTACAGGATTTATGATATCGAGAAGAAAATTAAAACACCACCAAAATTTTTGTTTCCATTATTTGAAACCATAAATTGGTATGCAGCTAAAAAACTAATGTTGGAACTACGGCAATTAAATTTACAAGAAAATAAATGTCCAAATTATTTATTATCTGGATTAAAAGCCTTACTTTCATATTTAAAAACATGGAATGTGGATAAAGATGTAAGTATTTTTTAATTCAAGCAATTCAGTAGTCAATCATTAAACAGTTATTAGATGATTTACATATGGTACGATCGTATACCGACATATCACACAGCACGATAGTACGTCAGACCAAGTTTATTGCATTATATGGTATATTTTGACATAAAATTAAATGTTTTAATTTTTTTTTAGAAACGAAATCAGAGGGTAAATCAAGGAAAAAGACCATTTTTAAAGTTTTTGTATCCTAACTTTGCGATAGTATATTTTGAAAGGCATTTTATCAGGTTTTCGTTGGCAAACTTTCTTGAAATACGTGTAGTCGTAAAATTAGATTTTTATTATTTTTCAGAAACGAATTCAGAGTGGATGTCTTTAAAGTTTTCGTGGGTCGCAGCCTGTCTTTATATGGTCGAATTTACTGTAAATTGGCTATATAAAGACATAAAAAAGCATTCTTACTCGATGCTTTGTTTCCGTCTTCGAATACCCGTAATTTTAATTTTTAAATTAATGCCAAAAATTGAGATAGACATTGTAAATAGTTAATAAATTGTACAAAATATAAGGGTGGCCTAATTTTATATTAGCACTTTGTCTTGTATCGTTATTCCATCATAAAACATCTGAAACCTGCAGGAAATAGCAAAAACAAGTTTACTTATGTAGAATATTGGTCGCCCTTACTTTACCTGATGCAATATTTATATGATTACGTCGGCGATGTGTTTGGAGAATGGCTTATCGCACATACTTTTAATAAATAATAATAATTATTATTATTATTATTATTTTAAATTAATGTTTTCATCCTACAGAACAAGAAAATAATGGATGCTCAATGAAAAGGTTGTACAAAATATACAAGCGACACAATTTTACCTTACAAACAGGTCATTGGAGTAGTTTGCATCAAATAAAGGAAGGGGGATACACATATTTCGGTATGATTCCCTATTAATTTCAGTCGGTTGTTTTATAATTAAATAGCGATGTACCAAAAAAAGGGTAATACAAAATAGACCATTCTTATACTTTGTAAAATTTTATGAAAAGCGATCATTATTTTCGACTTCTGGAAGGCTGATACTTAAAAAA
This sequence comes from Nineta flava, assembly GCA_963920215.1. Classification (NCBI taxonomy): domain Eukaryota; kingdom Metazoa; phylum Arthropoda; class Insecta; order Neuroptera; family Chrysopidae; genus Nineta; species Nineta flava. Next base: position 30,000,366 of record OY986046.1, on the reverse strand, counting down.
GGCGATTAGTTAATTTTTTAAAAGAAAATTATTTAAATAAAAATAACCCTATTAATAATCGAATAATTATTTAAGTTTTGAAACGCAATTGTATACTTAACTCATCATACACCGAGCAGCGAATAGGCCTTTAAGTTTCATATCAATCAGGTGCCAGTAATGGTCAAATACCAGTTTATTGCAAAGGTTATATACACGCGTTTGCAATCATGCAGAATAGCTTGATTAACTTTAAAAACTACTAGTAGTGTCAAATAGGATTTTTCAGGCAGGTTGCTTGGAACCGCAATTTAAAAAAAAAAATCAATTCATCTTGACGTCTGAATATGACCCAAAATTTTTACGGTCCGACTCGTGACGGAACAGGACCAAAATTGAATTTGTAACAAAAAAGCGTTTTTCTTAGTATCTTTTTTAAAACTAAAAATTTTTAAAATGACATAGAATATTATTCAATTATATATAAAAAAATAAAACAAATGAGCCCATAAACTTTAAAATCGGTTTATTAGAATTCGTGGAAATAATTCCCAAAGTTCGAAAAACGCAAAAATTTTAAATTAAAATAAAAAATCTAAAAATTACTTCATTTTTTTTATCAATGGCAAAGTATGCATTTTATATGTTAAAAATAATGTGTCCAATTTTAGCCCCTAAAAAAAATTAGGTCCCCGACAAGTAATAAAATTCCATGTCATCTATTTTTATAAATAAAAACAGTGCATTTGATTGGAGATGAATAAATCTTTTTTTAAATGAACGGTCTTCAAAATATCTATAAAATGAAAAAGAAAATGATTTTTTTAACTGTATTTTTACCCATTATTTTTCAATTTGTTTATAACTCGTTATAATCAAATTTAAAAAAAAAAAAAAAAAACAGTTAAGAAATTATTTAAATAAACTTTTTTTTTCTTTTAATTTATAGATTTTTAATTTTAAAAAAATATAACGATACGTTAACTTTTAAGAGAGTTATCTATGTTTTACCTTTTGTTAATTTACTTATAAACAAATTAATATTTTTAACTTTTATAAGCCTTAATCGAAAGCTTAAACACTTACCTATATAACTATAAACTCAAAAAAAATTTTCGACCGATATGGTTTATTGCATAAACAGAAACAGTATAAATTTTTTTTATATTTTAATACAAAATAATAATTTTATAATTTATATACAGCGTCATATATTTCATCAAAAAAGGACAGCATGATTGTTTAACCAAAGTTTAGTAGCCCTCCAGTCGATTTTGAGACAATTGATCGCCCATCATTTAACTGCAACTCCAATTTTAGTTGTTCGATTTGTAGTTTTATTAATTCAACTTCAGGTGACGACATTTTTGTACTAAAAAAATACTTTAACTACACTTTCAACCACGCCGTATGTAAATATTTTCCAGTAATTATATTTAAATTCACTACGAGTTAAGGTCATAACCTATTATAAATAATAAAGCAGAAGCAGTAGTGAAAAGTTATAATTAATTATAATATAAATTTACATACAAAAGTACAAAAATATAATGTTAAAATCGTCCAATACAACTCCATTGCCGTTAGTAGAATTATGTTTATTACTATATTTGTAGTGCACTACACCAAAGAGTTGTATGTGCAACACTAGCGCTGGGCACATTTCTAACACTTAAAAAGTTATTTTATAAACACTCATCTTCAGTTAAATATTGATATGAGAAAATTAATTCGTTAACCAGGAATCGAACCTCGGACCCAGCTTTTGGACCTTTTGGACCCGGTAATGAACCCAGTAACCCTTCGCAGTTGCATCCTGTTCAGCCTCAGTGCGTCGAGAGATAACCTCTTTGTTGCACTCTGAAGCAGTTTCTTCCCAAAGCTCTTGCCGCGGTACTTTTTCCCAGTGATCACGGTGTTTAGCATTTATCCACTCGTTGGTCACCTGTTTACATGCGGTCTTTGGAATTCCTAAAATAGGCTCTGGGTCTATGGAGGGCATTCCGACTCCCTTCTTTGCTAAGGTATCCACCCAGATCAATTTAACATTGTCCCGTTTTGCCAGTTACAGAAGTTCCTCCAGACAATCCTTGACTATCCTTGAGGTGACCTCAGTTCCAGACAAGGCTTTTAAAGCAGCTTGACTGTCTGACAGAATACATACGTTCTTGTTTATGTTGCCTCTACGTAGGTTCTCACGGACGCAAGCTAGTATGGCGTAGACTTCTGCTTGGAAGACCGTGGCAAATTTCCCCAAGTTGAGGCTTATGTTTGCATTAGGTCTCTCACCGTAGATTCCCGCCCGGTCCCTTCTTCAGTTTTGGATCCGTCTGTATCTCCTTCCGACTACATTATATCACATACTACAGTGAAAGGTTTTGAGAAGGAGTATGTCTGGAGAAGTATATCTGTGCCCATTTCAAAGACGGGATCTGAGATAATTGATGTTCTCACGATACTTGCATGTCAAACCTGATTTTTATTAATCCAGCTGTTATTGCAAGACAATCTATAGGCGCTGGATCTTGCTTTAGCTATTATTACAATGCTTAGCGGAGGCAGCCCCAGTATGACTTCCATGGCAGCTGTAGGTGTACTGCTCATGGATCCAGTGATGCACAGGCAGGCCAGTCTCTGGATCCTGGACAGCTTTTTGCACGCAGTAATCTGCTTAACTTTTGGCCACCACACTAGAGCAGTATAGGTTATAATGGGCCTGACTACTGTTGTGTAGAGCCAGTGGATTATTTTGGGTTTTAGAGCCCAGACTTTTCCACATGCTCTCTTGCAAAGCATGAGAGAAGATTTGGTCTTATTTATGTATTCCAGATGAGGGTTCCATGTTAGTTTAGAGTCCAGAATTACTCCTAAGAACTTGACTTCCCTTCTGATCTGTAATCATTCACCGAAGAGGATTGGTGGTTTTATGTTATCCACATTCCTTTTACGTGTGAATGGAATTAGTGCGGTCTTACCAGGGTTTATTTTCAATCCCTGATTGATACACCATTCCTGTGCGATTCTTAGAGCGTTTTGCATAAGCTCCGAAATTGTGCCTTCACAGGGTTCCTGGATTGCAATTACAATGTCGTCTGCGTAACCCTGTGTGTAGTATCCATTTTGGTTGAGTTTCGTCAGTAAGCTGTTCACTGTCAGGCTCCTCAGGAGTGGGGATAAGACACCACCCTGCGGACATCCCTTTGTGGCTCTCACAGTGATAGACTCTCCAAAAAGGGAAATTTGTATTCTTCTTCCTATCAGCAAAGATTTTATCCACCTGCAAAAGGTGTCTTCTACTCCGTGCCGACTTGCAGAATCAACCATGGAATTGTAAGAAGCATTGTCAAATGCCCCCTCTATGTCAAGAAAAACGCACAAGGTGGTTTGTTTCCTTGCGAATCTCTCCTCAATCATGTATATTAGGTTGTGGAGGGCTGATTCACAGGATTTTCCCACCTGATAGTGAATCCCAATGCCCCCTGAGTCAAAAGAAATCCTATCAGTCGTTCCATTGTTCTCAGTAGAAACGATGACAGACTAATAGGTCTAAAGTCCTTTCCCGTGGATTGGTTCAGCCTCACCGGTTTTGGCAAGAAGGTCACTCTGACTAGCTTCCATACTGTTGGGATATAACCCGTAGCCAGGCTTGCCCTGAATATATCACCAAGCAGAGTTAAAAGATGCTCTGCTCCTTTTTGTAAAAGCACTGGGTATATCCCATCTGGTCCCGGTGCTTTGTAGGGGTCGAATGAGTTTATTGCCCATTCGATCTTTGAACGGTTAATGGCAATCGCCACTCTTCTCCAGTCCTCGGCAGTCTGTGGGTGACCCTGGTTAAGCTGCTCTTGAGAAGGGTTTTCACCGTCCTCTGCCACCGAATCTTGGAAATGAACCCGGAGCAGTGTCTCGAGTGTATCCTTCTCAGAGCTAGTATACTCACCATCGGGTTTACGAAGTAACCCGATGGTGTCAGCGTGTTTCTTCGCCAGGATACGATGGAGTCTTGCTCCCTTAGATGTGTTTTCAGCATCATGGCAGATCTTCCTCCATGAGTCCATTTTGGCTTTCTTCAGAAACCTTTTGTATTCGGTAAGGGCTTCATTGTAATTATCTCTGTTCCCCAACCTCCTTGCTCTGTTAAATAGCTGGCAAACCCTTCGCTTCTGACTCCTTAGGCCCTCATTCCACCAACAAGTCGACTAGCTAATGTCTTTTGAGACCTCCGGGCAGTTTTCTTGGAAGGAGTTAATTATTGCATGCTGAAGCTCAGTTGATTGTGGCGAGTTTGAACTTTAATGTCGAATTTTATTCGTCCCAATTTGTTCTCCTCGGAACCCGATAGTGTATATTACATTGGTCCGTTCTCACCTCCACATTGTAATAGATTTGTCTGTGATCCGATGCAGATGGTTCATCGGATACTAGCAATTTCTTGATTTTACCACTGATTTCATAAGTGCTCAGTGTTACATCAATGACTTCCTTCCGAACTTTGTTAATAAAAGTAGGCTTGTTGCCTTGATTAACTATATCTAAGTTGTTAGCTATGATATAATCAAAGAGGTACTCACCTCTTGTGTTTGTGCTACCCCACGCAGTGTGATGCGCGTTTGCATCGCATCTCATGATCAGTTGGTGGTTTTTTGCCTCACAATACTGTATCAGGTCTTCCATCTCTGTTGATGGTGGTGGAGTAGATGCATCATAGGGTAGGTAGACCGAAGCGATGATTACCACTCCAGTTCCGTTCCCCATGTTGTATTTTACTTTAACTGCTGTTAAATCTTTCTGACAAAACTCGTAACAGCGGCAAGACATTGATGCCCTTTCTTGCATAGATACAAGTTCTGGCTCTCTCCGAGGTTTTATCGTAAATAATTTGTCCTCTAGTATCTCCTAGTCCAAGAATCTTATGGTTCACAGCCCAAGGTTCCTGGATCAGAGCTATGGAAATTCCCCTTTTCAGCACATTTTGACAAAAGACAGCAGACAGCTTTTTATCTAATGCATCCGAAGATCAGACATTCTTTTTTCTCTTTGATGTATTCAGTGGTCTAAGGTTGACTTGACCAAGGCCGAGGTATAATTTAAACCCTCGGCTCTGAATCAATCCTAGATCCGCTGCACTCACTTCCAGCACGATGGTGTGTCCCGCATTGGTCCTCGTCCTGTTGATAATTCGCCACTCCTGAGTGTGCAGATTTGCATTCTTTGCTTCAAGATTTTTTATTATTTTGTCCGTTTCAACGAAGTTATACATCTGGGGAGCAAACAGCAGAACTTTTGATGTGTTCATCAGGGCTTTTGCTTCCCCGACGACAAGTTCCGCTCCGTCCCATAGTCTGATTTTCGGGACGTTCTCCATGAGCCAGTTTATGGCTGTTGTTCCTATGCATCGCACAACGTGGGCCCCCTGTCCAGGTGGCAACCCCGATATTGTGGGCCCTCAACGAGCTCTTGGCTAATGAGGCTTTGTAGCATCGAGAGTTGCACCTCTTCGGATTGTTCCTGAATTAATTTGTCCTCAGGATACCCCCGCAATGCAATGCACATCTTTGTTGTTGCGGCGGTTTCAGCAAAGGTATTAATAGTACTTGCCTGCTCCCCCTTTCTACGTTTTTTCGAGATCTGTTTCGGGCTTGCAGTCCCATCTTCAGATCTCGACCTCTTTTCCTGTGGGTTTTTCAAGGGTTGATTCCCTAAATCGGACCCCAGAGGTATCACTGTTCCTGAGAAAAACAAGGCTGTATGGTTTTTTGTCCGGATTTTCCACTTTATCGGAGGAATCGGTTTCTCCTCAGCTCTGGCTTTCTCTTCACCTGCTTTTCTCTGGGCTGCACCCGAGAGATTTTCCATTTCCACCATCAGGAAAGGATTCTGGAGTTCGTCCAGATTTTCTGCTGGGCTGGATGCACCTGCAGTTTGTTGTGTCTTGGCGAGGTTTGTTGTATACAACAGTGGTTACGCTAATTTTAACCTATGCTGCTGCACTACTGTGGTGGCCAAAGGTCAATCAAATAACAGCAGCACAAAGTTATTCTGGATCCAGAGACTGGCCTGTTTATGCAGTACTGGGTCCATGAGCAGTACACCCACACGTACCACGGAAATCATACTAGGGCTGACTCCGCTAAACATTGTAATAATAGATAAAGCGAGATCCAGCGCCTTCAGGTTGAACATACAAGGCTCGTGGGAACATCAATAATCTCAAACCCCGTTTTTGAAATGGGCTCAGATATACTTCCCAAAATATACTCCTTCTCAAAACCTTTCACTGCAGTCTGTGCTAGGGACATGTGGACGGAAGGAGAACCACCCTATCTCAAGAAAGGAGTTGTTTGGTATACAGACGGCTCAAAAACTGGGGAAGGGACCGGGGCGGGTATTTACGGTGAACGACCCACGGCAAGCATAAGCCTGAACTTGGGGAAATATGCCATAGTCTTTCAAGCAGAAGTCTACGCCATACTGGCTTGCATCCGTGAGAACCTACGTAGAGGTTACATAAATCAGAACGTGTGTATTCTCTCGGGCAGTCAAGCTACTCTAAAACCCTTGTCTGCAACAGGGATCACCTCAGGGGTAGTCAAGGATTGTGTAGACGAACTACTGGAGCTGGCAAAACGGAACAATGTTAAATCGATCTGAAACGAAGGAAACGAAAAAGCAGATATCTTAGCAAAGAAGGGAGTTGGAATACACTTCATAAACCCAGAGTCTATTTTAGGAATTCCAAAGACTGCATGTAAACAGTTGATCAACGAGTGGATGAATGTTAAACACCGTGATTACTGAACCTGAATGCACTGAACCTGATTAAGGTAAAATTGCGGAAGGTTACCGGATTCATTACTGGGCGTTATCTCGTGAGGAAGCATCTGCACAACTTATCTTTAACTGCGAATCTCTCGGTTACAGCAGATACAAGATATTCGGGTACGTTTCTCACCTCGAATATATGAACCATCAGAAAGACCTGATTAGCATGCTTCTGGGTATTGCCCAGATATGGGAGAAGCGAATCTCGTCAGTTAAGTTTCAATAGTTTTTATACCCCAAGATATATCTATCTATCCAAGTTATTAATAGGGCATTATTCATAAAGTCCAGACAGTTTGAAAAATGCCCCATATGGTACGATAAAAACTATTGAAACTGTTAAATTGATCGGGCTTTATGAATAATGTCCGTGACTTATTGGACAGAGTAATAAAAAGATGTGTTTTATTAAATTATTTTAATGTTGACATACATTATTATAAAATCAGTATGGTAGGTAAGTACAAATACTATTTAAGTAACAAATCATATAAAACCAGTATTACTATTTAACTCATATATGTAATACTCCTATATGGATAGTTGTTATAGGAAAGAATGTCCCAACATTACGGTGCCGATTATATTTATTCTCTCCATCCTCCGAGAAATATTGTCCATACTGCGCATGCGCACTTCGTACCTACTTTACAATCAATGGCACACAATTCAAATAAAAACAATGTCAGTTTTGAAATTAATCAGACTTATGATGTACGAATATAAAATAAACTAAGGAATAAGTAATTGATTTGGAGGATTTCTTTCTTATTTAGTAGAACAATTACACTTTGATGGCATTTTGAGCTGCACAGTTTTTTTTCTTTGCGACAACTACATCTCTCAGACTTACAGCCACCTTACAACCACATCGACGGTACCCTTGACCTCCACATTTAGACGACATTCGAACCACACTCTCTTGTGAAATCTCAAACTCTGGAATATCTTCAACGGAAACTAACTTTTCCTTGTATACTGTAAATTGGTTCCGTGAATATAATTGATTCATAGTAACATGAATTGTTCCCAGTTTGTAAAGATTTGAGCCAGATATTTCAATAACAGTAGCAAGTACATTTCTTCCGTCGCTACGGGCTTGATCAACGTCTGGAATGCGAACTCTTACGGTATCCCCTATTTTAGCCGTAGGATTTTTAGCGTTAGACGCATCTATCATTTTATTAGCTTGTTTTCGTAAATTGCTTAAAGCCAATTTTCTAACATGCATAACGTTATCTTTCCTGCTCTCCACATTATATTCTGTTGAAGCCATTTCATTTGTATTTGGTTATGAAGTTGTTTTCGATTTTTCACACTCTATACTCTCGGGGTTTTCAGGATCTTGATTTTCAGATGGAGATAAATCTTTATCAGTTGTATCATCTTGTTGATAATTGAAAACTTGGCTTGGACCGGGTGAATATGTATCTGTGTCTTTTTTTTCCTATGGTCTTTATTTGTGGCCTCGCTTTCAGTGTTTAATAGTTTTTCTAGATCTTCCACTGAATTGATATCAACGAAAGCTTCTTGGGGTATAGAGAGGTTTATAGTTTAATTTTCAATCTTTTCCCAAACATGGCTTCGTATGGAGTACAGTTTATGCCCATGGGATGAGCTCTATTTTTCATTAACTGCACGAAACGTAAGCCTTCTGATCATTTTTTTGTGTTGACCCTTGATTCTGAGAGTGTCTCGGTTTTCCATGCACAATTTTTAACTCAGGCCACATGTCACGAACTTCCTGAACAATTTTGTTGGCGAATTCCCTGCCATTAATGCTTTGAAGAATACTCGGTGCAACGAAGATGGTAAAAATATCAAGCAGTACATATGCAGCTCTTTGACTCTTTTGCACTTTAGCCGACAGAGTCGCACAAATTTAATGAGATGATCTTGATAAACAAGTATATTTTTATACTGATCATCTCCTTGAGACTGCATGTCGACTTGACACTCATTTCGCTACTTAAGATGGATTTGATCACTAAACCTCTTTTTGGAACGCTGCGTTTTTTTCACAATTGTTACATAAATTTAAATAAATGATAATATTTTCTCTCGTAATGTTTTTATAGCGAAAATTTTACTATTTCTCCATTCTATTCCTTTCGCCATGTCCAATTGCTAGATGGGTGTCATGTAGAACCTAAAATATTTCACCTTGATGTACGTAAGATCTAATGACACTATCTTCTTTAACTGGTACAATCAATTTTTCTATTTCTCCAATAGTCATAACGTCAAATCTTCGCAAACGCTGATAATCTTATGGTTTTTTATTCGACACTATACACTTAAAAGATTTCACTTTTTGAATCATCCCTGTATAACTTATGCTGGTGAAAACTGAATATTATTACCTTTCAAGGATATCAACTCATTTAATCTTTTATTAAATCGACGATTCATGTCAATTAGTTTTGGTTTATCCATGTTGAAATACGTAAATACTAATTAAACACACTTGACTGCACTTTTGTATTAATTTTCCATTCCAGTCATTATTAGCTTTCAATTCTAAACTAAATTGTAAACAAGTGAGCTCTGTAGTAAACAGCAGCAGAGTCGCGAGCTCTGATTTGTCAGCGCGTGTTTGTGCATGTACAAGTTCGTACATTGTTCTTCTTGCTCCTCGCGCCCTATCTAACGTAACTTCATTATAAAATTAAATAACAGTTATGTAGCAATATTCATAATGACCAGACAATATGATCAATAATGCAGTTTAAATAAGTATTAATGACTTGCCCGATTTGTCTTGTCATTATTCATATTGCCCGGGCATTATAAATAGTGCCCTGATTAATCATTTGGTCCATAACATACACATAGGGAATTCCTAATTCTATGCTCCCAGGAGCTCAAGCGCTTCCAAATTGATTAAAAATAGACTTCCCTGAAAATTTGAGCTCTTAATATCAACTCTAAGATAGTCCGCTGTCCCACCAAAGTTTCTTATGGAAATAACATGCGAAAAACTTCTTTTGTTCTTTAAAATTTTATAAGTTGGTGACGAATAAATCTACAGTAATCAAAAATAAATATTTTTGTAGAGAATGTATCGCTCTACAAAAAATTTGTCTTATGATTTTTCGCTAAATGTACTGGTTCAAAAATTATTCGAGGTCAATTACATGAATTGATCTTAAATAAAATAACCTAAAAGAAAATATATGGTATATATTTCATTATATAACTGTTTATTTTGTAAAATATACTAGATAATATTGATAATTTTATATAAGTTTTGACTTCGAATAACTTTTGAACCAGTAGACTTTGTGAAAAATCATCAGAAACTTTTTTTTGTAGAGCGTTAAATTCTCTACAAAAATATCTATTTCTGATTATTGTAGATTAATTATTAATTCGTCACCAACTTATAAAACTTAAAAGCACAAAAAAGAAGTTTTTTTTAATCAATTTGGAAGCATTTGAGCTCCTGGGAGCATAGAAATTCAAAAACATACCACCCAAATATATATAAATATATATACTCTATATATATAAATATATATATATATATATATATATAAATATATATATATATATATATATATATATATATATATATATATATACTCTATATATATATATAAATATATATATATATATATATATATATATATACTCGCTCTGCTCGCAAGGTGGTTGCCCCCTTGATCCCTTGGCTCCGCGTCACAGAAAATAACATGACATGAATTGTAAAAAAAAATTTAAAAATATACTTACCAAAAAGTACGTACTATTAGAGAGTTAATGGGGGATGGAGATTTTTGTGGAAGCGGAATTTTTATGGGGGGAATTTAGAGGGTTTTTTGGGGGGGGGATACTTTTTTGGAGGAGGTGGGTTTATGATAATGGGTTTGGTGGGGGGGGGGGCTGTGCATAGATTAGTCTCACATTACCATTTTCAAGGGCCAGCGATGAAAAAAATTTGGTTTTTCGAATTAACCGATTAATTTGCAGTTATTCTGTGTTGAATGCAAAAAACCGCATCCTTCTAGCATGTAAAGTACTAAATGGGTTATTTTTGGGGGCTTTTTTTCCATTTTTATCTGGGTGGCGATGAAAAAATTAAAGTTTATCGAATAACCTCATTAGTTTGAAGAAATTCTCCACCAAATGAAAAACAACCCATCTTTAATAAAGTTAAAAGAGTAGCTTAGAGGGTTGTTTTCCCATTTTTTAGGGGATATGATGAAAAATTTTAAGTATTTCTAATCACCCTCTTAATTTGTAGCTATTAAGTGTCGAATGCAAAAAAACTGCATCTTTCTAGGATGTATAGAAGAAAAGGGGTAGTTTTGGGGTGTTTATCCCATTTTCGAAAGGTTACGATGTAAAAATTTACGTTTTTAAAATAATCCTGTTCCATTATAATTCAATGAAAAAAACATGATCTTTCTAACATGAAGAGAAGTGAAAAAAGCAGTTTTTTGTTTTGCCATTTTCTAAGGTTTGCGAGTAGGTAATGAAATTTTCTAAAGTAATCTGTTAATTTGACTTTATTTCGGGTCGATTGGTGAAAATCTCATCTTTCTAGCATGTATAGAACAGAAAAACGTTATTTTGGGGGGTGTTTTTCTATTTCCCGGAGGGTTGCAATGAAAAAATTGAAGTTTTTCACATATCCTTCTTAATATGCAGCTATTTAGCGTCAAATGCAAAAAACCGCATCTTTCTAGCATGTACAGAAGGAAAGAAGTTGTTTTACGGGTGTTTTTCCCAATTGCGAAGAGTTGTGATGGAAAAATTTACTTGTTTTAAATTATTCTGTTAGCTTGAACCTGTTCCACGTCGAATGGCAGAACCCGATCTTTCTATCATGAATAGAAGTGAAAAGATCAGTTTTAGGGATGTTTTTCCCATTGGGGGGGGGGGGGGGTTGCGATGTAGGCAATGAAATTTTTCAAAATATTCTGCTAATTTGACGTTATTTCGTATTTCATGTATAGAACAGAAAAACGTAATTTTGGGGGATGTTTTTCCGATTTTCCGGGGGGGTTGCACTGAAAAAATTGAAGTTTTCCGATTTTTCTCGTCGATTTGAAGCAATTTCGCGTCGAATGCAAAAAACCGCATCTTTCTAGCATGTCTAGAAGGGGGTTAGGTTTTGTATAGATCAGTGTCAGTCAGCTTCACTTCTAGCTTTATAGTATATTAGATATACCGGTTGTTTAGTTTACATATTCGCATAGCAGATCTCCCACGAGTATGAGAGAGTACACATGTATACATTAAGCAATGTGTATGAGAAGGAGGACTTATAGGTTTGTTTTCTTACTTAAAGTTAAACTGTTGTGTGTGGTATGTGTCGTACGATACGCATTCAGTTAGATGACGCTTGGAGAGTGGGGTTTTTTTTAAGTGAACAGATCAGTTGTTATGATTTGTTCTGTTGTTCAGCACACAACAGTTTAACTTTAAGTAAGAAAACAAACCTATAAGTCCTCCTTCTCATACACATTGCTTAATGTATACATATGTACTCTCTCATACTCGTGGAAGATCTTCTATGCGAAGATGTAAACTAAACAACCGGTATATATATATTATACTGGTGGCCAGTGAATTTTTCGAGTATGCTTATTTATAATTATTAATTTATATAAAGTTTTGTGGGTGTTCTATGCTTTTGATGGAAGTGAACTTGCAATAAACTGTTAGGCTTACTGAATGGTTCTGGATATGGTTAGGTAAAATCGGGACAAAGTACACCTGCGAACATTATTACCGAGTCATTAGTACAGTTCTTTCGTTCTGGAAATATGGTGTTTTGTTCATATCCTATTTTTATTTTTCGTCCGGCCCTTAAAAAAATTGTGCATTCTAAAATTTTGGTAAAGTTAAGTTTATGCAAAAAAAAAATTTCAAACAAAAGTTGTTTGGTTTATAAACAGGGACATTTTTGTGTTCTTTTCTATCTGTTAAGGTTTTAAAGATATATATTTCCGTTTAATGACGGATACATATTAACAATTATGTGAAATCAAAATGTCGACGACTTATATATTTATGTGTGGTATTTATTTTGTTCTTTTTTTGTATTAGATTAGTTCAAATAATCGAGAAATGATTCCGGATACTATAAATAGCCATAAATTACTAAAAGATTTAAATAAAGAAATTCGTCATGCAGAAAGATTTATTATGACATTAAATCCTCCAAAACCTGAAAGAGAATCAAAAAGGAAAAAAAGGAAACCTGTCAACAAAGATTTTGTCGATTATTCACAGCCTCAAAAATTACAGGTTAGAAAACCAAATATATTAATGAAAAATCTTACTTTATGACGTCAAAAAAATCGAATTTTTTACCATAAATCAACAAATAATCTGTTTAGAAATAATATCTGTAAAGATGGAAAAGAAGAAATTCGAATTTTTTCACGTTCATATACACAGCGCAATACTATATACGTATACTAAACTTAAAACTTTTTTCATGTAAAATTTAACTTTTATAAATTGAGCCAATTTACATAGATCAACTGCTGAAATTGCCGATCGTTTTAAACTTTTTGCAGTCTATTTGTGACGAATAAAAGTTGTCGATCATAAAAATACTAACAACTTTTGTTGTAAAAATTCAACCAAATGGATTTGGGTCAAATTATGTAATTTTGAAAGAATGCCACTTTTGCGGTCGGTTATACATGATTAAAGAAAAACTATTCGGTTACGCGCAAAATTATTTATGGATGATTAATTATTTTAAAGAAATGACGTGACACATACCAATCGAATGAAAAAATTAATTTATTAAAAAACTTATTTTGTTTCCAATATCCATATTATGACAAGTTAATATTAAATTTTTAAATATTGATAATAATTTTTTTTTTCCTTAATAAAAATAACAGTGCATAATAATTAAGTTAGATCTGACATTATTGCATCAAAGTTTTTATTTACTTTCAAAATTATAAGTTAGCTTGGTGTGATTAGATTTTTTAAAATTGATTAACATCCCTCAGAACACAGTTTGGGAATCCCTGATTTATATATATATATATATATATATATATATATATATATATATATATATATATATATATATGTATCGTTTCTTTGACAATTTAATCTGCATAATTCACTGCATTTTCCGCACTAGTTTTCATATTTTTATCACAGTGAGTTATGACAGCATTTGGTGGCAGTACCATGTTGGAATATCAATTGTATATATTAATATATACAGTAAAGCATAGGTGGGCAGGGTTTGACTGCACTCAGATCTGAGTGAGAGGTAGGATGAGAGATAGAGTAAATACAAGGTATCCTATCAATTATTATTTTCTTTTTATAATTAAAACATTTTCTGAAAAAAATATAATAATACCAACTATTTTTTATGGTCACAATTATACAAAGAATACAATACATTGAATACAAACTCTGGAATTTTGGACTGGTAATTTGGGGCATAAAATGTACCTTTTTAATATATTTGTGTATGAATAAAATATAAATTTTATTTATAAATAAATATATAATATATAAATATAAATATAAAATATAAATATTTTGAACCTTTACGTTAACCGCTGGACCGTTATTATAAAAGAGGAAAATTTTTGCAAAGGATTTGAATAGAATTGAAAACTAGTTATAATTAGAAACTTTAGATATAATTAGATTTTTGGAAATTCCAAATAATTTGCCTAAACTTTTTACTATTCATATTCGAGAACTAATAAACAATTATTTACCTGATTGAATTATTTTTTCTTCGTATGGAGTATGTGTTATGGGAATTTGATGACACTAGATACAATAAACATGCCAATGATAAGGCTGGGGAGGGGGGATAATTTGTTACTGATTTCCTAATGGCTAAATTTTACATAAAGTGGGAATTTGAGTTTCTAAATTTCTAAATGGATTGAATTAAAAAAAAAATAGTAAAACTAGAGGGTGCCGGATTATTGGTCGTGTCGAACTATTGAATTGCCGTATTAGTGAGACTGTACTATATATATATATATATATATATATATATATTTATTTTATTTTATTTTTTTCGAAATTATAAGTTGGCACGTGAAGTGGCATCGCTGTTGGGGTTCTTACCCCAACAACGGTCGGTTATGAAATTTACATCCGTAATTATTATTTTTAAAATTGATTAATATCCCTCGGAGCATAGTTTGGGAATCCCTGATTGGAAACCTTTACTTCTAATAGTGAAATAAGCGATTTCATAAGTGCTATTGTGTCTAGTGCAGTTCAACAAACTTTAATAGTCGTGTTGACCGAATTAAGCGAGATTAAAATATAATTACACCAATAGACAAGTAATTCATTTCAAATCTACGGTGATTCACAAGTTTCTGGTCTAGAGGAAGCTTTTTCGTCAATTGTCAAAGAAAGTACTAAAATTATTTCCATTGTTTAAATAAAAAGCACAGGAATTGCCAGTCAAACAGATGATTCTAAAGTCTCTGATCAATAGAAAACTCTTTCACACAACAGCCAGTCTAATTGAAGAACACTAATACCAAATCAAATGGTACAGAAACCACTAGTTCACAGCAGTACAAATCAAGTAATAACGACTCGGTTGGGTTTCAAGAGCCCAAAAGACGACGACAAAGACCACTTGTGTTGGCAGTCAAGAAAAATCAGATGACGATTTTATGACCGCTGAGAAAAAAATATGGCTCTAAATGAGAAATGATTAACCCCGATCTCGACAGTAAGTCTTGGAGCTGCAAAGTGGGCGCACCAGAAAAATTAAAACATTTTGGTCGAAGTACATAGTCGTGAAACGTTATTTTATTCTACCTAACTACCCAAACAGAAGCCGAAATTAGTTTGCATCTAAATATACACGGTTTAAGGAATAGTAAACTAAAGCACCTCGCCATTTTATTAAAAACACAACATCATATCTTCTGCATATCGAAGCATTGGCTAAAAAACATTGAAAGCTACGTTTTAAAACTTGATTATCAATTAGGTAGTAAAGATTATTAAAATAATCAAAGAGAACTCTAGGTTTTTTGAAATTTCATTTCAAATTTTGCTCCAATTCCTAGAACATTTATTTGTATTTTTATAAATACGTATTTCGACTACAATGTAGTCATCATCAGTATGAATTAGCTAATCGTAACTATCTCTGGGATATCTCTGGGAGTCAGAGATATGTTGCTCGTTGTATGTCTCACAATGATATTAAAAAAGTTTTGTCTTTTCTTCTTCTTTTTTCTGTTATTATAACTTTGAACAAGTTATATAATATTAAAAAAATTGGTAAACATATTGTGTCTTTATTGTCAGCCTCATTTTAATGATTTTTAACTGATTTCGTTTTGATAACAGCCCGCCGTCAGCATATACTCGAGCATAGAACCCCTCCTCCATATGTTTTGAGAGGAGACCTATTATAAACAGACACCATAGGTGGGGAGTGAAGCAGTTTCTTTGCGGAATACCTCCTCTCGCCTCTCAGATAACCCAGTTGTCGACGTCTCCTGCCATGACCTGTCTGTTTTGTATTGAAGATCTTACCCAATTGAGAAAAGAAACGTGCGCTGCCTCTTATCTGAAGTTACACAGATTGTCTCAACTTTTTTCTTAACGAATCTCCTCCAATATCAAATAGCACCGCAATGCGAACTCCTTGAAACGAAGTACTCTCTTTAGCTCGTACCCTGCTGCCTAGAGAGCTGTATCGGTTAGTTTACCACTCCTGTATGATTGTTGTGTCTTATTGAAAGAGGTTCCTTTTGAGCTCCTTCCATCATATGATAGTCTAATATCCTTTCTAGAGTCTTCATAAGAAAGCATGTCATACTAAGTTGTCAGTATAAAGACTTTGCCTATAAAGACTACTTTTGGTATAACGAACCACGATAAGAGTATTTCAAGAGCATTGGACTAAACTCTTGAACTGTCCACAAAACAAATCCCGTTGGCACCACCTCGTTAGCCAGCTCCCAGTTGGGTGTAGTTACCAACTGTGGCAGTGACTCAGACACAGGTCTAGCAGTGGATAGCTTTTATGAAGAATTTGAGAGACTCCTGCATCGATAATGTACAGGTTCCGTCTTTAATGATTTCTCCTTTCGTGTTTCCACTTAGGACCTTGAGTAATTGGCCCGTATTCGTTCCTAACAGCTTTACATTCATCCAACTATTGGTTCCCCGACGCAGTGAGTCAACAGCGCTACTCCACCAGGGAACTCTGCGAGAACTTACCCCTTAAAGCAGGACCGGACGGTCCGATTAAAGCTGTCAATCATAATATTTAATGCTTCCGTGGACTGTTTTCCCTCAGATGGAACTTCTGTTCGGTTCTTCAAGAGGCACTGATAATGACTCCCAATTTACAGATTTTGGGTTTCGTCTAAGGGTCGGGGGGTCGTCTTTATTGACGACAGAACTGATATTTCGATGATCAAAGAGAACAACATCGAATGTCACCCTCCAGTCCTGAATTCACTTGAGTCCTGAGTCCGCTTGATACCAACGTGATGTCAATGGCCTCTTGCCTTGCCGAAGTGACAAAAGTTGGTTAACATCTTCTGTATGAAATCTCGAAATTCATGGATACCAAGTACTCTAAAAGAGCTTCATCTCTGGTATTCATACATTTGTGTTACTTTATACCGCATGGCGAGTTCGCATTACATCCGATAATTATCGGTAGAAAGAGATCGGTTGAACCGTTTTGAAATTATATTTTATATCAACTTATAAAATGTAGTTTCGAGAAAAACGCTTTTAATATTTCATATATTAATGAATATCTTAGTCAATAAATTTCAGTTAAAATCGTATATCTCAGTGAATAATGCTCAGTTTTTTATGAAATTTTCAGAGAGTATTTTCGAAATGATGTAAACTGCTGTCTGACCCTTGCCCCAAATCGTTTATAAATCGAGTAACTGGAAAACTCGAGCTTAACTTATCGAATTGAAATTTTCAATGGTTCTAGAGATGGTAAATTTTAATGCATTATACCGAAGTCATTTTTTTCCACAAATTTTTCAAATTGGTTTATTTTTCAAACGTAGCAGATATGGGATTTAAAATTTTTTAACGGATTATCGTACTAAAGGTAGATTAAAATTCGAAAAAATATGTTTTACTGGAAAACGTTTTCTATTCTGTTTGCTTAAAATAATTTCATGATTTTTCCGGCAAAAATTTCTAAAAAGTATTTTCTATTTCTTTCTTGATCAGTAATTAAATTATAAAAGACCTGAAATGTTAATTTTCTTACATTTCATAAAACTCCTCACTTTTGTTCACTCATTCTTCTCTGTATAATGTATAATTTTATTATTATATTCACCGAATATATATATATATATATATATATATACATACTGATATCAATACTATAAACAATAATATATCAATACTATATATAATAATAAAATTATACATTATACAGAGATTCTATATATATATATATATATTAATATAGTATCTCTGCTGCCGCTGCGTTCATTCCCCACCATTTCTTATTCCGTTAACGCGCTTCTCTAATTGGTTACTTTATTTTATTAATATCTAATTAACGGTGGGTCAGGTGCAAAAATGTCCAAGGACTTTTCATCTTAGAATTTCATTCCCTATTCACCCCTTTAAAAAAAATTCCATGACTTTTGATTCATTCTATACATATATATATATATATATATATATATATATATATATATATATATATATAAATTTCGATTTTTGCCCCAATTTTCAAGATCAAAATTTCTTGTATTTTATAAATACGTATTTCGACTACAAAGTAGTCATCATCAGTATGAATTAGCTAATTGTAATTATTCTCCGAGGAGATGTTACTTGTTGCTAATTTGGTGACGGTCTGCACCGCTGATGACTACTTTTTAGTGGAAATACGTATTTATGAAATTTTTGACCATTGTACAAATCTCCAGAAAAACATCTTCTATGAAAAAATGTAATAATGTAACATTCATGCTATAAATTTCGATTTTTGCCTCAATTTCCGAGATCAAAATTTTTTGTATTTTATAAATACGTATTTCGACTACAAAGTAGTCATCAGCGGTGCAGACCGTCACCAAATTAGCAACAAGTAACATCTCCTCGGAGAATAATTACAATTAGCTAATTAATACTGATGATGACTACTTTGTAGTCGAAATACGTATTTATAAAATACAAAAAATTTTGATCTAGGAAATTGGGGCAAAAATCGTAATTTATTTCGAAAAATCCTAGAATTCTCTTTAATATCATATCATTCTTTAATTTTTAATTTAAAAAAAATATTTAGCACAGGTATAAGTGGCAGATGAGTGTTAAAAACTTTTCTGTCCAATTTTTTTTATCAATCCTTTATACATTCTGCACTGATTGTAGTTGCAGCACTTTGTTGCCATGCAGAACTTTGGTCCCAAATTTTTTAAATAATTTGTAAACTGTTGGTTTTGAACGGAATTAACTTTTTTCATACTGTTTGGCTACATTGAAACATAAAAGATTTTGTGACTTTTTAAAATAAAATAGATATTCTGGAATTTATAAGTTTGTAAGTTTATAAAAATCACAAATTTGACCATTTTCTACCCATTAACCATCCACCAAAATGTGTTTTTAAAACGAAGGGTTTTTAAATTCAACATTATAACGATAAACCCATAATCCCGAATATATCTATTGTAAATAACATAAAAAATTCAATATCAACAAGTGCAAATAACAACTAAGTAAGTTAGTTGCTTAAATACCCGGTATATACTGAATTTATGAAAAAAAGTTTCAAACAAAAGTTATTTTAAAAAAAACGAACAGTTTTTATCTTAAATTTTTGTTCTATCTCTTAAAGTTTCAAAGATAGGCGGTTTTGTCCATTTTGCCCAAACATGATCCGATTTAGCCCATTATAGCCCATAACTTAAGTTTCGTCAGTACTAAACTAAATATACCCTGGTATATATTGTATACTTGGTATAAAACAGAATAATATTTGATACAATCTGTCGGGATTAGACTACTCTATATTAAGTTAATAATATTAAAAAATAATATTAAAGAACCTGAAATATATATATATATATATATATATATATATATATATATATATATATATATATATATATATATATATATATATATATATATATATATATTAACAAAATTTGTATACATAATGTTTTCTTTGTTTAGCTCTATACAAGATATATGGTATATCTCATTTGTGTGTTAATGATTCAATTTAATAATACTATATCAGTCCCTTGGTAGACATACGCATACTGAAGCAATGTATAACATTAATCTTGCTGACGAAGGCATAAGATTCGTCAAAATTTTAAGATTCTAAGCTTTTTTTGTTTTAAATTTTTAACGGGGATGCGTGTAGGGTATTGTTTTAAAGACATTAAACATATTTTTTAAATTTTTTGATGAATAGATTTTAGCGTTTATGGACAAAATTACCCGAATAAAAGTTGCTTTGTTCTTAGAGGGATATCTTATGGTGATATTATTTTTCACCCTGTCCATGACCTTCCAAGTTATTGACAAAAAATAATTGATCTCTATTGATTGACCACGAAGCAATCTTAGCTAATATAGATCTAATTACTCAGTTTTAATGTTCTGTTTTCGTAAAAAAGGGCTCTTTTCGATTAGCAGCGTTATTTTGAACAGTAAAAAAAAGTTTTCTTCTTTTTCATTTTAAACAATGAAATTAAATTGAAAAAATAACAAAAACACTCTTCAAAATTTCGATTTAAAGGCGTTACATAATATCCGTCGCAGATGATTTGACTAATTTTCATCGAGAGTTATCGTTAGATAAATCGCTTCAATTGCGTTATTAAAATTAGGAATGAGTTGATCCCTAATTTTAGAACAACATTATTGTGGTGTTCTAAAAGGAGAAAATATTTGTATGGACGTTCTAACATAATTTTTAACATTCTATCACGACCAGTTAGTTGTAATTATTCTCCGGAGAGAAATGTTACTCGTTGCTAATTTAGTGACCCTTGTCTAATTTTTATTTAAATTATATACATAATTGATCTAGAAGTTGGGGAAATTTTTAAATTTTATTCTATCTAAACTTGTCTAATTTTCTACATTGTAAATTATTTTTGAAATAAACAATTTTTTCATCATTTTAGTATTTTACAACTACGAACTATACAACCCCACCAATAGAACAGGCCACCGCGTCACATCAAGGTGGAACTGTTATGCGCTTTTCTATAGGGCCTCAAAATATGGCTTCTGCAAGTCCTCTGGTTCAAGAAGAAGTACCCCAACCTTTTAATACAAAAAGATCTGTCTATGATTTTGAGGATGGAAGTACGCAATCAAGTGATGAATTTAATATGGTAATAGCAGAAAATTATAATTCAAAAAAACGTTCTAAAACCGCCCAACCTCAAGCAGATTTTAATTTAGTTTCAAGTGAGTGTAAATTTACATATGCATGAGTATTTTCATACTCTTAATGTTTTAAATCCAATTATATCATATAAATAATTATTTGTTTCCAATATTCGATGTACAAAAATATCTTAAGTATCTAGGGTGTTGAAATGGATGTAGATCTTAATGCAACGGACTGTATATATATATATATATATATATATATATATATATATATATATATATATATATATATATATATATATATATATATATATATATATATATATATATATATGTAAATTCAATTTGTGTCTATTCATTCTTCTTTTTTGCCCTCTTGATGTTGATAACCGAATGTTACTCGAAACGTCAAGAGCTTAATTTGATTCACATGTTTACGTAAATGGGCATTAATCACCCATCATTGTCTTTAATTTTATATATATTTTATAATAATTGCTATGACAATATCAGCAAATAAAATCTATATTTTCTGAAATACGAAAAAATGTATATCTTTTGTAAGAAATTTCGCTAAATGATTTCAGAATTTATTGAGTACAAATATTTAACGTAAATAGATGAAAATTAAAAATAATTGTAAAATGTAAAATAATTTTACTAAAAATACAATAATTTTACGGTCCTGGTACAATAATAATTTCTCACCCGTCTGCCAACACTGTGCCAAACACACATTATAAATTACACCACCAAAGATGACTTGGTTGTGCGTAGCACCTTGCATATGACAATTAGAATACAGCAAAAGAAATAAAAAGGTGAGAAATCAATTCCTTAAAATTATTGAGAAATAGAATATAATAAAAAAGAAGAAATACATAAACCAAAAGCAAAAACTTATGGAATGGAAGTTTATGCATTGAGCCTTGGGAAATATTCAGATGAACAAATTTTTTATAAGTAAAAACGTTATCGTATTCGAATTGTTATTAAAGTTGTTGTGAAACTGGAAGGGGTAAGTAAGGGTGGGGAGTTTGTCCTATACTAAATGCATTTATTATGGAGGTTAGAGTATAGAAGGAGAACAATCTCCATATTAGAAAAAGTGTCCCCTAAATAGAAGAAAATTGACATAGCGCTGGTATACTGTAATACCAATTTTAAAGAAACTAAAAGTAGACAAGGACAGGCTAACATCCGCTTTGTAAAGGCGGAATTTTTAAATTATTACATAAATCATATTATGAAACCACAGATGTTAAAGAAGTAGAAAGACTATTATTTATTTAAGAAATTCCATGAATATAATAAACAATGAATTTTCAAGTCACAATAAATTTGAAAAGTTAAAGGTATTTTAATAACAAAATTATAATTAAGAAACTTGAAGTAATATATATTTCAATTATTAAATTTTGTTCAAAAAATAGAATATATATATATATATATATATATATATATATATATATATATATATATATATATATAGTATGTATATTATTTTTATTTATAAATAAAAATGATCACCTTCAAAATGGTATTCATTGTAACTACTTCCGATTGGCAACTTCAATTCGTTGCCAACGTTCGTACAGTAACTATATTCAGAGCAAGTCCACCTGTTCACAAGCGCCATTGTGGCCATTCACTGAAACTTAATTTTACGTTTTCGGTGGACACTTTTTTAGTTTAATAACCATATGAGATAGTTCTCCTTCTATACTCTAACCCCCATAGCATTTATATCTCATCCATTGCCAACTCTAAATAAGTAAAAATTTTGCAATTAAATCGATTCACATAATTAAATTTTTGTAAAAAAAAATATTGTTCAAATATTAAATCTTCAATTTCATTTTTTGAAGAGTTTTAATAATTAAAAATACGTTTTTATATACTTCAAAAGAGTTGCATGGTGATAAAACTAAATAAAACTAGATAAAAATACATATAACTAAAAATAAAACTAGATAAAAATAAATGAAACTAAAAATAAAACTAGATTTAGAACATTTTTCGATCTACAAATTTAATTATCTCAGAAACAAAAAACAGGATTAATTTGAAATTTGGTCCAAGTATTTATAAGACTTTGATAATTATTATGACAGTTTTTCATAACATTCGTATTTCTATATATAGATTTTTGTATATATAGAGATATTTTGCATATTTATGTCGAGATATAGATTGTTGTATTCATGTTTTTACTGACGAGTCCATTTAACCTATGTAAAAATCTCTTATAAATCGTAACTTCAACATTTTTTTTTTCAAAAACTAAAAACAGGATCAACTTCAAATTTTGACAGGATATTCTTTGTTATTGAAATAATAAGCTGTCAAATTTTGAAGAACCTCCATTAAATTGAATTTTCTTGACAAAAGCATATTCTATACAAGTATTGTTGAAAAAGAATAAAAAACTTATTTGTTTATGTATGCCAACTTACAATGTAACAACAATAAATTGAGATAACTAGTATAAGAAAGAATGAGATAAATAGCATTCTAATTGTCATTAGTATTTTAATGGAAGTTGCTACTCAAGTCATCTTTTAGTAGTGTAATTTATAATGTGTGCTGGATAGTCAGCGTTCCTGATGCTATTTACATTTCGAAGTTACATATTTGTTCTTCTTTTATATGTCTAATCGTTCTTCTTTTTTTCCTTTCGAAACGTCAAGCCTAAGTTGATTCACAATTTTAAAATGTAAATGGGCATTAATCACCAATTATTGTTTTTAATAAAATATATATTTTGCCATTAATTTACTTTGAATATATATATATATATATATATATATATATATATATATATATATATATATATATATATATATATATATAAATATTTGTATATATATATATATATATATATATATTGCGCAAGTGATGAAACAAGTTCATATGTATTTTTTTTCAATTACAGTTGTAAATAACCCTAACGGCACTAATAATTTTGATAGTAATTTCGCAAATACTGGAATCGAATCGTTATTAAAAGCATCGGCCTTTACAAATAATATGGAAACGCAAGAGGCCATTGCTGGTATGCTATCAATTGGACAAACTACTAGCGGTGGTGATGCTAGTAATTCAAAATTTAAACCAGGTTCAAGTACGGCAAAAACAAAGAGACGTCGAGTTGAACCCATGCCTGCAGATGAAATTGCTGAAAATATAAGTAATGTTCATCAAGATGATGAATACAGTAAGTTGAAAAAGAATATGGTGAATGTCTATTCTGTATAGATAATTAAATTTGATAAGTGTATTTTGAAAAGTCACTGAGATCGAATATGATTTCATAAATAGGAAAATATGTCACGTAATAAGAAGTGGAATGGCAAAATATGCTTATTGTATTTATTATTTTCAATGGAATTTCATAAAATAACGAAACCATACGTAGAACAAATAATTTTTATGGGAGAAATGACGAAAATATATCCATTATTGAAGATTAATCAGTGCGGAGTATCTAGATAAAATTTAATGTTAATTTTGATCTGATTGCGAATTATTGAAGAGAAAAATATCATTTCCCACCATTTTGCTATACATCGACTACGGCTCCCATTTTTGAAAACTTAAAAAGAAAAGATAAAATTAGTTTCTCTTGAACTCCTTTTCATTGCATTTTAGAAAAAATGAGAAGAGTGAAAAATTTATGTATGAGAAATTTGCCGTTGAAATCAATCTTGAGAAAAACATTTTCTTATTCATTTTCTGGCTGGCAAAGAAAGTAAGATTCTGCATAAAATTGGTTTTTTTTTCATTTTATTTTCATAATGAAAGAAGATAAATCTAAATTTTTGGCGAATTTGATTTTAATGAATATAATTATTAACCCCCATCCCCAGTTTTCCAATTTTACTTTTAAAATGATAAGAGATCGAAACTTTAATTGGGTAGGTGCTCAGTTTAAAAATACTACCAACTTTCATTTGAATACTACGATTTTGTTGAAAACCGTATAAATTTAGCGTAAAGTAAAAGTCTGAAAAACATTTTGTATACGTATTTTAGGTTAGGTTGCAATGGCTGTCCAGGTTGCACACACTTAGGCCATGAGGCCCATTGTGATACCTGAAAAAGTGGACCGTCCCACACGGAGCCACTCGGAGATGTCGTCAAGGAATTACTGACCCGAGTGTGCTAGTCTTCTCATAGCAAGAGCTGGACAGTGACAGAGAAGGTGGGTCATCGTTTCTTCTTCCTCCTCATTGTGACAGCTCCTTAAATAGTCTTGGTGCACTGGTAGGCCCATGCTTTCAGCATGTATGCCTCCAGTGCTCCGTAATGGCTGTTACTGTATTGTTTAAACAGGGCCTTTGAAGGGAAATAATATCTTCGAAACGCCTCCGATTGTATTCTGACCATATCTGACTTGAAGTACCACAAGTACGTTCCTATCTCCATTTAATATTGGCCTTTCTTAGAATGGTTTCATTCAGGAGTAGCTTGCAGTTTGCAAAGGGTACACCTGGATGTTATAAGGGTACACCTGCATGCTTGTGTCCGATAGCTATATGTCATTTCTCGCGAGCTCGTTGGCTTTGTAATTTCCTGAAATGTCTATGACCGGCATTCATATATGTAATTTGGGTAAGTACATTTTTATATTCGATTTGTACCGAATTCATTCGGTTTTGGAAAAATCTTTCGAACAATAGTATTATTATAAGGAACAACTTTGTAATTACTTTTTAATTAAGTTTTATATTATCTCTTACTGTTTTAATATCAAAATATGATAGTGAGGGTGAATAATTAGTTTTAATTAATTATGAAAAAATTAATTTAAAATAAATAGTAATAGTAAGAAAATACATTTCTGAAGATCAATATCGATGGTAAATTTTTCGTACAACAATTTTCTCTAGACTACAACGAAAAGTGGCCCTATTCCAAGTTTGAAAAGATGGTGAAAACTTATTTTTTTCTAGTTTTATTATTCTGCAATCAAATCAAAATTAACAATAAATTTTAGCCTAACCAATTTTTCGGACAATTCCACAAGTACACTGTTACTATTGTCTTTAGAATTAAATATTTTTCAAGTTTTTTGTACAATGTTTAAGAAAGATCCATTATTATTATATTAACAGTGGTAGAAATTCAACTGAAACACATCATTGAAAAATATTTAATTCTAAAAACTACCACTGTTAATATAATAATGGATCAATCTTAAACATTGTACAAAGTACAATAATTTATCTAGTTTTAAATTGATTTGATAATTCAATGAAAATAATCCCTCAACACTACACAACACTTTATCATTCAGATATACAAGGGGCAGTCTAGACTGAGGAATTTCATTTCGGGATGTGACTTTGCATGATTGTAGTACCCCCTAAGGATCATCGATTGTGAAAGTAACTAAGCGCACTAGACGAATTAAAAGTAAAAAAGCGCAACTATCTATTATAAATTCCATCATCAATTTCATTGGCCAAGCGGCGCAATAGATAGTGAGCTTGACTACCGCCCAGAGAGCCAGGATTCGCTTTTACCTTGTTTTATATATATATATATATATATATATATATATATATATATATATATATATATATATATATATATATATATATATATAAAGTTATCAACTTTCCTAAGCAATTAATTATTGTTAATTGTGAATATTAAACATTAAAATATTATTACTATACCTGTTTTTTTAATGAAAATAAGTATAGGAAATTTTATTAATACTCAATACCAATTGTATATTGTATGCTTGTCCAATCATTAAAACATTGGATGTATGAGATAACTATATAGACTTGTATAGCTACAGATATTGTGTCTCTTTTTGATAAATTTAATCAAGCTGTATTTTAAACCATATTGGTCGGAAATTTTTTTTAAATTTATTGTTTGATAGGTAAGTATTTAAGCTTTCGATTAAGCCTTATAAAACCTAAAAAATATTTTAATTTGTTTATGAGTAAATTAGCAAAAGGTAAAATATATGATAACTCTAAAAAGTTAACGTATCGAAATAATTTTTTTTTTAATAAAAGATCTATAAGAAATCTACAAGTTAAAAGAAAATAAAGTTTATTTAAATAATTTTTTAACTGTTTTTTTTTTTAATTTGTTTATAGCGCGTTTAAAACAAATTGATAAATAATGAGTAAAATTACATGTAAAAAAATAATTTTCTTTTTCATTTTATATATATTTTTAAGACCTTTCATTTAAAAAAAATGTATTCATCTAAAATGGAATGCACCCTTTTTATTTATAAAAATCGGTAACACGGTATTTAATTAATTGTCGGGGGCCTAAGTTTTTTTAAGGGCTAAAATTGGGCACATTTTTAACATATAAAAGGCATACTTTGCCATTGTTAACAAAAAAATGAAGTAATTTTTAGATTTTTTATTTTAATCTAAAATTTTTGCGTTTTTCGAACTTTGGGAATGTTTTCCTCGAATTCTAATAAACCGATTTTAATGTTTATGGGCTCAGTTTTTTTCTTTTTTTTATATGGAATTGAATAATATTCTGTCGTTTTTTAAATTTTTAATTTAAAAAAAGGTATTAAGAAAAAAACTGTTTTTTGTTATAAACAAATTCAATTTTGACCCTGTTCCGTCACGACTTGGACCGTAATAATTTAGGGTCATATTCCGGACGTCAAAATGAATTGATTTAAAAAAAATTGCCGTTATAAGCAACCTGCCTGAAAAATCCTTATTTGACTCTACTGAATTACAAAATCAATTTGTTAATAAAAAAAAAAGAATAATTTTATTGTAGACCCCCCCCCCCCCAAAAAAAAAAAAAATTATAATAACAAAAACCAATCTGAATTGTTAATTGTCTTACATTTTATAAAAGTCCACATTTTTGTTAGTGTATGGTAGGGAAGAAGGTTTAGTATTATTATTATATTCACCAAATATATATGATCCCAAAATTATTAAATAATGGTATACTACTTAAATAATGGTATAATGGTTTATCCCTAAAATATTAAATAATGGTATAAATTTTACTAATGGTTTATTTTATAGAATTCAAATTATATTTTTCGATTAAGGAATATTAATTTTGAGAAGGAGTATAATTTTGAAAATAAAATAATTGTGTGTAGTCTAGAAAAAATTAAAAAAGATTACAAATTAATAACTTAAATAAAATTGACAAGAAAGAACAATATACTACCTACACTCGTCTAAAGAATAACTATGTTATTTTCTTATATATTTTTCTATTATACATAATGTAAAAGTCTAGGATAACTTAAGGTATCATTATGATAACTCTAGGTATCATAAACTATTTTGACGATATTATTTTTTTATTCAAATTTTTCTTTTGTTGTACTGATTGTAGAAATAACGTTTTTGCATGGTGCAATTTTGTCCAATTTTTTAAAAGACAAATTATTTAAAAAATTGTTGTTTTCGAACGGAACAAATTAATATTTTATATTTATTAGTGTAAATTTAAGCGTTAACAATACAATATTTGTCAACTTCCATTTCGGTTACATAAGACAAATACGAGAGTATACTTGAATTTTAATTAAATATTGATAAGAAAAAATTAACAAGTCAACCAGGAATCGAACCTCGGCCCTCTGGATATCTATAATATTCATAAATTGTGACAGTCAATATTTTCTTGACTACACACAATTATTTTATTTTCAAAATTATACTCCTTAATCGAAAAATATAATTATATAGATATATATATATAAAGATATATATATATATATATATATATATATATATATATATATATATTAATATGAACTCTTAGTATTCGGAGCGTCCTCATCGGAGTTTTCCATTTCTACTTCAGTCAAATGGGAAAATAAACTATAAATAATAAAAAATGAATAATAATATATATATATATATTATATATATATATATATATATATATATATATATATATATTTATATATATATATATATATATATATATATATATATATATATATATATATATATATATATATATATATATATATATATATATATATATATGTGTTTGTGTGAGGGTGGGTCAATAAATGTTAATAATAACAATAACCCTAATAAAAATCACCTTGTAGGATACCTTGTAATACGGTTGTTATTTCGAATTTAGTTTAAGTATTTATCTACGGAATCATCTAGTTTTGTATATATCAGTGGTATGCAAAAATGTATTTGCGAACTTTTAATAGCAATAATAATTAACGATTTTCAAAGTGATAATTTGTCGACTACACAGTATTACACTTGTTTCTGCAAATTCATCTTTTACGTATTATTTTATTCTAAATAGTAATATAATGACACTTAACACTAATTTTGTTTAATATTATATTTAATATTGTTCTACTACCGGTTTTAAGAACCCATTTGAGCGGTTTAATCCGGAATTCCACTTTATTTTTAACTTAAGGACGAGAAAATTAGGTGGCAAAAAAATTTAATTCGAAAAAAATTACTTCATTTTGATTATAATCGAGTGTACTCGACATGTGATCGAAAATTTTTTAATTAAATTATAAGTCCTAAAAATTTTATCAGTAGCCCTGGTCCTTAAAATTTTATTAGTATCGTTTATTAATAATTACTATTTAACAATTAAAAATAAATTTGCGAGTATATCTAATGCAGTTAACCAAATTTTTTAATTTCAATATTTTTAATAAATTCCCATTCAATGACGATTCACACATTACAATAATATTTTGAAACTTTAGGTCCTATTATTAATATTTATTGAATGTAATGAAAGTAAATTATGGTAAGATCAACGAATATTGCAATTTTATAGTTTATCCGGCATTAGATGTATCAGATGATGAGGATAGTCATATTTTTAAACCCCGAGGGCGAACAAAAGTAGATGAAGCTTGGAATCCTAAGGCACGAGTCGGTCCACTTTTACCTAAAATGAATCGCCCGGCAAGAGAAGGAACTAAAAAACAAGCCGTAGAGAAGGTTCTAGAAGCAGCTGCTGCAAGAAATACGTCTACGAATTCAGTACCTGAAACTAATGAAACGGTAACTATATTTTTGTGTGATCTAAAGTTGGGTTTTAATTCAAAAACGAAAAATAATATGAATTTGCCCCACTCCGATCTATTTGTATAAGCTTGAGATTGTGGAATTTATCCTCATAACACAAAATATATGGAAGTACTAAATACTGTATAACTTAGGAGTACGTATAGTTCTATGAATTTTCATATAGACAGAAGACAACCTATAAACGACAGTTGCCTGGCTTCATGAGAAGCCAGGTGGCTGTCATAATGAATATGAAATCAAGAAGCATCATAATGAGTATGAAATCAAGTACAGACATTAGCGGACGCAAGTGATGTACACAATGGCGGACAGTGAATACGTTGTACTATACTAGATTCAATAAATTAAAAAGAGGGGCGTACTATAGTCACTGTCCGCCATTGTGAACAACACTTACGTCCATTGTTTGTACATACACAATCAGGAACAACTAATTTTGGTTACTATTTAGATACAAGTCAAATGAGAAAACTCGCTTAGATTTCGCTGCTCCTAGGAGACGAATTATTAAATTATTTCAGCATGAAAATTGTTACATTATTATTATTATTGTTTTCAGCCAAAAAGAAGTTACAAAAAGAAATCAAGAACAAATTCATCCCAAAAATCGAAAACGTTAAATGCATCATCATCATACAATTTATCAGCGAAAGTTCAAAAATCACCTGTTACACCTAAAATTGATAAAAATTGTAAAGGTAAGTTAAATAATATTGAGAGAATGGGATAAGCGAATCTCGTCAGACTGAAGAAGAATGGGGAGCGCAATGGGCCATAAGGTCGAAGTGCAATAATTGTTATACTCGAAGATATATCTATTTATCTATTTATATAATATTTATTGTTCGTTACATAAGTCTGCCGAGCTACTAGTTTACATTAGACGAGAAACTCAATTTATTATATTTTCTGTTTACACAAAATCGGGTAAGCAGTCTAACGAAAGAAGACGATGGGCGGCACTACAACAGTTACTCGAACAACTGTTTACATGAGTGGAATAGATGCTTTTTTTAAATCGTCTCATTAGTTGATCAATGTAAATTAGCCTTTTAAGTCGTGATAAATAATAGAGTACAGGGTGTGAAGGAACGTGATATGTTTGATATTTTAGTTTCATACGCCTTGATTGATCTAGCTTTATTGAAAATTTTATTTTTGAGTCGCTTGTCGCTTCCGTACTATTTGTACATGCCAAGAATGAATCCAGGACCCTAAGTACCGACATGCGTTATATCATGTTTTTATGACGTCACGCAGTATAATACAACTTTTTTTTTAAATTGGTAGTACCGACATACGTTATGCTTTTTTTCGAGGTATTATAAAATACAACGCTATCTTAATGCTTTTTATTAATACCAGCTATTTAGATGGAGTTATAATTAAATAGTACTTTTTTTATTATTTTTGTATACATTTTAGGTTATTTTTTTTGACATTCGTATTTCAGCTTCATTGAAGTTGTAATTATTACGCTTTTGTTCATTGTAATATTCAAATTTCTTATATCATTTTTTTCTTAAATTTTTTTTAAATATTAATTATCAATCTATTAGTTTTTAAGATTAGATTAATTGTAGTTTTGTTCAAAATATATTAAGGATTAAATATTTAGGGCTAATTATTAGGTAGTATATAGGGTTAGCTATTTTTTGCCAAACTATGTGATGGATTTCGTAAATTTAATTAATTTAATAGAAACATAATCTTTCGCGACCAGTCGAATCCGTTTGATCTGAGCGATCGATATTTTGTTCACCTATTTATTTTGAATAAGGTTTGTGTTGCGGAATTAATAAATGATTTAGGACATCATTTACATCAACATTTTCAAAATGTTGATGACCAAAGATGAATTATTTGCTGAAGCACACGGGATTAGAAATAAAATAGTAGCAACTTATTAATTTATAAATTATTTATTTTCAAATTTAATGATTAACTATTTTTTCAAAGCTATCCACAAATTTAGTTTGATTTAACATTTTTTTTTTTAAAATTATCTCCCTGCTTATTTTGTTTGCCTCTTCCAATGCGTTTGCTTGGTGCTATTTGATCGGCATCCTATAATTAATTAGTAACACTGCGTTAGTAAAAAAATATTAAAAAATTTGCTAAATAGGGCTTAAGAATATTCACACTCCTGCGTTTAATTGAAGGCGCAGTTTGACGCCTCGATGCGCTAGGAGAATCTCTTTAAAATTCACAATTCGCTGTTTAAGTAGAGAAAGTGGTACAATTTAGCTTCTCTTAACGTCCGTTCTCATCTCATGCAAATTTTGTCTGGCCATTTCTTATGCCTTTCGCCGAAATCCGCCACGCCTATAATTTAAAATAAATATATTGCATTTAAATCAATGATCATATTATGTTACCTTATTTCATTCATTCAGTTTTTCCGTGCACGCCATCAAATCTGTCCTTGAACAAGTTTTCAACAACAAGATTTTGTGGCTGAAAAACCTTTTTGTTTCGTTTCGACATTTCGCAAACTAAATCTAAATATATTTAAATTAACTTATAAATACTAACAAAATTAACCTACTGTAATATTAAATAAAACCCCACGAATAAATAATTTGCTAAATTTAATTAAAAAAATTGATAAAAACTACAAATTAAAACTAACCTTGAAAATTAAATGAAACGAAAAAAATAAACTAATCTATTAAACTAAGAAATAAAAATGTAAAAACTAAACTAATTGATTAATAATATTTAAAAAATGGTAAGATATTTAATACCTTAAACGTTGATGTGAGAAGATGTGGAAGTACCATCGACTCGTAAGAGAGGTAGAGGTAGATTGTAAAGGCTGCCCTGGACGGGCTACACTTCGACCATAAGGTCCATTGTGGTGCATTAGGATGTGAGGATGTGAGTGGAGTGGAAGGAATTTGTGAGTAGACTAGGAATTGGTAGGATATGCGGCTGCAGCCGACTATGATAGGAACTATGCCGATATTCATCTGGAGTTCGTGAAGGAAACTGCAGAAAACCTTCTCAAGCATAGCCGGTTACTTCGTTCTTGTCCATACGCCGACAGTTTAGTCAATTAACAGCCCCTTTTTTTTATTTTTATAATTGACAAACTGCCGATGTCGGGATTCGAACCCATAAACTCCCAGTTTCCAAGTACAGCATACTGCACAGACATAACGCCTTAGACCGCTCGGCTACTTGTACTGGTATCGACTCGTAAAGTGGTGTTCCTTTTTCAAATTTTTGCTCTCAGTTAGTGTCAAAAACTTAATAAATTTGGAACAAATCAGCTGGCAATTTTTGAAAAAAAAAAATAAAGCCATTTTTCAATTTGATGGTAATACAAATAGATTTAAGAGGGTGAGGGGGATCTATTTATGTAGCCGAAATTGATTAATTTTAATTTTTAATTTAAAAATGGTTGAACTTGAACGACGCTTTAGAGATGTAAACATTGTATCAATAATATTTCTTCTAGTTTGAAATGCGACAAACATTGTGATGATTAATTTAATGCGATGATTAATGATGATTGTGATGATTAATGATTAATTTAATGCAATAATAATAATTGTTATATACAGATAACTGAGTAGCGTGTATAGTTTCACTATGGTCATCAGGTTTTTAATACTTATTTCGACTACAACTACTATGACTACAGTAGTCATCAGCGGTGCAGACCGTCACCAAATTAGCAACAAGTAACATCTCCTCGGAGAATAATTACAATTAGCTAATTCATACTGATGATGACTACTTTGTAGTCGAAATACGTATTTATAAAATACAAAAAATTTTGATCTAGGAAATTGGGGCAAAAATCTAAATTTATTTCGAAAATCCTAGAGTTCTCTTTAATATTATTTAAACTGAATTATAATTTCTAATAGTCAAAAAGAATAAATCATATGGTTTTAAAAGTTAAGAAAATATTTTTAATAGTCGAGTTAATTTCATTTACTGATTAATTTTAAATTTTGTTTCAGGTCGTAAAGGCTTTAAAACGGTTAAACAAC